>CM036251.1:6403787-6958787 GCA_020698575.1 Bostrychus sinensis
ATTATTGCCTTTATTTTGAAAGTGCAAAAGAAGTTTACTTTGACATTTGGAGCCTGTTTCGTCGGCTGTAGCTCTGCAGATCGCTGCAGAGCTGCTCAAAAAATAGAACTCAAACCTATCTGTAGCAAAGTGGAGTGGCGGGTCGTTCCTGGGACGTCCGCTGCCATTTCATGCTGCTTCTGCTTCTGGTGTAAACTGGGGGTAAGAGAGATGTTCAGGCTCTTATAGGATTAGGATTAAAGTGAATATATTATGCTTCTATTTATAATTTTAAACCAATCATGGGCACTTCTATTGTACACTTTAGAACAACAACAACAACAACAACAAAAAGCCATTATCTGACTAAAAGAAAACATTAAGTCAAGTACTTTACTGGTGCCTAAAGAAATATTCAAAGAGACCAGCAGAGGGCATAGTATTGTGGTCTTTTGAATATATTAATAAAAAAATAAATAAAATCGATACCACAGTATGGATACTCCCATCTGCCCAAGTCTGACTCCAGTGCTCTGAGCCTGGGAAGATTTGCCGCTGAGACACTGCTAGGACCCTTGGTACACAGACGTTGATCTATTTAATTTAACTACACTAACTATGCTTTTAACTATGTTACAATACACGTTTAAGCCCAGCGCACCGGGGCGTTATTGCTCTGTCTCAGGGGACTGCACCAGCCCGACACCATAACTATAAAAGCCAACTGTAAACAGTCACAGGGTATGGTTTAGCCGTGAACTGGAGAATTAGACACACCCACAGCGCTCAGGTGCACATTGCTGATAAAGTCAAGCGCCACAGGCTAAACCATACAAGCACAACTTTGAGCCAAAACGCTAAGTAAACCTGAAACCTCTGCACTCACCGTGTTATTAGAAAACCATCCTCTCCTGTCCAGCAGGGAGAGAAATAGTTTCCACAAACCCAAAGCACACCTTGCACACAGTGTGTCTCCTCCTCTTCAAACCCAAAGTGCTCACAAACAACAGAATTTGCCTTTTCTGCTAACCAAGCGTTTCTTCTGTTTTCTTTCTGCCATGTTTCTGCTAACATCTTCCCACATGTAGCCTAGCTTGTAGCTATAAGAGCGCAGGCTTTGAGAGGTGAGGGGCGGAGCATGAGTGTGCATCCAAAAATAACTTCAAAGTTAGTGTAATTACTCATTTTTTCTCAGTTACATAATTTTTCTACTCATAGGGTGAAATAATCGAAATTGTAGTTGAAATGCGATTAATTGCACAGCTCTAGTGAACATTCACAAATCATAGCAAAACAGACTAAAATAGCACCGGCTGCACGTGTTATTTTCCTCAGTTATTTTGAAATATCAGTTACAGCTGAAGAAATGATTTTTAATTAAAAATTAAAATGACATTTCAAGATGCAATCATTAATTAGCTTAGAAAGACGTGTCTGAGGTGGCCTTTCAGCTCAGGTGAACTTATTTCCGATGTTTACTCTCTAAATTAAATCTTGTGGAAAAGAATGTTTTTTAGCTTTGTAAAATGACTTTGGTGGTATAACATTTGCTGGTTTTAGTGTTGTAGTAAAGACTCAAAACCAAGACCAGTCTGAGACCACGACGAGATCGATACCAGGTCATGATCAAAACCAATGCACAAAGACAAATTAAAGAAAAAGAGAGGCCTGTCTCCTATAAAACAGCGGGTAATGTTCTAAGCAGAGACATTGTGAGCAAGATCAAGAGACAATGATCGTTAAAAAAAGTGGTCTAAATGCTGGTCTTGAGTACTACAACACTAGTATGTGAAGCTAGCTGTGTTTGTTTTTTTGTTGTTTTTTTAGCCTGCCTGGCTGTGGGAGAGGATGCAGCTGGTGAAGGTCTGCACCCTCCAGTACACTCCTGTCTAAACTGCTTCTGATAACACAGAGAGGAGAAAAAGGACAGAGGAGGAGGCTACACTCAAAAAGACGCTGCAGGGACAGCGACTGCGGAGGTCTAGTTCCTTGTAACTATACTTTTTAAATAAATAAAAAAAGTTTCCTTCCTGGTTGAGTCCAAATGCTCGATAAGTTCTGTCAAATTTCACACAGAAAAGTTGTGAACAGTGATTTTCAAATGTTTTTCACTGTATATTTAATAAGTTAACTAAATGTAGACCACTGTAGACTTACTCACCAGATGTTTTAGATATAGGCCTACATCAGTGTCACATGACTAACTCTCAATTTACACCAAAGCAGCAGCAGCAGCAGCGTCACGTCAGCCGCATATGAACTGCTTTTTGCTTTATACAAACTGACAATTCACACCGGAGACGACATCCAGGGGTCGCGTGAACGATTTGCCGCAACGCTACTCTCATATTAGGTTGGAATTCTATTTTTTGAGCATCTACGCAGCGATTTGCAGAGCTACAGCTGAGGAAACACAGGAAACTGGCATCAAGTGTCAAAATAAACTTCAAAATAAAGGCTCATTGAAACAGCGGTAATGTAAACACTGCACACAGAAGTTGTGTCCCAATTCAACAGCTGCAGCCTTGAAGGTCACGGTCCACGGACGCTACTCCTTCTTGTGGCCTTCGTGGACCGCAAAGGCCGAGCCGAAATGGGATGGTCCGGTCCACGGAGCGTACGTCAACAGCTGCTCCTCCTCTCACGTTTGTGCTGCTGTCGCCTAGCAACCAGGACCGCAGCCGCTCGCTAATTCACTTTATTCATTGGTCACATAAGCAGAAATGGAGCCAGAAATGACACTTATTTAATTTTTTATTTTGTTTACTTTACTCCTGGAGGAGTTTGAGCAGCTCTCTCCGCCTCTGCCATCTTCGAACTTCAGACAAGCAGCGTGCAGTGCATCATGGGATATGTTGGTCCGCGAAGGATGCACCCGATGCAGCCTTCGTTCAGCGAGAAAGGAAGGCCGCATTCGTGGGCTGCATTTGAAGTCGCCTTCGAATTGGGACATCCCTGTGACGTAATCAGCCTTCAAATGTAGCCGACGAAGGCTGCAGCCGTTGAATTGGGACACAGCTAGAGAAATTGATTCTTGAGGGGGAGAAAAGCAATGTAACTTGCAACACCAAGCAGCCATTTTACAAGGACAATATGCAGAAATAGAAGGTACATGGTTCTGTAGAGACAACATTCTGTTTAGACAGGGAGTAGTCTGAAAAACACAGCGAGGAGATCGACTTGTGCAGTGCAACAGCAGCTGACACCCTCGGAGTAAATTGACATTTTTAAACCAGATGTGTATATACGACCTGCTGCTGCGATGCCCTCATAACGTTTTTGCTGTGAATTTGGGGTAATATCTGCATGTGACACTAGCTGCATTCAAGTTTAAAAGGTCCCCTGTTCTGCTAAATCAACTTTTTTGATATAACTTTTATGTTGTTTCCACCTCAAAAAAACAGACCTGGAGCAGTATTTTGTCGCATCCACGCATGTTTGAGTAATCCTGCTCATGTTGTCTCTATTACAAGAGCTCAAACACTCAGTCTCACAGCTCTACATAGACACGTGAAATAATGAAGTGCTTCTGAAGCTCATTCACCAACTCCGGACTCGTTCTGCCAACCACCGTCGCTACAAAGCAGTCAGCTCATTTATCTATCTGTTAGCATCATGTTGCTAATAGCCATGCTAAATAGCCATTTTATACTCTGTCCATTCCAGTTTTCTTTTAATAAAATGATAGCTGGAAATGAATCTATGGTGTTGCTTTGAGAGATGGATTTGGAAATTGGACATTTTTAATATCCTGCTGATTTACTCAGTTGCTTCTCATAAAATGGCTTTCAGTTTTGTCTTTCTTCTTTCTGTTTTGCTGAAACTAATTAATCCTATCTGCCAGTTGTGATTTGCAGCAGGATTATGAATACGTTTGCATTTTGTGTGGTTATGCGTGGCCTGCATCAGTGTCTCCATCTCTTCCTATTATCACCACAGGCCTCCTGCAGCCCCGGGGCGAGCTGTTGTCTCTGCACACGTCTCATTAGCATAGCACAGTCAGCCGCTAGCGTCACACGGAGAGAGGCTGAACTGTGGCCTGTCAGCGGTCCGAGGATTCGGTTTGATAATAGGGACAGTATCCTGCAGTGACACTATAAAAAGCCCCATGGGACGACGGCCAACACGTCCAGAAATGTATCAGCGGTCGGATCTCTAGCTCCGTGTGTTTGGGCGAGATGCTGGACCCTGTGACGTAGTGCAGTGGTCAATGGAGTCTGGAGGCAGAAACCTATGTTTATTCAGCAGAGGGAGACTGCTGAATGTAAATATATGAGACAGGATCAGACTGCTAATACCAAGTGTTATGTAACTGTTTTTGTGTTAAAATGGCATCATACAAAAGAGTTAAGGAAATAAATAGCTCATTTTCTAACAGCTCTGCCCTCTGTTGCCCTCTGCTGGTGTTTCTTTATGGTAGTAGTAAAGCAATTAATGGATTTGCTTTCTCTTTGTCACATAATATTTTTAAAGGTTGTAAAATATGCAATGCTGTTCTAGAGGAGACCAGGATTGATTAAAAATATGAATAATAATACACTGTCTCACCAAACAAAAAGTGGCCACCTGGATTTAACTAAGTAAATAGGTAAGAGTCTCTCTGCAGTTGGTCAGGTCTGGGTTCAGCAACGTTATGTGCCCAAAAAATGAGCTCAGCTGACTCCCTGCAGATACTGAATGACCAGGTTACTCCATCAATGGATTTTTTCTTCCCTGATGACACCGGCTTATTCCAATGACAATGCCAGGATTAATCAATCTCGAAATGTGAAAGAGTGGTTCAGGGAGCATGAGACATCATTTTCACTCAGGGACTGGACACCACAGAGTCCAGACCTTAACCCCACTGAGAATCTCTGGGATGTGCTGGAGAAGGCTTTGTGCAGTGGTTCAACTCTCCCATCATCAATACGAGATCTTGGTGAAAAATGAACAACACTGGATGGAAATAAATCTTTTGATATTGGCTTCATCGAACCAGGCCCTTCAGCATGTGCTGGGGCGGTTTGCAGCCGAGTGTGAAGCAGCTGGGATGAGAATCAGCACCTCCAAGTCCGAGGCCATGGTTCTCAACCGGAAAAGGGTGGCTTACCATCTCCAGGTCGGAGGAGAGTTCCTGCCTCAAGTGGAGGAGTTCAAGTATCTTGGGGTCTTGTTCACAAATGAGGGAAGGATGGAGCGTGAGATCGACAGACGGATCGGTGCAGCGTCTGCAGTAATGCGGTCGTTGTATCGGTCTGTTGTGGTGAAGAAGGAGCTGAGCCGAAAGGCAAAGCTCTCGATTTACCGATCGATCTACGTTCCTACTCTCACCTATGGTCCTGAGCTTGGGGTCATGACTGAAAGGAAAAACCCCCAGATACAAGCAGCCGAAATGAGTTTCCTCTGCAGGGTGGCTGGGTGCTCCCTTAGAGATAAGGTGAAAAGCTTGGTCACTTGTGAGGAGCTCGGAGTAGAGCCGCTGCTCTTCCACATTGAGAGGAGCCAGCTGAGGTGGCTCAGGCATCTGTTCCGGATGCCTCCTGATAAGCGGAAGAAGGTGGATATTGCAGGAGAGATAAATAGAGATGGTCTGGGAATCGATACAAAAATATAAACTAATTAATTGCAAATCTGAAAAAAATTTATCGTAATTAATAACTACCAGTTATTAATTGCGATTAATCTTGAATTAAGCTTGACATACTTTACTGTAAACTTGTGCAATGCAAACAAAACTTGCAAAGAAAATAAATGAATAGTCTCTTTGAGAGCTGTAACTCAGACAAAGTTTGCCTAAATAAGGTACAACCAACAAATACACAAAACTTACCTAAAAAAGCATGTGTAATGTCTTTTAGAACTTAAACTTATTTTTGTTAAATTCTTCAATTAATAACAATTGTTGTGGTTCACAACAGTGTAAATATTATGAACTGTGTTACTCCAGAGGTAATTGAACTCATCCTTGCATCGACTGCACATAACTTTTGTTTTGTGTATATTGCTGTCTGGTGATGATTTGAAGCAGAATTGTCCATTTAGCAATGAGTCTTTTTGGTCACTCATGTTGCTTTAGCTCGTTCACTTGTTGCATTAGGCTCGTTCCAGATGAACTGAGCCTGGATTGTGAACGAGAGTGCACGGCCGCAATGAGAGGAGGGGAAATACACCTGTACTGAAGTTCGACAGTTTGTGGCTCAGATCACGCACCATCACGCCCCAAATCCACTTCTCGCGTGTGTTGGTTTATCCAGGTCAAAACTAACTTTTAGCCTGTATTTTTTTTTAAAGAGGCGGGGGAGGAGGAGAGGAGGGCAGTGAAGTGTTGTGCATTACATTTCTGATCAGCACTAAATTCAGATCCAATCACCTGTCTGTTCACCGCTGACAGGTGGGCGTTTTCCCATCATGCACTGAGCCATAGATCGATAGATTGATTAAATTTGAGACAACACTGACAAACTCTTGTGGTCTGTCATTTAGTTTACAATATAACATAAAAACAGAAATGTATCATATGCAACCTTTAGCTTATATGCTAATTATAGGTGCTAAGTGCTATGCTAAATAAAACAGCTAAATGTTGATACACTCGCTAATGTTTTCTAACCAGTACAGCTGACAGCGTCTGGTCTCTTAGTCGATAAATCGGTCAGTGAGGTCTTGGTCGACTTAAATGTTATTGGACTATTAGTTGCATGAACTCTGCATTAATAAAGCTGGTCTAATTTATTACTTGATAACTTTTATTTATCATTTCATTTAAGATAGTATAGATGATTATTAGATAACATTGTGTTTTACAGCCATGTTTTGCAAATGTTTGATCACAGAATTAATGTAAATTCCCCCCATATATGCTTTGGTTGATTTCAGTGGCACAAACAGTACTGAGCATAACTTTGTTTGGCTAGAATCCTACTAACCAGGCTCTGATATTACTTACATAGAGTTGTTTGGTTGTCGGTTGCCAAAATCATCTTGGTCATTCAGAAATTCCAATATTTTGTGGCTAATTCTAATTCTCTTTTAAAGACGTATTATGATCTTTTGTTTATAGCACCATTCTTTGGAACGCAGCCGTACTGTTCAAACACTACAAGCGTCTATATTATTAGTATTTTTTTCCAGTCTGAGATGGGGTGAATACAAAGAGTTATTCACAATGCAAAGAGTTAGCAGTGTTGGGAAGATCAATCAAACAAATACAGTCAACAGGTCTCCTCTGCTTTCTGTTTGATGTGTATTTTTCATTCATCATTTTCTGTAACCTTCTATGTTGGGGTTTGATAAAAATAAAAATAAAAATCAGTGTAAACCATACTCACTGTCCCATGTTGCACTGAAATGTGTAAAAATAACAATGACAGAGACGGATGAGAATAAAATGGACTTATTTTTAGTGGATTGTCGTCCCCTGTGGCTCTGCGGAGCTGTGGGTGATGGAGAGTGGCAGGATCCTGGTTTATCACGGCCCCACAGGAAATTACAGTGCGTCCTGATGGCAGACTGAAATAACCAGTGCACAAGGGGGAAATCTGCTGCTCAGCTAATACTAATGCCATCGAACCGGGGCTTTAGGATCATTTCTGTTGACTAAGAAGCTCAGTGGACAGTTCACACACCTGAAAGAGATGGCTAAATTTAGAGCGCTTTCTCGAGGTTAGGCTTAAAGACTGTGCCAAGCTGCCACATGACCCTGAAAACTAATTAAATGTTGTACACCAAGCTTAGTAATGGCATTCGCGAACATTAGCATTAAGGTCTAAGTCTTTGTGATAATTTCTCGAGGTCTTGTCAAGTCAAAGTTGGTGCAGCCTTGGTGTTTTGCTTTATTTCTAGTTTAAGACCTTATTTAGTCCTGAGATGTATTTATGTGGTCTTCCTAAACTTCATAAAGAATAAAGAGCTGAATGTGCACAGATGCTCACACATGGAAAAAGAACATTGTCATAATAAGGCAACAGTTTTTGCCCTGTTCATCGACTTTGACAAAATTTATTTCCAGTTGTCACTTATGTAAGAATAACATTTTTATATATATTGGTTTGTTTGTTACAAGATAACTTCACATGTTCACATTTTGAAAAAATCTACAGGAAATTAGAGCAAGGAAAATAATTAACTTTAGGTGTTTTTTGTCTGGATTGATGATTTTTTAAAAGTTATGTGTCATTGCTAGATAGGTCCAAAGAGACTAATTAGAGCCACAGTTATTAAAGGAAGAAATTTTTTGGTGGATTTTTATTTACCATTGACAGCGTACTTACCCCTGAACTAGAGAATTCGATCCCCGCTCCCGGCATTGCATATTGTCGTCTCTTTGGACAAGACACTTTCACTAAAAAAGGACAGGTGTGGTTCAGAGGACTGTGCTAAAACCATGGGGCATCGGTCAGGATGCAATAACCAGAAGGATTAAAGGACTTTTGAGGAGGTTTATTGATAAAGAACAATATAAAAGGGGGAAAAAAAACACACATGGGCAGCAATAATCTGGAACAGAACAACACAAGATTGAAGGTAGTAACATAAAATATATATGAAAATAACTAGTGATGGCCACCTGACGCTGAAGCTCCGACACAAGCTTCAAAGTCGAAGCTGCTTTTATCTTGAAGCACTGCTTTGACGCTTGCTTTGGTACGGGAAAAGTCACGTGACCAATGACGTAGGAAGCAGGAACTGCTTCGGTCCCGTCCATGAATCACGTGACTGCTTCAAGGCACTCGATACCGCTTCGTAACGCAAGACTTTGCTACGCGGGATTCAGCACAGCCCACGCCTTCTCCAAACTAATCCATACATTGATACATTTTTTATCTATCAACTGATCATCCAATCAATCTTTACCAAAATATGTGCACATCATTCATACAAACCCTGGTTACACTCACATAATTAAGACATTGTTCCGCTGTCTCCTATTTCACCACTAGATGTCACTGAAACGAACCTTTGAATGAATTAACTCATATTCGACACAATTGATGAAGTGGTTCAATACTGATTCATTGCTTCATTTGCACGTCACTAAAAGTAACCAAATAGAATAAAGTGCATGAAATAAAGATTCTTACCAAAAAACAGCCACCCCATGAAAGGATCAACCGAGGAGGGAAGGTGAGTCAGTGCAGGTTTTTATACTCAAATGAACAGGTGAAGGTGCTTCAGACCAATCCAGGATAAGGAGGAGGAACAGGAAGTGAGGTAAGTACAGCTAAGGAAGTGGAAATAACAAAATAAAGGTGAAAACTAAAATCTTCAGAACATACCCACATTGCCATGAATTTGTAAGTGTGACTGCATTAGATGGTGGTTGGAGAAGCCGTAGGCACAGATTGGCAGCCACGCTTCCGTCAGTCTGCCCCAGGGCAGCTGTGGCTACAGAAGTAACTCATCACCACTGAGTGTGACTGAAGAGTGAGGGAATAATGCACCAAATTGTAAAGCAAAGAGTATAAAAATATGCTATATAAGACTAATGCATTATTAGTATTATAAATGTTATTATCCCTTGAGGTCTGCTTCTCGTGAAAAAAGAAAATGATTGCAGGCAGCACCATGTTTAACACTAAACCAGACACTTAGATTAGGGTAACAGTGTATTCCTAGGTTGTTCTTGTGATAACTGCTAATTGCTACATGCAGTAATATAGGCAATAACCATTTTAGTTTCAGAATTGGCTGTATATGGCTTGTTATGTGAAATAAAATAAAAAAAGTGAGCTGAAAAATACCCAATGATATAATGAAACCTAAAGAGCGGTCAGCTTCACTGAGCCCTTTGATAGAGTCACAATGACGGCTCATTCTTCCAGACTGACTGACATTTTCCCATTTGCTGTGTTCAATAAGCACTGAGGTGAAGGTGTCAGACCTTGAAGATCAGACTTAAACGTGGCGTGGTTCTAAATCTAATGAGGCTTGACTGGTCACATCTGCCGCCAATGGACCAGACCTGGACCAAGCACGGCAGTCTCCAGCAACAACAGCTCCACCATGACCTACAGTCTCCTGCTATTTGCTGAATTGACCTACTGCACAGCCCTTTATGGTCGGCCATCATTTAAAATCATTTTATATAGATCCCATCATAGCAACAAAAGCAGGCGTAATCCTTTTTGACCATATATAAGTATATGTTTAAAAAAAAAGATACATTAAAGGCTGTAAACTTCAGTAATCCACCCACAAGAGGTGAGAGAGATAAGGAAAGTTAGGTTAAAAACACAAAACGACAGTTCTGCAAACTAATGCTAGTTTACAAAATAATAAATACACGTGGAATAGTTTAAAATGGTAGAAGTGAATGTAATGCTGAAACTTTTAGTGCATATTTCCGCCATGTTGTTACTTGATGTTCTATTTCTGTAGACGAAGCCATTAAATTGATCATTACAGACTGCTTTAGTTCCAGTGTAGTCCTGGTTCAGTCCTGATTTTGTTCTGTTTTAGGCCTGCTCCTGTTGTGTAGGATGTGCTGCTTAGTCCTGGTGAAAGTCCAATTTAATCCTGGTTAAGGCTCTGTTTAGTGCCAGACTTAGTCCTGCTCTGGTTATTTAATCCTGGTTAGGCCCAGTTCTGTTCTGTCACAGGTTTAGTCCTAGTTTAGTCCTGGTTTAGTCATAGTTTAGCCCTAGTTTACGCCCAGTTTAGTCTTGTGTGCAGGCCTTTTTTGAGCTATAGTTTAGAGTTTATTTCTGGTTAATTCCTGCTTTTGTTCTGGTTTAGGCACAGTTCAGTCCCGGTTTAGACCCTGTTTAGCCAGTCCCGGTTTAGCCCCACTTCAGTCCTTGTTTAGACCTGGTACAGTCCTGGTTTAGCCGTGGTTTAGCCCTGGTACAGTCCTGGTACAGTCCTGGTTTAGGCCTGGTTTAGCCGTGGTTTAGCCCTGGTACAGTCCTGGTACAGTCCTGGTTTAGGCCTGGTTTAGCCGTGGTTTAGCCCTGGTACAGTCCTGGTTTAGGCCTGGTTTAGCCGTGGTTTAGACCGGGTACAGTCCTGGTTTAGGCCTGGTTTAGCCGTGGTTTAGACCTGGTACAGTCCTGGTTTAGGCCAAGTTTAGACCTGGATTAAACTTGCTGTTATTCTTGTTCAGGCCTAGTTTATTTCTGGTCTCCTCATGCTTTAGATTAAATCATTTAATCTTTGGTAGACTGGCTGACAGTCTTTTTTTTTCCATCAAAACTTAACATTGACCAAAATAAAGAAAGAAACTGAATGGCAGCTGGTGATCTTCTGTGTTTTTCCTGTTTGTTTTGTCCATTGCTGAGGAGCTCTTATCCCATGCTGTGCCTCTGTGTTTGTGCTCTCTGTGGTGGACCAATTCAAGGCCACTGGCCAGCTCTGGACACCGGTCGTTTTTCTCTACCGCATGTGGAGAGTGTCTGTGCTGCTGCGAGCTCCAGGGCAGATTATGAAACCAGAGGCTTTCCAGGAATATGACACTGAAGTATTTCTCTCTCTGTTATTGAAGATGGAAAAGGCATTTAATTTCACGTGTCTATGCAAACCAGTGAAATCGAGCATTTTCAGTCTTGAGAAATTGACAGCCACAGCAAACAGGGTTCCTTAAACAAGCGTGAATTAATTAAAATGCTACTCCAGGTATGACAAGGTTATTAAAAGGATATTAAAAGCTCAAAAGTCAAATCAGCAGAACAAGATAGCATAATAGAAACAAGCCTCTGCAGCAAAAATGCAACAACGTTTTGCTGTTGTTGTTTTTAGTTTGTGCATGTGGGTTAAAGCACAAATCTGTAACTTTTTCACTTTAAATAAACCGTTTCTGAGTGCGTGTGATGGTTAAATGACTTGTTGTGGGGTAAATGAAGCGTGCAGCAGCTCCCCCTGGTGTCCCTGGGCTGAAAGTGACACTTGCAAGTTTTGAGTGTCGCCAACCCGGAGTCACAGAAGTCTCAGGTCTCGTGAGAAAGCGGCACATCCCGGTTAGCAAAACAACAAGCTAGCGATAGCTTTATTTCTCGATTTTCGGCATCCTGAGTGGCCAAATGGAAGAAAAACTTTGTGCAGATAGGCAGAGGGGAAAACGAAAGTAAAAACGAGAGGTTACACAGGAGTCAACTGGACTTGTGAGAATTTACAATAGTGCTTTACTCTGAACTATAGAGGGAGCTTTATAGAGGAAAATAAGACAGAAAGAGTGAAGAAACAAGCAGAGTTACTGAGTTCCACTTTAAGTGAGAGGTTTGACTGTGGCATCATCGCTTCAGAAAAGATGCGCCTGAGTTGTTAACACTGAAACTTGGAAACATTGTTTTGAGATCCATCCACTATGGGACCCAGTTTTAAACATTTGCAGGGAACCAAATCATCAGATCTATAAGAAAGAAACTCACACGATAAATGTAACGTAAATACACCTAAGCTCATCTCAGTGTGGACAAGGCTTTAATGAGTCTGGCCATGGTCCTGGTGTATCCTGCCTAAGGCCCATAGTGTCTTGGATAGGCTCCAGTCACCTGCAGCCCTTGTTGTTGTTTCTATTAGTGTACCTTTTGTTGCACAAGCCTTCTCTAAAATACTTCCCTAAAACATCCTGGTAAGCAATCTTTCCAGGTATGTTTCTGGTATATTTATACACACACACTGTATAAAGCCTATGTGTACATGGAGTCACAGAGGAACGTCCCACACAGGTATAAATCCCTCTGTGAGTCAGGTCGAGTGCGTCAGCTGAAGTGCAGGCTATATTTACTGGCTGCAGTTCGGTTCAATATAAGCTGCAGGGTATGGGTTATTTTAAACACTTTACCTGGGCAGAAATATGATAAACTTCAGATCTGCACTAATGCTGGGTAGATGTTATTGTTTTGATGGGTTAAAACATGTATTTCTGCCAAGGTTTTACGCCAGATGCTCTTCCTCACACAACCCTCTACATTTATTTATGCTTGGGGCAGGCACAAAGAGTACACTAGCTTGTTACTCCTCGCAGCTGGATTGTATTTGGAATTTAATACGAGCTTCTAAAGACATAACATGAGAAAGCTTTCCCTGTGTAGTTTGTCAGCAGTAAGGAAGTAGTGTCAACACAGTGGTGCTGGGAAACACATGGGGCAGTCGAGAAGCCCCATAAAAAATAGTTTATGACCACACACACACTACAGAATATACAGTACACTGCCCTAGAGTGCACTGTAAAAATATCTGTAGATTTCATGGTAAAAATCTGTAAAATCTCAACAGTAAAAGACCGTAGTTGATATATCGGTAAATTACTGTTTTGGTTACGGTAATTAACTGTAATATTAAAAATAAGGCAAAATTGTATTTTTTTGTTTTATTTTTTGTAATGTATACAGTATAGCACTGTTAAAAAAATTGAGTCCTGTGTATATTACAATTTAATACCTTTTCAAAAGAGAATAACTTTTAACTAAAACTAAATTTTACAGTAAATGTTGATTCAAACATAAGTCAAACTAAAATATACATTAATCTATTTTTTTGAAAGATAATAACTTAAAATTTTACAGTAAATGTTGATTAAAAGTTAAGTCACAAACTAAAATATACATTAACCTATTTTTTTGAAAGATAATAACTTTATTTTGCAGTAAATAATATTAAAAACTCAAGTTAAAAACTGTAAAAACAACATTTGTGATAAAATTATACTGTAAAATGAAATACAGGCCTCTTGTAGTTCTTACGGTAGAATTCTGGCAACCACAGCTGCCAATTTTTTACTGTAAAATGTACAGATTTTTTTTTTACAGTGTGACCTGATGCCATGTGAGTCACATCAAAAAGCAAACAAAACAGGTTTGAATTGCAATCTTGAATGTGTCAGAGTAATGTAAAAAAAAAGGTTTCTTCATGGTTAGGGTAAATATAAATGTTTCTGCACAGGTCAGTTAGAGGGAAAACATCCTTAGTTTACTAAAGACAGTGTTCTCACTCCATTTAACCACATTTAATATTATTTCCAACTGAAACTAATTTAGCCTTAGAGAATAATTAGAGAATAATTAGAGAGAGTACACCGCCTAAGGCCCCTAGTTGCTGAGATAATCGCAAACAACTAGTGGCACTTATCGGGAATAAGCAAAAGATTAATTCATTGGGCATTCCAGCACTGAATAAGTACAAACCCAATCTGAAATGCCTCTTTAGTATCAAATGAGCTTGAAAATACTAAATTAAATATTAAAAATCATTGTAATAAGTTTCCAGCTGTTTGATTTGAACCACATACTTTTCCAGCCTTTTGTTGCCCATGTCCCAACTGTTTTGAAAAAAAAATAAAAATAAAATAAAATAAATAATAATAATAATATTATGGCGCAGTGGGTTAAGCATTTGCCCAGCAATCGGAGGGTAGCTGGTTTAAATCCCATCTGTAGCGCATACTGTCGTTGTGTCCCTAGGCTGTGTGAATGTGTTAGTGTGGCTGTGTTTCGTGGTGGTCGGAGGGGTCGTTGGCGCAGATTGGCAGCCACGCTTCCGTCAGTCCGCCCCAGGGCAGCTGTGGCTACAGAAGTAGCTCACCACCACCGAGTGTGACTGAGGAGTGAATGAATAATAGATCAAAAAAATTGTAAAGCGACTTTGAGTTGTGTGAAAAGCGCTATATAAAATTGATTTATTATTATATAGCGCTTTTTTGGACACTCAAAGATGCTTTACATACCAAAAAAAAAAAAAAAAAAAAAGTTTAAGAAAAGGCAAGATGGAACAGGTGAGTTTTTAGCTTTGATTTGGTTGTGGGAGTGAGTTCTCTGTCACCCATGGTCCGGTGCCTTGTCCTGATGATGGGAGTGAGGAGATTAGTATCTGCTGATCTGAGGTTCTGAGGATCCAGGTTATGGAGGGACTTGTAGGTGATGAGGAGAACCTTGTATTGGATACGGTATTGTATGGGGAGCCAATGGAGCTGTTTAAGGACGGGGGTGATGTGGTCTCTGGAGCGGGTGTGGGTGAGCAGGAGGGCAGCAGAGTTCTGGATGTATTGCAGTTTCTGAAGGTGGGTGGAGGGGAGACCATATAAGAGGCTATGGCAGCAGTCAAGTCTGGAGGCGATGAAAGCATGGATTAGGACTTCTGCGGTAGGTTGAGAGAGGGAGGGGCGGACACGAAAAAAAGATGTTTTGGTGATGTGGTTTATGTGGGACTTGAATGAGACGGTGGGGTCCAAGATGATGCCGAGATTGCGAACGGAAGGAGACGGGGTGAAGTCCTGAGCAGAAGGAAGGAGAGATTTGGGTCCGGTGATAAGAAGTTCTGTTTTTTTGCCATTTAGTTTAAGAAGGTTGTGGTCCATCCAGGTTTTTATATCAATGAGGCAGTTTGTAATGGTGGAGACAGTGACTGGGGTGATGGATTTGGTAGAGATGTAGACCTGTGTGTCATCGGCATGTCGGATGTGGCCAAGGGGAAGCATGTAAATGATGAAGGGGAGGGGGCCGAGTACCGAACCTTGGAGAACTCAGGTGGTGAAAATGTGTTGCTGCTATCAAATACAAAATAAGCTGACATTTTTTCATCTTTTTTTGTCATCCAGTCTGTCTGAATCATAACAAGGTTAAGACAGAAGTCACCTGGACTGAAGACATTTTGTCATCCTATCCCATTTTAATTTACAATTTTAGTAAATATTTCTGCATATTCTAACCTAAAAATGGATAAAGGGGCTATATTATGCAAAATTGACTTTTCAAAACTTTCTACCATGTTATAATGTTGTTCCCTCATCAAAAACATAACTGGAGTTGTGTTTTGTTTCATTCACACCTGTTTGAGTATTCCTGTATTCTCTGGCATTGACTTTATGAGGCCTCAGAACGTTCGGTTGCACGAACCTCTGTCTTTCGCACAAACTCCGCCCACTCCAGGAGGCACTGACCAAACAACTCCTCTACATCCAGTCTGCTCTCATTCATTTATAAAAAAAAAAAAACAGTGTACAGCTCTGTTTGCACTGATTCCTCACAGACATTTTCTTTTATTTTTTAGTAAAATGGTGGAAAACGGAAGTGAAGTGCTTCTTTTTCTTTTTGATTATGTTCAAAAGACCACAACAATCTGCTGCACTGCAAGAGTAGAGGTTGTAAAACGTGCTGCTGTTCTAGAGGTGACCAAGATTGGTTTAAAAATATTATAATATCTCGTTTAAAGTACAGGGTCTATGGTAATTGAGCTTCCACTGGCCTATGGCTAACTATGGTCTTTTCCTATTACAGTGTGAGCCATGTTTGAGGTTAATGAATGATAAATTTTCATGTCGCTTGCTTGTGAAATGATCCATTACCCTCCAAATGGTCCCAATTATTTTAAAGGACACAACTTAATGAGCGACCAGCAATGAAAAATGTCCGTCTGTCTCCTGTTACTACAGCAGTATGGTCTGTAGACTGAACAGACTGTCAATGAATATCATATTTCTTTATTTTAAACTCCAATATAAAAATGTGTCATTTTCTAAAATGAACAAAAAAAGTCCATGCAAGGAAAGAAAATGTCAGAGTTGTCATTAAGAAGTGCTGACAGTGTGGCATGTGGAGACAGACTGGTGGTGAAGGTTTGCTGATTGAGAGAGGACAAAAGAAAAGCAGAACAAAAATTGTGGAGGTTGTGGACTTGAGCAGGTTTTGTGTTTGTAAAGGACATTTTTCTGGTGCCATCGGCTGAAAAAAAACCCAGACTTGAAAACCAGACAACCTTTAAAACATAGTGCTCCGAGTTAAAGGACATGACAGCTGAGATTATGGAAAATATTGAACAACTTTTAGTAAGAAACAGACTGTGGTGTTTTATAAATGCTCTCCTTTAAAGGTCCTCGTGTGTTTTAAAAGGGAATATATTCCATCCATCCATCTTCTTCCGCTTTATCCGGGGCCGGGTCGCGGAGGCAGCAGTCTAAGCAGGGACACCCAGACATCCCTCTCCCCGGACACTTCCTCCAGCTCCTCTGGAGGAACCCCAAGGCGTTCCCAGGCCGAGAGACATAGTCCCTCCAGCGTGTCCTAGGTCTTCCCCGGGGCCTCCTCCCGGTGGGACATGCCCGGAACACCTCCCCAGGGAGGCGTCCAGGAGGCATCCGGAACAGATGCCCGAGCCACCTCAGTTGACTCCTCTCGATGTGGAGGAGCAGCGGCTCTACTCCAAGCTCCTCCCGGGTAACCGAGCTCCTCACCCTATCTCTAAGGGAGCGCCCAGCCACCCTGCGGAGGAAACTCATTTCGGCCGCTTGTATCCGGGATCTTGTCCTTTCGGTCATGACCCAAAGCTCATGACCATAGGTGAGAGTAGGAACTGTAGATCGACCGATAAATCGAGAGCTTCGCCTTTCGGCTCAGCTCCTTCTTCACCACAACAGACCGATACAACGACCGCATTACTGCAGACACTGCACCGATCCGCCTGTCAATCTCACGCTCCATCCTTCCCTCACTCGTGAACAAGACCCCGAGAAACTTAAACTCCTCCACTTGAGGCAGGAACTCTCCTCCGACCTGGAGAGGGTAAGCCACCCTTTTCCAGTCGAGAACCATGGCCTCGGACTTGGAGGTGCTGATTCTCATCCCAGCCGCTTCCCACTCGGCTGCAAACCGTCCCAGTGCACACTGAAGGTCCTGGCCTGATGAAGCCAACAGGACAACATCATCCGCAAAAAGCAGAGATGAAATCCTGTGGTTCCCAAACCTGACACCCTCCGGCCCCTGGCTGCGCCTAGAAATTCGGTCCATAAAAATAATGAACAGAACCGGTGACAAAGGGCAGCCCTGCCGGAGTCCAACATGCACTGGAAACAGGTCTGACTTACAACCGGCAATGCGAACCAAACTCCTGCTCCGGTCATACAGTGACCGAACAGCCCTTAGCAAAGGGCCTCGGACCCCATACTCCCAGAGTACCCCCCACAGGACGCCACGAGGGACACGGTCGAACGCCTTCTCCAGGTCCACAAAGCACATGTGGACTGGATGGGCGAACTCCCATGAACCCTCGAGCACCCGATAGAGGGTGTAGAGCTGGTAGGGAATATATTATGTTTTTTTATTCATATTTTTAACTAAATTTGGTCACCTCAACCTTTTAAAACTTGATGTGACTAAAGAAAACATTTTCAATATATACGCTACTGGTGCCATAAAAAAAAAGACCAGCAGAGGGCAGCAGAGTGTGGTGGTCTTTTGAACAAAATCAAAGAAAAAACAGCACTTTTACTGCTAAATGAAAAATTTATGTGAGGAATCAGTCGAAACAGAGCTGTACTGTTTTTTTTTTAATAAATGAGAGCAGACTGGATGTAGAGGGCTTGTTGATTGGTCAGTGCTTCCTGAAGTGGGCGGGGCTTTGTGGAACATAAAAGTGAAAGAAAGAAAACACAACTCCAGGTTTGTTTTTATGAAGGAACAACATTATAACATGGGAGAAAGCTCAGAAAAGTCAATTTTACTTAATATATATAGTTTGGACAAGCAGACGAGAGCAATGTTTCTACAACAAACTTTTCAGTATAAATAGCAAGGTTAAAATCTGCCTCTATCAGTACAAAGAAAAAAAATGAATATTGATATAGTATAGCACAGTGAAATATCACAGCCCTAAACTAAATTGTCTTTTTGTCAATAAAT
The DNA here is from genome assembly GCA_020698575.1 of Bostrychus sinensis. Lineage (NCBI taxonomy): Eukaryota > Metazoa > Chordata > Actinopteri > Gobiiformes > Eleotridae > Bostrychus > Bostrychus sinensis. The sequence continues at coordinate 6,422,354 of CM036251.1, forward strand.
AATAAAACTATGCATAGACAGTAAAATAACGAGTCAGTCTCTATGTAATATATACACACACACACACAGGTCTGGGAAAAAACTGAGAAAATGCAATTAATGTGTGACGTAAGTGGATAATGTGGTTTATAGTTGGACCACTGCCGCATGTGTACACCATACTCCGATTCAGTAGAAGAGAAGTTAGTGCTCGTGTTTTTTATTAATGTTTTCGATCCTCGAGTCTGCATCTTCTGCACATGTGTCTTCTGATTTCTTCCCAAATCTTAGTCCTCAACATCCAAAACCATGCTTTATATTCCAGACCACGTTCAGTTTTAGATTGCACTATTTGGAGCTGTATGTATATTTGTTTTGCTGTAGAGAAAGAAGATATAGTGCACATATGTCCATGCCTGTACATCTGAATAGTTTAATAAAACACTGGTGGAAATGCAGTGTTATGAATGAACACCGCTCACTCATCTCTATCAATAATGAATAAAAACCAGGGGCATGATGAAAAGCTCACAAAAATCAATCTAATATCCAGTGTGGAGTGTGTGTGGCCTTCCTGTGGCTGACTGTCTTATTGTGTAGCACCTCATGCATCAGTGAATACACGGAATCAATGTACTGCAATAATGTCCCAGGCCTGCGGTGGTCTAACAGAAAAGTTTTCTTCTCCAGTGGTGTAATGTTAACCTGGTGAGCCAGACCGTCCTACTCGCTTTTCATAAGCAGGACAGTCTGGTTCATCTCAGAGCGGAGCATTTCTTCAGTTCAATTTGGAAATTGGCCAATCACAGTCGTTTATCTGCAGCACGTCTTACGAAAGCGGAAGAGCTAAGTAAGGTAGCACTAGCTGCCGAGCTAATTTAATAACTTTACTGACCTGATTATCAGTGTTTAGTGCTTTTCTTCGTCACCTGTTAGTTCTGCCTTTATTGTCCAGTTCTGTGGGATTTTTTTTTCTTTGTATTGTTGCCATTTTAACAACAGTTAAGTCCAGTTGACATGCGATCTAACAAAAAAACGACATTTTCAACAGATCTTTGTACAACTGGCTTCTGCTGCTGTCCCCATTCACAAATAACTACAGATCTGCTCATAATACGCCATATTCTGGTGTTTTATGGAAAAAAAAAGTCAGGAATTCATCTTTGTTTGTCCTGCCCTTTGTTTCTCTGATTGGTTCGTCCGCCTGTCATTGTTCCGCCTCAGAAATGAAATGTTTCTGAAGCGATACCAGACTAACTTCTTTGTAAAAAATAGGAGAAAAGTTCAGTTGATTTGAAGTACAAAGTATTTAGAGTTTTGTTGAATATGATTTATTTTTTCCTGCTATTATTGTAGACACACAATACTTAAATATAAAAGATGCTGTAAAGTAGTTCTAATTATAAGAATCAGAAAAAAAAGACAAAAGACACTCATCCTCTGCACTGGTTTGTTTATTTCAGTAGAACTCAGCACATTTCCTGATCACGATCCTTCATTTTTAAAACATTAGGAAGTTGCTGAAGAGCGCAAAATACTATTACTATTTTTTTTCTTTTACTTTATAGTAGTATTTTAATTTATATGTAGATATTTCGAGGGCGGCAGTAACTCAGTTGGTAGAGCTGCTTGTCCACTAACCAGAAGTTTGGCAGTTCAAGGGCTGCTCCCACCATTGCTTACTGTCATTGTGTCCTTGGGCAAGACTCTTAACCCTCTAGTGTCTGTGCACACTGGTGAATGGGTGAATGGTTCCTTGATGTACCCATGGAGGTAGAAAAGCGCTACACAAATGAAAATAAAGATAAACAACTTGAGCATTACATTCAATATTTTTCATATTGTCAGTGTAATAACTGTACCATTGTTATCGGTAAAACTAATATTTGATTTAAACATGTTTACCTCATATCTTATATACTGCTTCTTCTTCCATCACTGCTGGGTTCTACAGAGCTTTAAAAATGTCACTCAACTTTAATTCCCAAGGAGAAATTTCATGGGCTTTTCAAATTAGTTGGCTCAGACTAAAACTCCGTCCTACAGCTCAGTGTTCTCAGACATCCATCGGTTGTTTTATGTTGTTCAAAAGTAGCCTTTTTTTACTCCAAAGATATTATGGTCTCACTGCCAACATCTCCATATTCTGAAAAATATTTCTTTACTGTTACATGGCTTTATAGCACTATTACCATTAACACACAGAGCAAGCCATCCAACATTACTCCTCCTGAGGCTTCTCTGTCTGCTTTTATACCTGTGTGAGTCTAGTTTAGTCTAATTTACTTTGACTTTTCTATTCTGAGGCTACCATTTATCCAGACTTGGGGCTGGCACAAAGAGTAAACATGCTTCGGCCCCGTTGGCAAGGTAAAAGTTCAAGTTTGAGCTCATAAAGCAGAAATGTGAGCCGTGCTCTTTTCACTAACATTTCAATTCAAACCTATTTCTACACACACACGCTGTACTTCTCTAAATTTGTTTTTCTAAGTTTTCCCTTCATTTTGAGTGTTGTATTTTTTGTCCTGCTTGTAAATAACCGTCTTGAACTTCCGTCTCGTCAGGTCCCGAATCTCATCTGGGCTCCCCGTCGCCTCAGAATCCGGCGTGGCGTTTTGTTTATTCATTACTCCGTCTTCTTCCTCACCTCTGTCGCGCCGGGAGCTCCTTCCTGTGTGGACGCTGGCTGAGTGAGAGCACCAGAGTCTAATTAAACCAACACCAGTGGTTTGTTACAGACGCAGCGCAGGGACCAGCTGTGAGATGCTGCCTGTCTGTTTGTACAATCACATTACTGCTGCTTGGAAATCTCTGCATTTGCTTCCTGTCAATCCAAAATAGACTTCCAAGCCTTGCAAACAATGTTAATTTGAGTACTAAAAGCAACAATATATTTTAATCTAGGACTAATCAGTGACTGCATTACTGGGTAGATGCTCTTTAAGTTTATAATTAATTTAAGGTCTGTTTTTTTGGTATAATTTTGGTCACCTTTGCATAAGTATTTCAGGTTTTTTGACTTAAAATAATGTATATATAAATGGAAAATGTGACTTTTGTAGAGAAGGTTAGGATTAGGTGTCTGTTGCCCCCTGCTGGCAGCGGTGGGGACTGGACAAAGCTCAAAATGGCTAATTAGCACAGTTATTAGCAACACGGCGCTGACAGATTAATGAGCTGCTTCGTAGTGATGCAGATTTAAGTGGAAGAGTCCAGTGACGGTGTATGGGCTTTAGAAACACGCAGCTCAGCATAAGATTACTCGAATATGAGTGAATGAAACAAAATACTAGTCCAGGTATGTTTTTGAGGTGGAGACATTAGAACATGTTGCAGACAGCAGTGGCGTGGGGTGAGGCACTGACATTAGAGCAGGGGTCTCCAACTAAAATTGCTCAAGGTCCACAGGATTAACCTTCTACCTCTGCTGGGGGGCCGAACAAATGTATAAAAAAATATAGGCTATATTTCAGTGTTTTTATGTATTTATTCTGGAGTAAAGTGTACAAAAATACAATGTGTATGATTTCTGTAGCTATCATTTCCACTTTGAAAGCAGCTGATGTTTGAACTTGGGTCAGACTCTGATCATACTGGGGATGGATTTATAGACACTTATTTTCCACTCTCCTCAGCAGCAGTATTTGGATAACACTATTTTATTCATACTGAATACTGAGTGCAGCTTCATAATATAGGCTAAATGCGCAAATTAGCAGCCAATTAATATGCACGGATCTCTGTCCATTCACACCTCGTTGAAAAGAGCGGGTTATTTTCTGGTCTGATATTTGAAGAAGATCTTTAAGCTCCAGTGTCGGTGTTCACACAGATATTTAACACATTAGCCTGACTATGGAAAATTAGAGTGCACTTGAAGTGTTTGAAAACATTAGAACTGTGAAGAGAGAGAGAAACGGGCACAAGCCTCAGCTCAGGTAGTGAGGGACTGCTCAGTCTGAGGTGAAGCCCATGTATTTAAACAGGAAATACGCAAATTCAATATTTTTGACTATGAAATCATGGACATTATTGAATTCAAAAAGAAAATCAATATAAAGCACAGACCAGAGAACTAAAATTGAAAATAATTTTATTCAGCGTTATTTGTTTATTTTTTACCCTTCATGATGGAGGTGAGCCCCTGCCTCCCCTGACTGCACGTCCCAGGTAGACAGGGAAAATGTCTCGGGTTACTGAGTGTAACCCTGTTCCCTGATAAAGCGCGAACGAGATGCTGCGCAGCATAGGCTATGGGAAATGTCGTTTGTTGGACCGGTTGTGAAGCTCGTGTGTCAAACACACCAAAGAGATTTGTCCTGCTTATATACCTCATGCTCAGTCAACAGCACCTGCGAGATTGGACACACCTGGTTGATTGGGCTGGGGAGGTATAAAAGGCACATGACAGGAACAGTCTCCAGATCAGTTTGAAGACCGCCCAGACACGCCCCCAGCATCTCATTCGCAGGGAGGAACACACTCTCATGTTCTGGACAGACATTTATTTTTTTATTTTTTTATTTTTTTTCTCTCACTTTATCAAAAAATTCACACAGAGCTCTACACACTGCGGTCTGAAAACAAACTGATCTGGAGACTGTTCCTGTCACGTGCCTTTCATACCTCCCACCTCAATCAACCAGGTGTGTCCAATCTCGCAGGTGCTGTTGATTGAGCACGAGGTATACAAGCAGGACAAATCTCTTCGGCGTGTTTGACACACGAGCTTCAGAACTGGTCCGGCAAACAACATTTCCCATAGCGTATGCTACGCAGCATCGAAGTTTAGCTTTTGAAGGGGAGCAGCTTTTTAAGAGTCACACATGAACCATTCAGACTCTAGTGCTGCAGTCCAAGTCACTCCGTATCATTGTGAAAAAGTCCTTTATTAATACATGGATCATTAAAATGGACTACGTAAGGTCAACAAAGTGTGTTTTTGCTGTATTGTTCTAATATAAATGCACTAAAACATCAGTTTTTTTGTTTGCATTTGTATTTTGTAATTTTATTTCATTTTTTAAAGTAATATTTATGAGTACAATGACTTTTCTGTGAAGCCCTTTGAATTACCCAGAAGTGTACCAGTTGTGCTGAGTAAATAACATTACCTGTGCGTGTGCTCAGTTCAGTCTTGGCTTCAAGCTTATTAGCACCAGGAGTCTTGCTCTGGTGAATTTTCCTTAATTACCGCTGTGCTGCTGTTTGCCTGCCCCCCTGCCCCTGTCTGCTTAATGAAACCCCCAGTACTTGAACTGTGGTAATGCACAAAGACGTTTAAAATGCCCCAAAGCAGTCTGCAGTCTCTGGAGGATTAGGCTGCATGGTTTCTGCCTCATTATGTTTAGAAACACTCTCTAATTAATAGAATCAAAATGTGCAAGTTGCATCTGAGCAAAAATACTGCTTACCAGTAGAAAATGGTTTGAATTGCACATTGCTTTTACAAATACTTTGCAGAACAAGCTTGCTTTTGATTGTAAGTATCTGGAGGATAAGTAATATTACAGCGGTCAACGTTTTTATGTTGAAAAAACTTTGATCGCTGCTAAGGAAACTTTTCTTTCCAGCCAGCGTGTAGCTGTAAATTGGATAAAAGCAGGTGGTGAGTAAACAGTAAAAGCAGCAGGGGCTTATTGATACAGGAGTTTAAACTGTGTGCAAAGAAAATCCTACACTGTGGACGCTCAAGTTTGACATTTAGAAGATCTAAAGAGGCATTTTTCCAGGTTAGACTCAAATGAAATGGGTTCTGCTGCTGGAGAGGTGATGGAGGAGAGTGAGACAGTAGTTTAAATGTAGACAGCTGAACAATGATTGGCTAAGAAAAGTAAAAATGAATTGACTGAAAGGAAAAGGGGTGACAGATGAGAGAGGAGTCTTCAGCTTTATGATAATTTATATGTAGTTTACCTGTTGCAGAAAAAATCACACTGAAATGAAGTCAACATATCAGCAACACACATAAATATTCTCCAGTAGCGGTTTATTTTAGTCGATTAAAGCACGACGTGTCACCTCTCAGCTTTTGTGGGACTGAGCAGGTGCCACCCACACCTAAGAAGACAGGAAGTGTACTGGATCTTTTTTTTTTTTTTTCTAGTATTTTTAAAGCTTAAAAATCCAGCCCCTTTCACTTGCATGAACCTATTTCCAACAAAATTAACCTTTTCTGACCAATGAGGCAATTTAAGTTTACTGATATATGAATTTAAACTGCACAGTGGACACTCAGATTTGACTTGTTACATGAATGAACTGAAATGAGTTTATTCAGACATTGTTTACATTCTTCCTATTATTATTATTATTATTATTATTATTATTATTATTATTATTATTATTATTATTATTTTTACAATTAAAAAACACAACACTTAAAGACTGAGCTTATTATACCCCCCATGCGTCATGGAAGGTGCGGAAGTGGAACGCAAAAGGAAGCCAAAATTTAACCAAGAAGAGCTGAAAGTGCTGGTGAATAATTTTTTCATCCGTCATGGCAAATGGATCTGCACGCGTGGCAAACACTCTAATCATTTCTTCTCCTACGATACGAATCACAGCAGCCAAATCTGTGCAAAAGATTAGCACGTCCTTCTCCAACGTGCTAAATTTATACGCTATTTTCGCACGCAAAGTCATGGTGAGCCTTGATAAATAATATTGCAGCCGGTGAATGAATTTGCATTTTCTCCGCTTTCCATTTTGCACACTCTGGGAAGAACGAAATCTGCATTGCGTTCGCTCTGCTCCTGTAAGACACGCAAATCGCAATTGCGTCTGGGTTTGCTCCAATTTTAGCGAATCTTATTCAGTTAGCGTGCACGCAAACCTTTGATAAATCTGGCCCATAGACTTTAAACAATATAGCCGCCTTTGTTTTAAAGCACAACATACCAATCCTCAGTGTCACCGAGTGTCAAAACAAAACAGTCCTTGGTCATTTTGCTGCTAACTTCAATATTTATTTTCTTCCGTTTTAATCACATACAAACTTTTAAACTGACTAACTCCTGATCCAGTTTATTCCACACATTAGCCCCAACCACAGAAATACAATGCTGTTTTACATTTGTTCTCACCATAGGTTCTTCTTTCTGAGATCGTGCCCACTTTCCCTCATCTTGAAAAAGCCCTGGATATTTACAGGCAACTGACTGTTTTTTACTTTATACATGAATTGTCACATTTAAGGCATTTAACAGGAGAGACTTAGAGAAAGTAGACAAGGAACGGCTAAAGTTTTTAGTTAGAAAAGACTATGTGATGTGTTGTAAGAGGACTTGTACCAGAAGCTTGTGTTTTTCTAAAATTAAGTCAACCCTTAAGTAATATATTTTCCCATACTGACCTGCATGTTTGTGATTGTATGTATTTTTCCTTTGCAAACGGTTTATCTGCAACCATTTTCCTTAAAACATCTTAAAAGGCCTCACAGCAACAGCCTTAAGTTTTAGCTTAAGTGATCACTGTAGTTTTTCAGCTCTGAATAATGCGTCCTATTCTCCATCTCTCAGTGCTTTGGCTCATAAACTGAGGTGGAAGAAGAGCTCTGGGCAGTGGTTTGTCATCTCTGCTTTTCTCCTTAATCACATTAACTTCTGCTCCCACTCACTTCTTTATATAAACCTGCTCAAATCAGACTGACACTTTCATCTGCAGCCAGTCGGACTAATTTAGAGCACCGATAAACAAACAGTGCTGATGACATTCATGCGATAAATGTAGGATCTTTCTGTTTGTTTGCTCAGTCCTTGTTTTTAGCTGGTTAAGTATTGGTTTAGGTTTTATTTAATCTTCGTTCTCATGGTTTAGTTCTGTCTTTCGTCCCAATACAAAGCTTTTACTCTTGGTATTGTGCATGAGATTTGTGAATTCACAAACTAAAAGCCATCTTGTCCTGCTCTGGGCAACGCTTTTGCATCCAAACACCCAGTGCAGTACAGACCGATGGTGAAGCTGTAGTGACATTTAAGACAAAACAACCTATTTGCCATCACTAATGTAATTTACAAGGCTTTTCTTTGGAGATTTATTCAATTGCTATTTTACTGTTTTCATTTAAAGTATGTGCCTTTTGCAAACCCAATGAAAAATGACCAAGCAAGCGCTGTTTATTGATAAAAAAAAAAGTTGAGTCTGCATGTGCTCTGTGCTACGGTGGGTTCTCTCATTTTCCTACCACCGTCCAAAGAAATGAATGTGTTAGGTGAATTTATGAATCTTAATTTGCAGAATGAAAGTTTATGATGGCCCTGGATTCTGACTGGATTCTCGAAAGTGAAAATCATTTCCTTACCATTCTCTGATTGCATTTTTTATAGGAAGAAGCCAGTCAGGCAGAGTTTGTGGCAGTGTATATATTATTTTACTGCATATATTTCAAATAATAGAAATAAATAAATATAATTCATTACAAGTTTATTTTAAATAATACACCTCAGGTGTTCAGGTTCAGGTTCGGACAATCATCTCACAGGCAATAGATAACTCTCCGACCCCGCAGGATCAGCTCACAAAGGTTTAAGTAGGTTTCACAGCATAGTTATGAACCAATCAACATGAGAGAAAACACTTTCTTTACTAAAAAGGCCATGTTGAAGCATGGCCATGAGCCAATTGTTTTAAGGAGTTAACTTTAGAACTGACAAAACAAAGTTGCAGAAATACCAAAAAAGGCAAGATGGGAGCACAGCCAGGTGCCCATCATAAATAACTTAACTTTAGCTTAAAATGGGACGCCCAAAGTAAACAGCTGCGCAGTTCAAATTTAGCTTAACAAAAGGGGCTCCTATAGGCTCCGTCTTTAAGCTTCAACTCACTCTGTAAGGACATAGTTAAAATAACATGGAGTAAGTATGAGCCTCACAAACATTTCATGATATCAAGCATTTTGTGATTTCCATGAAAAAAATGCATTGTTCATTAGTGCAACAGTGCAAAAGTCTTATGTTGTGGGATTTGTCTCGTCACACTCCTCACAACAAGGATATGTTTTATAACTGCAAAAGTTTTTGTAAACTCCAAAAGCAACACAAGCTTACTTGGTACTTTGGTTATTATTCTTGATAATTTATTCACAATTCAAGAGGTCTTAGAGTATAACCAAGACTACTTATTTACCTTCTCTCCTCAGTAGGCCCATTTTGTCCCAGTTTAGCCCAAGTTTAATCGCTGTATTCTGACTGACTGAGTGCCTTTATAAAGATTATTTTTCTTATGACCTTGGTGTTGCACTTTTGACTGGACTCCAAATGCGGTTCAGGACAATCAGGACAAATGCCTTATGTGCAATGTGAGCGGCTCCTCAAACCCACACTGAGCCCTGTCAGAGTCTCCAAACTCTGCCACAATGTGACTTGACCAGCAGATAATTTCCATCCATCACATGTCCGAGTGTGGAGCGCTGCCCCCGGACTGCACTGCCCACTTTGACTCAGTTCAGAAAGCAATTGGTTCTGGTTTAAGTGAGCGCGCAGGTGGATGATCATTTCAGATAATAACAGTGAGTGAACAGCTCAGAGTTGACAGATTTAGACGGTGACTCAGTTTTGAGGACACAGGAGTTCAAATGCACAGCTGCAGCAGACGCCAGGAGTTCAGTATTTTTCTGTCAGAGGTGGAAAAACTGTAGCTTCAACCATTTTATTTCCATTGTCTGTTTACTGTCACTACTTTTATACAAATGTGTGTTGGTTTGACCTTTCAATACGAATATATGAGAACTTTACTGATTAACTGACCAGAGGTGGAACTAGTACTCTAAAAATGTAGTAAAAGTATTGTTAATTCAAACTAATTCAACAGTTTTGCACTTTATTGGATGAGACAAAACATCTCCAGCTCAACAAATGACACCCTGATGACTTCTCTAACCTTGTTTTGATGCTTTAATAGAAGTAAAAGTAAAAAAAAAAAGTTTGAATGATAAGTTTTGATTTTTATTTTTTTTTTGCAATTGGACAGCAAACTACTACAGTTTTTTCTACTACTACTATTACCGCTTATCACAATTACTATTGCTGCTACTGCTTTTACTATGGTCAAAAATTCTACAAACTTTAATAAAATTCAATTAATGGCCTATTTTAAAACTGTTTTCATATATAGGGCGCACCGCATAATAAGGCACATCCACTAGATGGCGCTGCGCTAAAGGGAATGTCAATAAAACAGTCAGATAAGTCAGTCAAACTTTATTAATAGAATACAAACCAGCGTTCTTAGAACTCCCTCGTTGAAAACAGTGTATTTCCAACTCCATTTGTCACAGTTCAAAGCTACATGAACAGCGTTCGAGCGCTCAGTTTTCTGTCCCCTCAATGTCGCAACTCTTCTACTGAGATGGAGCAAAGGCCGCGCCTCCTTCTTTTGCGGCAGGATCCATAAACACGCCTATGGCACACATGAACAGCTGGGACTGGAATTCCCCTTTACCGTTTTTACCGCTGTCACTTCGGCGACGCCCCCTGAATACGGTAGCCATAATTAACCAACATTGATCCATATATAAGGCGTATCGGATTATAAGGCGCACTGTCGGTTTTTGAGAAAATTAAAGGTTTTTAGGTGCGCCTTATAGTGCGGGAAATACAGTATATGGAGAAAGTACAAAATTAAATTACTTATTTTCAATTTCTGATGAGCTATAAAATAATTTCATGTAACAATCAGTGCCAGTCCCACTCATTCCGTACAACAAGTAAAAATGAACACAGTATACAATTTTTTATTTATTTATGAATGTGTTCATTTCTGACTTGCAAACATTACTAACTCAACAAAAGGGGCCTTAAGTAAAGAAACAGTAAAAAGCCTTAATGGCATTGGTCTTTAGTTTCAGATAAAGATGATAAAAAATAACAGGAGGCAACCAAAAAAATATGTAAACAATGTTAAAGTGAGGGCCCTCTAATGCCTGTGGGGCCCTATACAGTTGCTTACTTTGCCAATAGGAAGGGCCTTGGTAACAATTTCAGATCAATAGTTATAAATATCAAAACATTAAAAATAACATTACAGCTCCTCAGAACAGTTTCATGACATTCTCTGTGAAAATGTCCTGCGCATTTTTTCCCAGAATCCCCAGAGCACAGGTGAATCCGTGACCTGACTCAAAGACTTTCCTCCCACAGCTCGAGCACATGTGGTTTAATTGGAGCCTGAACACAGGCTGGTTTTACTTACACTGTAAAGCCCAACAGTGACTCTTTGGAAACGAAGTAAGTTATTCAAGTCGTCTAAATTCATTCAACAAACAACAATCCTTTTTACTCTTGTACTTTACCACACTGATTTTAAGTTCTTTATGTACTCAAAAATGTACCTAAAGATTTATATTATGCATTTATTCATATTTTTAAACCATCCTTGGCCACTTTTAGAAGAGCAGCACATTTTACAGCCTTTAAAAACATTATGTGACTAAAAAAAAACGTTTTTATAAGTCCTCTACTAGTGCCATAAAGAAACAGGTGAAGAGACCAGCAGAGGGCAGCAGAGTGCAATCTGTTTACGGTCTTTTGAACATAATCAAAGAAAAGAGAGCACTTCACTTCCTTAAACTTTTTGGATGATGCCATTTTACTACAAAATGAAAAATGTCTGTGAGGAATCAGCGGAAACAGAGCTGTGCACCATGTTTTTGGATAAATGAATGATGGATGTACAGGGTTTGTTGATTGGTCAGTGCTTCCTGGAGTGGGCGGGTGTTTGTGCACCAGAGCGTTTTGAGGCCTCAGTGTGTTTTAAATAAGGGAACAACATTATAACAAGGTAGAAATCTCTGAAAAAGTCAGTTTTGCATAATATATCCCTTTTAATGTCCAATAATTATCCTTGCTGCAAAATGACCAGAGCTAACTTGGGAATTCACATGTTGGGTTTTACAGTGTAGCGATTAGCAGCATCCGTTAGCCTCTGGTCACTGTGAACTGGGCAGACCCCCGTCACGCCCCCTTACCCTCCCCAGGAAAACGCACTGATCTCTGGGAAATAATTGGCACTTGTGTCCTTCTCGCTGTGGGATCGGGGACTGTGATGAGAGAGAGGCATCGTTAGAGCCGCCTCTAGAAAATAAAAATCATAACAGCCATGAAGACACAAAGCCACTAATGTCCTTGTGATTTCAAACATCTGGACATCTTGAGCCTAATGAGGGGCTGCTGTTGGTTCTCGTTAAGGAATGTCTTGCTATTGTCCAAATATAAAAGTAAAACATGTAACAGTAACATGGTGAGCAGGAGAGAGGTCTATCACTATCACTGTAGTGGGCTATAGTTTACACAGTGACACCAGGCCTTAATCCACTGACTGTCATCCGGGTTTGTTTACAGCAGGGGCCCCCAAATTGATGATGATGATTCGAAAAGACTTTGATTCTATTGTGCACTGAATAGACTGCCAGTGGTTGGTATGGAGTCTAACAAGTCTGTGCACCTAAATAATGTAATAATCAAAGGAAGTTTAATCATAGATCTGTTTATTAACTCACTGCATGGCTTCTCCCGCTAATAAATTTCCATTTTCATTTCCTCTGAGGGGAAAAAGTTTGGGCATCCCTGGGTTTACAGAATCCCATCGGAGAAAAGTGACTCAGATAGAAGAAGGCTGTGGCTCTGTGGGAGTAAACAAGGCCCTCTTCCCAGGGAGGGAACCTGTGGCAACCATATAAATATACATGTATTGGCAGCAAACACATTTAAATCAAATTCCCTTGTAGCTGACAGTAGTTTGCATCTGTCAGTTTTCTTCCTGCTGACCAACACATCACCACCTGCAGATTCATCCAGCAGGACTCAGTCAGTGATCCAGCTCTGATGAAGCCTCCTGTTGGCTCCTAAACTGAAGAAAGTCCAGTAGTTCTCAGTTTATTTTCTTATTAATTGAATCTGCCTGGATGTCTCAGAATCTGCATGGTTTAAATATATTATTTATATTTTACAAAATATTTTTTTTAATTGCACAACTTTCCACCAACTTATGGCTGTGCGTCTGTGCAGCTCTCAAATTAGAAACCACTTTACTTCTCCCATAAACATCTGTGAACTTGTGAACAAAACAGTGCAGCATTCATTTCGAGTAGTAATTATTTTTCCTAAACATTTTATCCCCATTATGGGACACTGAGCCTGTCCACTGGAGCAGGAAATAACTCTTTAAGTACTATCCACAGCCGCTCCGATGGACTAGAGTAATTAAAAACTTTTCCCAAAACACAAACTGAGAACCAAAACAAACAAAAAGCATTGATCAGAACTTCTCTCAGTGCATGTCCCTCCAGATGTGTTACGGTCATAGTTCCACTGCTCCTCTGATGCTTAATCCCAGTATAATCCCACTCAAGGCTGCGTCATGGTGGGACCTGACTCACCAAATATTTGATCAAAGGCCGAATTGTGAAGGAATGATATTTTATTCATCCGCAGCAGCTTTGAAGTCAGCGCTGATCATCCCCGCAGCGCCAACACAAAATGGAGAATTACACTTAGCGTCCGCTGTGTAATATCTCTCTATTGCTGCCTGACCTTCTTTCATCTTTTCATCCAAAATTCTGATCAGGATATCGTGGGTGTGTCTTTTTGAAGCGTTAATGCTGGCAGATTGAATTGTTTCACATCGCATCACCTCGATTTAAACCAGCTCTGTGACCTCGAGGTAAGGTTGATGCTTGGGTATTAGGTAAATTACACTTTATATCCCATTTTTCTATCGGCCGCTCTCTTTTTGGGGTCGCCTCAGCAAATCATCTGCCTCCATCGAACCTCATCCTCTGCATCCGACTCTCTCACACACAACTACATCCATAAATCTTTGGTAATCTTTGGTATTCCTCTAGGACTCCTGGCTAGCAGCTAAAACCTTAGCATTCTTCTATCCATAAAGTCACCATCCCTCCCTGATTTATGAACGCTTACTGCAAGAATGTCTGTCTTTTCAAAAAATGCCCAGTAATTTAGCTAAGTAAATGTGTGTTTCCTCTCCAGTGGTGCTCAGTTTGTGTTTTTTGAGCAGTTGCTAAAACTTGCAAACGGCTCGATTTATCCACTAACTTCAACTTCACTAACAAATTCAGTGACAATATGAGCTCAGAGGTGTACGCTTCTTCTCATGCAGTGCTCAGTTTGTTTCTGTGCAATTGTCAAGGAGAACTCGGAAGTGATGGCTTCTGTTTTGTATACCGCAATAGTTTTCACTTCATCTTTTACTTCCTGGGCTCGCCGCAGCCAAATCATCTGCTTCCTAATGATCTGTAATTCACATTTATTGATTAACCTAGGTCTTCGCAACACACTTTTATTGCTTTAATGTCTTTTTATTTCTCACATGCTGTCCTGAAATCAAACTGTATCAAAGACCATCAAAGGCATGTCTGACCTCTGGCCTTTGGAGTTCAAAATGACGTTTTTGAAGCCTCTGTTTTAATGTTCACTCCTCTTGGATCAGTCCAAAGTCCTGCCTTGGGGCCAGTCTCAAGAGGAGGGCAGACTGTGTATAGGGCCTGCAGCTTTGGTTGTGTAATGTATTATTAATGGACCCCTAACTTAACCCAACTCCTGGAAGATTTGTTGTTAGGATGAAAAATGCATTATGGGTAGGTGGTTTTTACAATTTAATTTTTCTTTTTAGCATTTTTGGAATTACAGGAGCTAGGTGAACATATAGCATCATCACAGGAATCAGAAAACACAAAGAAATATGGTGCAGATGAACACATGTAAATGGTATGCTGTCAATATTACAATATACGATTAACATACAGATATCATTATAACTCCTGAGCACTAGCCCCCTTTCTTCCCATCCCACCCATTTGTGACCCCCCTGACCCATAAATTACCAATTACAACAAAGCTCTAATTATTAGTGTTGTTACTTTTCATATTATGATATCTTTTTTGGCATTGTTTGCATGCAGATGGAAAAATTCACATTATCTTACATTACAAAAGTGGCTCCCTGTTTTTCTTGACATAGCAAATATGGAACAGTGGGTTGCATCAGTTGTTTTTACCTGGTCTTACCTGCTTATTATTCTACTGCAACCTTTATGGCACACACATTTTCTTATCTGTTTCACCATTTTTTGTAATTGAAAAACATCAACATTAAAGCAATATTGAACTTCCCTACGACCCGCTTTTGGGCTCCAACCTGTCCTGTCCTTCAGTGTTGCTGGGACGGTTTGTCAGGAGCAGTGGGCGGGGACTCTTCTTCGGATCCTGGTCAGGAGGAGTACCAAGTGGGAGGACTAGCCTATTGTCCATGTTTTAGGTTAAAGGGGGAAACCAGCACACCCAGAGGATCCCATCCAGAACATACACTGTAAAAAATATCTGTAGATTTCATGGTAAAAATCTGTAAAATCTCAACAGTAAAAGACCGTAGTTGATATATCGGTAAAATACTGTTTTGGTTACGGTAATTAACTGTAATATTAAAAATAAGACAAAATTGTATTTTTTAGTTTTATTTTTTGTAATGTATACAGTATAGCACTGTTAAAAAAATTGAGTCCTGTGTTTATTACAGTTTAACACCTTTTCAAAAGATAATAACTTTAAATTTTACAGTAAATGTTGATTCAAAGTTAAGTCACAAACTAAAATATACATTAATCTATTTTTTTGAAAGATAACTTTATTTTGCAGTAAATAATAATAAAAACTCAAGTTAAAAACTGTAAAAACAACATTTGTGATAAAATTATACTGTAAAATGAAATACAGGCCTCTTGTAGTTTTTACGGTAGAATTCTGGCAACCACAGCTGCCAATTTTTTACCGTAAAATTTACAGATTTTTTTTTACAGTGTAGAAACTCCACACAGAAAGGAATTTGAACCTGGGACCTTCTTGCTGTGAGTACTAACCACTTTGCCACATAACGGTATCCACCCTGAAAAGTATTGCTGAAAGTCTTCCCCCAAATAAAAGTGATAGAGCATGTCACTGGAAGGTTGAACTGAGAATCTGGAAGACAAGGACTCCGGTTTGAGATGGGCACGAAGAAACAAAAATTTCTTCTTTTCAGAGTTGGTTTAAAAAGCTTTCACCTTAATGGTAAAGATTATGTTTAAATGTAGAAGGTCCAAAAGTTTACAAGATTCTTTTAAAGTTAATAAAATGTAGTAGTAACTTGCATGGCTGAGTAAATCAATGCACATTATTAATCCACCACCGTCAGCCTTCGAAAAACTTCAAAATGCCACTGTTTAATCTTCGAATATCGTGTCTCTGCTTGTTCCTAAACCAAGATAAGACATAAAAAATACACAACTACTGCCTAGCTCTAACTTCTACTGATAATAATTTCCTGGAACCAATAGTCAATACCCATAATGCATCAGCAAGTGCACTCGTAGGTTGATTGGCACTGTCCTCCAGTGATTATTTGACCGGCCCCAACACCTCATTAGTTTATGGCGAATGATTTTATAGCGTTCATTAAATTGAGATGTGCTGCAGAAGACAGAAGGTCAACCCAGGAGCAGACGTATGGAGGGTCTGATGTTAGGCACACATTATATTTCACAGGTCTGTACTGAAGTAAAAGTACTCTAAAATATTTCTGAAGTAGAGGTAAATGTACTCAACAAAACTGTTATATTAAAAATTACTTACTGCCACTACTGTATTACTTTTCCTTTTAGTTACTTTTAATTTTAGTACTATTCTTATCAGTAGTGCCACTATTACTACTACTATCAGACAAATAAAATATTATCTTAGTGCTACTACTGAAACTGCTACTACAACTACTATTGCTACCACTATTATTACTACTTCTATGACTACTACTACTTTAAAGGTGAATATTTGGAGCTAGTGACAAACACACAACTACAAACAGACCTGGAGTTGTGTTTTGTTTCATTCATACCTGTGTAAGTAATCCTGTATTCTCTGGTGGAGCATCTGGAATATGAGGCCTCAGAACGCTCGGTTCCACAAACCTCCGCCTCTTTCACGAAGCCCCGCCCACTCCAGGAAGCACTGACCAATCAACAACAAGCCCTCTATCTATCCAGACTGCGCTCATTCATTAATAATTAAAAAAAGAAACACACACACACACAAAAAATACATTTCCTGTTTCTGTTTCCTCTGATTCCAAGTTCAGTTCAAAATGGCGTAACAGCTCTGCACTCTGCTTCACCTGTTTTCTTTATAGCCATAAAAAGTACATGTTTTTAAAGGTGTTAAAATGTGCTGCTGTTCTAGAGGTGACCAAGATTGGTTTAAAAATATGAATTAATAATAATAATAATAATAATAATAATAATAATAATAATAATAAATAATAATAATAATAATAATAATAATAATAATAATAATAATAATAATAATAATAAAAAATAATAATAATAATAAAAATAATAATAATTTTATTTGTATGGCATTTTTCAAAAACAGTTACAAAGCGTTTGCAGGTAATATAAACATAAAAGACATAATACAAAATAACATTACAATAAAAGCAGATTCTCAAAGTTTACTTAAGGATAAGGATAATAAGTAAGGTAAGTAAGATGTAATCATAAAGTACAAAAAATGACTTGAGTGAAAGTATTCAGCTGCCTCCCACCTCTGTTTATGTTCAGAGTAGTGCAGGAGTGAATGAGGAACAGAAAAGCCCAGGGTGCACTGAGATCGGGACGGGGCGACCTCCAGCTCTTTACTCCAAAGAAACACAGAGCAAAGAGAGATGTATTCAGAGCCTGAGCCTGTGTGGGGCAGCGTATAAACGTTTGTATTCACTCACTGCATTTATTCAAGAGATTTCTTTTCATGTTGAACCGGTTTGAGGATTAAGTGAACTCTGCAGCAGAATGGCCTTTGACAGGTCCCAGACATGTCGAAATAAAGGTATGCCTACCAAATATTTGTCCTTATGTGTACAGTCAAACCTATTCACTTTTTCGTGCAGGTGAAGCTCTGAAAGCCGTCCCATTCAAACCTCTTTGAATCCACAAAATCATACTTGAGTACAACAAGGTGTTTTTACAGACGTGTTTTCAGTTCAAATGTATTGATCCATGCATAAATGTAGAGCCTGCACACGTGGAGGTCACAGTGGGGTTGTGTCACATCATGTCCCTGAGCTCTCTACAGATTAGAGAGGGTGGGGTGGAGAGGTCTACCATGTCCTATGAGAGTACAGTAATAGATCTACTTGAGCTTGTGGACGCAGATCTGATCAGTGCTGGGTAGTTTTGAGGCTAAAGACTATTAATCATCTTTTGCCCACCAAAACAATGAGAAAGTGTCTGTAGTCACCTCGAGTCTCTTTCTCTTAAACCTACAAGTCAGGTTATATCTATATCTGATATCAGTTTAAATCTTGGGGTAATCCTGGACTGACATGAACTTCAGTCACATTAAATCTATAACATCATCAGCATTTTACCATCTCAAAAACATTGCCAGAATCAAAGGTTTACTGTCTAAACCCCACCTAGAGAGACTTTATCTTGCGTTCATCTCCAGCAGGTTAGACTACTGTAACGGTCTGCTCACTGGACTCACTGCAGGACGTCCAGAACGCAGCTGCTCAGGACTAAAACCAGGAAGTATGACCATATTAGTCCTGTCCTCAGGTCTCTGCACTGGCTTCCTGTTGCTCAGAGAATAGACTTTAAAACAGCTCTGCGGTGTACAAGTCTCTCCATGGCTTAGCACCAAAGTACATCTCTGACCTGTTGGTCCCATATGAACCATCTCGGACTCTGAGAACCTCAGGGACAGGACTCTGCTGGTCCCAGAGTCAGGACTAAACTCGGTGAAGCAGTGTTTCAGTTTTCTGCAGCTAAACTCTGGAGCAGCTTCCTCATGATGTTAGACCTCTACTCTGACAATGTTCAAGTCCAGACTAAAAACTTTTCTTTTTTTTGTGTATACACAGTTTGGAATGAAGGGACGGGTTAAGGCGCACATGTAGGTGAACTAAAGGGAAGGATATGTGTATGTGTGTATACATGTAGATATATAGTGGAACAATGAAGTGGAGGTGTGTAGGTATAAATAAAGTGGATTTACAGCAGACTGGTTAGGGGGCATGGGAATATGTATTATATATATGTAATGTATATTATAAAATAATGAGATCGAGTAAAATGTGATGTACATTTGTAGCTTTACAGGAGATTGTGAGGGGGTATGTGTATATGTATTGAATAGATGTAATGTAATGCGTATTGTAAAATAATAAGATGGAGACTAGAAAAAAAAAGTGATGTACATTTGCATTGGAATATTGTAATATCTATGATGGACAAATGTGTGGAAAATCATTTGTATGGGTTGTGCACATCTCTGGTGTAGAAAAAAAAATACAAATTTGAAAAGAAAAAAAAAACTTTTCTTTTTAGCTCTGAGTATGACAACAGAAAGTGTTTTATCTGCACTCTTCTCTTTTAATTTAATTTTAAATGGATTCATAATTATAATTTATATTTAATTTATTTAGATTTTACTGATTTAATTTCAATTTTTATCTATTAAAGTTAAATTTTTATCAATTTAACTTGTCTTTTTCTGTAAAGCACTTTGATTTACTCTGTGTATGAACTGTGGTATACAAATAAATTTGCTTTGCCTACTACGAGCGCTGATGGGAAACTGTGTCCTGTCAAACTGTGCACTGACAGCTGACTGGGTCCAGATTCACCTCTCCACAGCCTGGCAGTCTACTTTTGATTTTGACAAATGCTTCAAATGTGACTGAAAGTGTCAAGAGTGTTGTCAGATACGGCTAACATGGGTCGTGTGAGTACGGGATGATCTGCCACAGGTCGCCCAGAATGAGGCACATATTTCCATTCCTCTTGTGGAGTAACCTCTGCCTTGATAAAAACCAAACAAATGCAAAGTGAGTAACTGTGGGTTCATGAGTTGCTTTGACGCTTTCTTTTACTGTGACAAAAACTGAAGCACAGAACAAAAGGTGAGAAGATGTTTTGGTCTCAGCTGATTGGTCCATGATCCTATCCTGCTCCAGACCTGGGCAGCTGTGTGGAGGCTGTTACCATGACAACCAACACTGCTCTAAACCAAACCTCTTTCAAAGTTAACCTGAGCTTAGAGTATGTGTGTCCTGAGTCGCTCACCTTTTGCTATTTTTCGGTCTTCTAACAGACGTTCGTAAAGACGTTAACTGGCTAACAGTAGATAAACTAAATCTCCACATATTGCTCTACCTCTGTGGTAATTTTTGTGTATTTATGCTAAGTGTTTATAAAATAATCATAATATGAAAGTAATTTTGAGAGGGAAATGCGCAGGGAACGCTCAGGTCACACTCGGGCGACGTTCTTTCAGTGATCTTACTGTTTTTGTAGCTAACTTTGTCCTTCTTGTGATTTTTCTGATTAACGTTAGCTTAGCGCACAATCTTATTTTGAAAGATGGAAACAAGGTACCGGATCTGAAAATTTGTGAACGTAAATATCCCAGCCTTAAATTAGAGCCAATCACAAGCAAAAAAATCAAACAAATAAGGCTGAAAACGCCCGAAAGGTGAGCGTGTCCGACTCAGGGCCATAGCACTGCCGAGCTTAAACCTCGGGCGATAGCGTTAATTTCATACAGGCCGCAATAAAATATTTGTAAATGAAACTCTCCAACCAATATATCATTATAAACTTAAGAAAATGTACTTTTGTTTTCTACAAATTGCATTAATGAAGATATTAAATGAGCGATTTTATGACTTGATGATAAAAAAGTGATACAACGCTACCCTGAACTAAAACTAGTAATAAACCTCAGGAGACAAGCATCGGTTACATAAACACTGGCATCACACAAGAGCAATTTTTTTATTTGAATCTGACTTTTAAATCATAAAGGTGCTGCCAAAATTATACAATATATATAAGACAAGAATGAATATTAAGGTAATGAAAACGCCTCTGTATGTGACCTGTACCACTGTCATATCTTATCACACCAATGCTTATTTCAGTAAACACACTGTAAAAAGTCATATAGCCAATAAGTTGTAATAACTCCATTTCTATAATTTACTTCCACTAACAATTATGAGTTTAATCACGTTTAAACTCACTGTTACAAGTAATCTGGTAGTTCAATTTAAAAATGTAAGTACTATTTCTGCCTTAAAAATGTAATTTATTTAAACTTAGTGAAAAGTGTTCATTCAAGTAACAAAGTTAAGTTGTGGATGAGAGAATCAGAGACCGTGAGTGAAATCAACCTGACAAAAATATTTTCTTTATGTATTTAGTAATACATTTTCTCTCTCTTTAGTGTTAAAGTTTCAGATAAAAATGAACACAGCACCATGACACAGGTGAACAGAACCACACATGACCTGAGAAAACACAGTAATAAGAGAAACTGTTCACTCCCAAACTGCACTGGGCAGTGGTTGAAAACTTCTGAGTCACTTTAGTGAACACTGAAGTTGAACTGTAAAACTTACATAAGCCTTCTCTAAGTAAAATGTGTTATTTAGTTATAAATTACACTTACCGTATCTTCTGCACTATAAGGCGCACCTAAAAGCCTTTAATTTTCTTAAAAACCGACAGTGCGCCTTATAATCCGATGCACCTTATATATGGATCAATGTTGGTTAATTATGGCTACCGTATTCAGGGGGCGTCGCCGAAGTGACAGCGGTAAAAACGGTAAAGGGGAATTCCAGTCCCAGCTGTTCATGTGTGCCATAGGCGTGTTTATGGATCCTGCCTGCAAAAGAACAAGGAGGCGCGGCCTTTGCTCCATCTCAGTAGAAGAGTTGCGACATTGAGGGGACAGAAAACTGAGCGCTCGAACGCTGTTCATGTAGCTTTGAAGTGTGACAAATGGAGTTGGAAATACATTGTTTTCAACGAGGGAGTTGTAAGAACGCTGGTTTGTATTCTATTAATAAAGTTTGACTGACTGACTTATCTGACTGTTTTGTTGACATTCCCTTTAGCACAGCGCCATCTAGTGGATGCATAACGCAACCCCAGCCACTACAGTAGCTTCTATTCTATGCGCCTTATAATGCGGTGCGCCCTATATATGAAAACAGTTTTAAAATAGGCCATTCATTGAAGGTGCGCCTTATAATCCGATGCGCCTTATAGTGCGGAAAATATCCTTAAAAATAACAAAAATTATGTCCCAAAAGATAAATTTAGAAATAAAGAATGTTCAGTTGTACTAAAAACTCCATATATATAACATACCTCGTAACTAGATAAAAGACAAGGTAGCTTTCATTTATTTATAGTTTTACACCAAACCAGCACATTTTATAACCTCATTATCTGACTAAAAGAAAACGTTTTTAATAAGTACTCCACTGGTGCCATAAAGTAAAAGGTGAAGAGATCAGCAGAGGGCTACTGAACATAATCAAAAATGAGCCCCTCACAAGTCTTTCACTCTGTAAATAGACACAGACAGTATAACAGTGAAGCACTTAATTTTAGTATGAAAAGGGTAAAGGTGAAAAAGGACATAACACCTGCGTCAAAAGTAAATATGAACAGTTATATAAGCCTTATTTAAAAGGGCAGGAACTTTGAAAGTGTCCAAGTTCTCATGTCTGACTCTTTAACGGCAGTGGAAAGTGAAAAGTGGCGAAGGAAAACCTGATAAATAAAGTTTGTGTCTTTATGTGGAAAGACATCTTTATTCTGCACTGTTCTCCAGCATCAGGACCACTCCAGGGCAGCCTCAGAGTAAAACACAAGAAACCCTCGAAATTCACTGAGCTCAGGCCGTTTTCTGCAGGTACAAAGACCGAGTTCACCCAGGGCTAATGCAGAATGAGCTCTAACACAGGCTTTAGGTTGAAGTGATGTAGATCTGTGCGAGGAAAATGTACTGCAGCTGAGATCCCATTAACAACTCAACAGAATCAAAGATAACAAATAAAATATAACAAATCAAAGATAACAAATAAAATATAACAAATCAAAGATAACAAATAAAATATAACAAATCAAAGATAACAAATAAAATATAACAAATCAAAGATAACATGGAGACAAAGCTGCAAAGAAAAACTGTACAACTGTCAAAGATATACTGAGGTTTACTCAAGTTTACTGCTACTGCACATACTGTAGGTACTACTACTACTACTACTACTACTACTACTACTACTACTACTACTACACCACTACTACTACTACTACACCACCACTACTACTACTACTACTACTACACCACTACTACTACTACTACTACACTACTACTACTACTACTACACTACTACTACTACTACTACACCACTACTACTACTACTACTACACTACTACTACTACTACTACACTACTACTACTACTACTACACTACTACTACTACTACTACACCTACTACTACTACTACTACTACACCACTACTACTACTACTACTACTACACCACTACTACTACTACTACTACTACTACTACTACTACACCACTACTACTACTACTACACCACTACTACTACTACTACTACTACTACTACTACTACTACTACACCACTACACCACTACTACTACTACTACACCACTACTACTACTACTACTACTACTACTACTACACCACTACTACTACTACTACTACACTACTACTACTACTACTACACTACTACTACTACACTACTACTACTACTACTACACCACTACTACTACTACTACTACTACTACTACTACACCACTACTACTACTACTACTACTACTACTACCACTACTACTACTACTACTACTACTACTACTACTACTACCACCACCACTACTACTACTACTACTACACCACTACTACTACTACTACACTACTACTACACCACTACTACTACTACTACTACTACTACACCACTACTACTACTACTACACCACTACTACTACTACTACTACTACACCACTACTACTACTACTACTACTACTACACCACTACTACTACTACTACTACCACTACTACTACTACTACTACCACCACCACTACTACTACTACTACTACTACTACACCACTACTACTACTACTACCACCACCACTACTACTACACTACTACTACTACACCACTACTACTACTACTACTACTACTACTACACCACTACTACTACTACTACTACTACACCACTACTACTACTACTACTACTACACCACTACTACTACTACTACTACTACTACACTACTACTACTACTACTACTACTACTACACCACTACTACTACTACTACTACTACTACACCACTACTACTACTACACCACCACTACTACTACACCACTACTACTACTACACCACCACTACTACTACTACACCACCACTACTACTACTACACCACCACTACTACTACTACACCACCACTACTACTACTACTACACCACTACTACTACTACTACTACTACACCACTACTACTACTACTACACTACCACTACTAGTACTACTGCTACACCACTACTAGTACTACACCACTACTACTACTGCTACTACTGCTATTACAACTACCACTACTTCTACTACTACTACTGCAACTACTACTACTACTACTACTAATGCTGCTGCAAATGCAACATTCAATACTTATTTTATTTTAATAACTTTTTACTACCACCACTACTACTACTACTACTACTACCACTACTACTACTACTACTACTACTACTACTACTACTACTACTACCACCACCACTACTACTACTACTACTACACCACTACTACTACTACTACACTACTACTACACCACTACTACTACTACTACTACTACTACACCACTACTACTACTACTACACCACTACTACTACTACTACTACTACACCACTACTACTACTACTACTACTACTACACCACTACTACTACTACTACTACCACCACCACTACTACTACTACTACTACTACTACACCACTACTACTACTACTACTACACTACTACTACTACACTACTACTACTACACCACTACTACTACTACTACTACTACTACTACACCACTACTACTACTACACCACTACTACTACTACTACTACTACTACTACTACACCACTACTACTACTACTACTACTACTACACCACTACTACTACTACACCACCACTACTACTACACCACCACTACTACTACTACACCACCACTACTACTACTACACCACCACTACTACTACTACTACACCACTACTACTACTACTACTACTACTACACCACTACTACACCACTACTACTACTACTACACTACCACTACTAGTACTACTGCTACACCACTACTAGTACTACACCACTACTAGTACTACTGCTAGTACGACACCACTACTACTACTGCTACTACTGCTATTACAACTACCACTACTTCTACTACTACTACTACTGCAACTACTACTACTACTACTACTAATGCTGCTGCAAATGCAACATTCAATACTTATTTTATTTTAATAACTTTTTACTCAAGCAATAATTTTGTTGAGGACTTTACTTCTACTTCAGTAACAGTTGGTACTAATGGTACTTTTACCTGAGTATGTATCCTTCCACCTCTAATAAGTTTGCTCAAGTTGTTCCCAAACCTGGGCCAGAACATTTCAATTGCATCTCCAAAATTGAATCGTGTGATGCCTAAAACAAAATCCTGGATATACTAGTCAACACATTTAATAAAAGTGGGTAAGAAAAGTTTTTATTAAAGTGTCAGGTTACTGCAAGCCGATGATGAAGCATAAAATGTATATATTGCTAGAAAATTGCAAATACTGTAGCATTTCATTCACGTCCTGGTCTGCACTGCCCTTGTTTGTTTGTCTGATGGTGTTATGTTTAAAATGAACCTTGATCCATGCACCTTTCGTCCCGGTGGGTCTCTCTGTAAACACCTGAATCAGTTTAGGACGGCACTGTGAAGTCGCTCAGAGCCAGGAGCTGTCCATGGTGCTGAACCTGCTCTGCATGGACAGAAAACAGAAAATCTGGTTGGCCTGGTTGTATTTTGAAAAGCAGCCTTTATGCTACAATGCACATAATGTCCAGCAGATTTATACACTGTCTGATAGATTATTTAGACCTTCATATTACCTGTTATGTCATTTATTAGCCTACATCTGTAAGAGAAAATATATTAGGGGTGGGACAAGATCTTGTGGTCTTGCAAGAACAAAATGTCACAAGATTGTAGTGAAGTTAAAAATCGGTCTCAGGATCAGGTTCAGTCAGTCAGTTCTGTTACTACATATAATTAAAATAACAGTAATTAGTAATAAGTAATTACCTTTCATTTACAATATTAAAAGACCACCTAGACAAAAGTGCTGTGAGTGTACCTAAACAAAAAAGTGGTACCTACAAACTGCACTCATTGTAAAAATAATTTGAGAATGGACTCGTTTAATGATACTTTCCACCAAAAAACTACATGTGTAAAGAGTTTGCCAACTGTAATACCACCTATGTAATTTACCGACTTGAATGTGGTTGTTTTTACATCGGACGCACCAAACGGAAATTCAGAGAAAGATTGGCTGAACATAAATATGCAATAAGGACCCAAAACATACTTTATCCTATGGCAAAACATTTCAAACTAGCAGCCCAAAATCACTCAAAGCAATGGTTACTGAGGTCATCTCTCGCGACCTTAGGGGTGGGGACAGATTAAAAAAGCTTCTCGAAAAAAAAAGATTGACCTCTCTACACTTTAAATTGTGCACACTTGATGAAGAGTCGAAATGCAGTGGTTCGTCACAATTAAAGATCCACAGCAATACTTCAGAGTGCCTCAGTTTTCTATTTCACCATTCATTACAAGTTTATTAAAAAAAATAAATAGTTTAGCGTTTTATGATTTTCAAATGAATCAATTACATGTCACGTTGTGGGTTCAGTACCTTTTCCCAGGGACACCACGGGGCGGCTGAACACTTAACCCACTGCGCCCCAAATAGTATCCACAACAAACAACAACAACAAAACACAAGCTCCTTTGGTTCTATATTTGGAAACAATCTCACAGCAGGAGGTGTAATTCAATTTATGTTCAATTAATTTATTTATGCAGCCCAGTATCACAACAACAGCTGCTTCAAAAGGCTTTACACACAATTAGAATCAGAAATGACACACAATCAGACATAAACATTAACTACATTAAACTAAACAGACCCAGGACGTCACCTGTCCTTAGACCCTCCTTCACTTAAGGAAAAACTCCTAAAAAAAAAAAAGAAGAAACCTTATGGAAAGATCCTCTCCCAGGACAGACAGGCTAAAAATGTTTCTAGGACTGTTAAATGAAGTCCATTAGCTCATCTGTAGTATTATAGTTCAGGTCTGTTAGGATGCAGCAGATGTACTCCTTGTGCCAGTCCCAAGCCTGGATAAATGGGGCCATTTGGTGTAAAACCTATGCCAAATGAATATGTGAAGACTGCACACTGGGAGGCAGATGGTTTGCTGCAGCGACCCCAGAAAGGAAGGGGAAGATCTATTTTTAGAACAAAGTGCATGATACAGTGTTGCTCTATTAATTTTTTATGCTAATTAGCCTTTAAACTTCACGATTACAAAGCACTTTTTTTTGTCTTTACCTTGTCATCTATACCTTGTCTGTACATTAATCAATAGAGCTGGGTATCTATGAATATGTCCATAAGTCAGCTCATTCTTCTCCTGCCAGCTGCTGAATAAAAAGACATTGATCTCTCCTCCTGTGTGTAACCCGAGCAGAAGCACACAGGGATAATGCTGGGTTACCTGTACAGTCTCCAGTTCAATATAGATCTATGTTTAAATGTGGAGCCTGTCTGTAAACACGGAGGCAAAGGGGAGGTTGTGTTACGTCATGTCCCGCAGATTAGTGGGCGATAGAGAGGTCCAGGGTTAGGGTTACTTTGTCCTCTAACCTCAATGTTTATTTTATTTATTTTTTTTTTTTTATTTCATTTATTGGATCCACATTTAGCTGCAGCAATGTTCTCACAGTGCTCCACGCAGTCCATTGTTTGCATCAACAAAATATCTTGACCACATGATTTTTGGCAGCAAAAAGGAAAAGAAACATTTGAACAGCAGATCATAGATGTAAAAAAAAATAAAGTAAGATAAAAATTCTGTACAATATCCCTTGTGTATCGCTCATTAATCATTTCTCCATCTAAGGGATTTTAACAATTTTTAAAAACAAATTTACTTTGCTTATAAATAATATCTTTAGGCATTGAATTCCACAGTTGCATGGCACGGTACAACACTGTTCTTTTCTGTGTATTAGTTCTAACTTTTGGCAGTGTACATCCCCCTTTTACGGCGTGTCTGGTAAAATAGAAATGCCTATTTTGGCTGAAAGACACATTTGGAAACAAAACATTTGGTTTTGCAGTATAAACCATATTTCTGATAAATACTGTTAAAGAATAATTCAATCTGTCTTTAAGCAATAGTCATCCTAACATTTTGTGCAGTGTAGTGACACCTCAGCACAATGTGAGCTGCTCTATTCTGAATTATTTGGAGTTTATTTATATTTTACTTTTTTTTTTCTTTCTCGATTATGTTTAAAAGACTGTAACCCTCTGCTGCCCTCTGCTGGTCTCTTCACCCGTATCTTTATGGTACCAATAGAGTACTTATTAAAAACCTTTTCTTTTAGCCGAATAATGAGGTTGTAAAACGTGCAGTGCTGTTCTAGAGTCAACCAAAATTGGTTTAAAAATATGAATTAAAGCTTTCTTATTTTCTCAGCTTTCTCAGCATTCAGAGTTCACAAAACATGTTGGGCCAGATGGGTGTGGACTGTTCCACTCACTCCAGCAGAGGATACGTGACTGCTAACGACCCAAAACTAATGCTGCGTTCACACCGGACGCGTTTGAGGCGTTAAATTCGCGTCAGACGCGTCTAGTTGGACGCTTGAACATTTTGAAGTCAGACGCTTTATTCGCGCGTCCAATTTTGCTCTGTTCGCGCATCAAAACAAATGTGTTCAGATGCGAATTCGCGTCATGGGAGGAGTCTGTTGTGCCAGGGTAATGGCCGCTCATTCAGGGCTAAATCCAACTGAGGCCACGCCGGTTTGCTCACCTGTGTCCCGGGTCGGTGCGAGGACATGTCCCCAGGACACTACTGCTGTTTTTAGGCACTCAACACCAGCAGCAGAGCAGAGATATGGAAGAGTTTTTTCTTGTTTCATAGCGGTCTCTAGTGGTTTTAGCGGGTTATAGGCTAGGCTAGCAGTCAGTACACAGACTGTTTTTGCTGTTGTTTTGGGAAGTACAGTAACTGCTAATCCAACGAGCTCAGCTCAGCTCACGCTAAAGTTAAGGTCCCCTCAGTGTCTTGTTACTATCTTTTTGACTGCTGTCTTTATAAAAGTAGTAGAGCTGCTGCAGGCTGTAGCTATAGCTCCACGTTCACATTGACAGATTCGATAAGTCCACCGTGATTGTTTTGATGGATCTCCGCTTCCTACGTCCTCCCACGTCACTGCAGGAGCTAGATCCTGATTGGTTAACGCGCCGCGAATATTCGCCAAAGTTCAGATTTTTCAACTCGGGCGTCGAGAGCGTCAGACGCTCGATTCGCGCCGCGCTACTCCCGCATCAAAACCCGATTCGCGCCGCGCTGGACGCTTGATTCGCACCGCAGGATGCAGACGCGTGTGAACGCAGCATAAGGGTTTCATCCTGTATACACCAACAGAATTACTAGATTCAGGCTTTAACTCAGATTTAATAAGAAACAAAATGTCTCAAACTCTAAAAAGATTATCGATGACTGAACAAGAGGGATTTTTTACCCAGCAGAAAACAGCCTACTCTTTTCAATTTATAACATGGTAGAAAGCTCAGAAAAGTAGACCTAGCATAATAACATTTTTTACATTAAATAAATCTGAAAACAGTCCTTTAAAAGAACCATAGCTTCCCATTCTTACACCTGATGCTTGTACCATTGACCATTGAGTCACCTTCAGTACAGAAAAAGACGTCACGGGAAAGAAATCTCAGGTTCAAGAGTTAAAGTGTATACTGGTCTGGCTCCAGCACTCAGAGGTCACACTGATAAAAACACAGACTGCAGATCTGAGAGAGCTGCATTGTCGATTAATGGATTTTTCGAATGAGCCGCGGCGCTGAAGAGGCCGCTGCTGCCGTTGTGCGAGCAGATAACAGGCTGTAAAGAGGTTTCTCTCTGTCTTTGGGAGATAATGCAGAGCGTATGGTAGTGCGAGCAATCCATCCAACACCGGAGTAAGCTGTGACTGTAACTGTGTGAAGAGCAAAGCCTATTTTAGATTTGAGATATAGGATCTTCAAAAGCAAGAGACTGTAGTTGTGTGGAGATACTAGATACTTTGACTACAAATTAACTTTAAGCCTTTTGCAGAGCATTGTTTGTATTTTAGGGGTGCATTTTGGCAGAATTGTTAGCTCCTCCCTGCAATATCTTTGAGTGGATTCTGCATGTCCTCCCCGTGTTACTGTGGGTTCTTTTCTCATCCTCTCAGCATTCAAAGGCATGGAGAATGGGTTAAAACTGCTAAAACTGGCCCTTGTGAAAGAATGTGAAAGTAAATAGCTGTGTGTCTGTGTCTCAGCCCGGCCACACCCCCGCCTAACGCCCATAGATTTCTGTGTGTACCTGTATCTTCAGCAGAAATTTGATGGACCTTATGCACCGCACTCTTATGACTTTTAAACTCTGACTGCACGAGTGTCAGGACAGAGAGTGGAAAAATGTCTTTTCAGTATCAAGCTCCTACAGACTGGAACTTAAAATTCCAAGATCTTGTCCCTTTAGATCATTTTGAAGAAACAGGAGATGCAGTCACTAATCTGCCACTGTTTCTAAATGTGTCTTTTGAGAATCTTTTTGTCTTTAACTCCAATTCCAAAAACAAAAAGAATAATAAAATAGTTGCTGGAATAGACTAAGACCACATAAACAGAAGAGGAATGTGATTCTGATTGGTTTAGGGACAAAGGTAACGTCTTGAATCTGAGAAGGTCAGACATGTACACAAGGTGTATAAATACTGGTTAGTGTCCTTCACCTTATCTCATGATTCTGCACAGCACAGTGCTCCAAGGTCTGTGTTGCAAATCTTTACAGAAAGATGCTTAGTTGACCATTTGATGTGCACAGGGTCAAAGTGTTGCCTCCAACTCGAAACGCCCATTCTGCTTCTTATCTACGCCTCTCCTCTCGGCTGTGGAGGTAAGGACGCTCCTTTGCCCCGCCCCTGGTCTGCACTGTCCCGTCCACTACACTGTCCTCATCACACACTCCTGGTTTGAAAGCATCTACTGTGACCCATGAGCCAATTCTCCCTCTGAGGCTGTTTGTAAAGACCGAAGAATCAGGAGAACCAAGCCAGGAGCTGTCCACGGTGCTGAATCACAATCAATTTTAACAAAAATGATGTTGCCTGAATACATACATATTTTCTATAAAAGGATACAGTTTTGACTTATGAAAATTCTTGCATGGACAAAAAAAAAATATAGAAAATGTGGAAAGAAACAGCAAATGCATGGGTAAAAGTTGTGCAAACTTCTACTGTAGCACAGAGAAGAAAAGCCATCTACAACAACAACAGGCTGAAAAACTGAGGATCAGGGGATAAACCATGGGCCAGTGCTTCTTGGGCATTGTCCTGGTTCAGCTCTTTGAACACAAATCAGCTGTAGTAGAAGATACTTTTACCTGAGTGTTGCTGTTGTTGTTTGTTTTGTTTTTTTCAGTCAGGTTTGGGAATAGTAGTAGTTGTACTTGTAGTAGCAGCAGAGGTAGTAGTATGTTCAGTGTATGGTTTATGTTTACTGATTTTGACCTGGATGGCTGAGAAACTGCACTGACATCTAAAGGTAGCAGTGACAGCAGTAGTTGTAGTTATAGTAGTAGTAGCTGAAACAGTGTGCTTTCTGTGCTTTCAAATGCTTGTACTTAATACTTTTAATGGTATACTTTTACTCACCTACTCATTTTGTTGAGTACCTTAAAGTTACACTGTGTAACTTTTCTCCTAAATATGTGGGGCATACTGACTTGTTTTTGTGATTTTTTGAGCGATTATAAGGCCTGAGGCGCGATCTGTTGCTCCTGAGCGGGGCTTCTGTACTGAGAAACCACCCTCGCAACTTGGCCGGGAGCGCTCCGCTGTTGAGGAAGAGTCACGTGACAGGGAACGACTTGAGGCGCAGTATAACCAGGAAGCTACTTTTAGCGTTGTTATTTTCGCCAGTTCGTCAGGGCCGAAGGACACAAGAAGATGAAGACAATGTCGGACGAGGCAAGAAAAAGAAAATGTGAAAGGGACCGCACCAGATCGCAGACAAGAGTCAACATCGGACAGACTTTTGCTCGCTGGCGTCAGATGAGAGACAGAGAAGGCTGCAAATCGGATCACGTTTTTGCTTCTTTATTGTTGGGCAGGTAAATTAGCCTCTTTATTTTTTCTTTAGAACGTGCTTTTTCATACAGTTATTAGTTGTTTTAATGCGACCATTGCGCGATAAGCTAACGCTAGCGCTAACTCTATAGAAGATCCAGTCTGCGGCCACACAAGTGGTTACAGAAGTTTATACAGTAAATATGAATGCACTCTCAAGTCCCATTGTTAGTTTGACGTAACGCACGCTCGCACAGTTTCAGAAGGAGGAGGGGCCCTAGTGTTTACATTTTGCGACAGTGCAGTGGCACCTGTGGCCTCTAGAGGCGCAAGACCGGGAATCTTACACAGTGTAACTTTAACTTCTACTTAAGTACAATTATTTTGAATTAACTGTACTTTTTTGAGATTTTGAGTACTTTCTTCCCTACTCCAGATCAACAATTTACTATCAGGTTTGTTTCCCACTGTGACGGAGTAGCCCCGTCAAGTCCCGCGGGAAAAACACCGCCGCTCCTCTAAGCACACACGCACACATACTCACACACTTACCGCTTTCCTGTTGTTTATCTGCTTCGCCCCTCGTCCGTTCGCTCTGGTTTCTTGTTGTTTTACTGCCAGCCATCGCAGTAGTCTTGGGTGCACACTTGACAACTGTTAAACCATTGTTCGTTCCATAGCTTTGTCCACTCACAAACATTTGGCCAGTATTCACCTCACATTCACGAGTCTCCACTGTCAAACAGAGCGACAATTTTTAGGGAATTTATGGTATTTTGTGTTCAGTAAATAACTGGCTTTTGAGAGGAATTCCCAATAATTTGGACTAATTGGCTGGGAGGAGGGGCCTCAGTGGTTAAAACAGAGGTCTTCCTCCACCACCAGGGCAGTGTGAGCCAGAGCGTGTTACAGTGAAGGTAACCTAGAGAGAGTGTCTCGTTTGTATGGACTGTCTTGGCCATTGCTGTACATACTGTAATTTTTTTTTTTTTTCTCTCTCTTTTTCTGCTCACCATTTTTATCCTGAGCACTGTTTTGCACCTTGGAAAGGACGAGCACAATAAACCACTGAACATCATTTTATGACTACGCAATTCATTTTCATTTTTCCGGGAGAACCCCGTCACACCCACACAAAAAAATTTAAAAAATAAAAATCAATAAAAAATATTTAAAAGGTCCCATATCTTGCTTTTTTCAGTTTTTTTTTTCCATAGTTTTGCACACCACTGCAGGAGTATTTCATGTTTTATAACCTAAAATAATGTATATGTGGAGAATGTCTTCTGTGAGAGAGATGTTAATTTGATTTTGCAGAGAATGCTTGGATTAGGTGTCTGTCGCCCCCTGCTGGCAATGTGGACGACTGGACAGGGCATAAAATGGCTAATTAGCATGCCTATTAGCAACAGAAAGATAACTGAGCTGACTGTTTTGTAGTAATGGTGGTTTTAAATGATCAGAATGAGATTGGTGACAGTGTATGGGCTTTAGAAACGCGCAGGAGCACTTCCTGGTTTCATGCGTCTATGTAGTGTGACAAGAGCGAGCGTTTTTAGCTCTTGAGAAGGACAGCACCGCAGCATACTGGATTACTCAAACGCATGTGAATGAAACAAAATACTATTCCAGGTTTGTTTCTGAGAAGGAAACAACATTATAACATGGTTAAAAGCTCGAAAATGAGTCAATTTAGCAGACTAGAGGACCTTTAACCTTTAACCTTTAACTTGTACTAATAAAATCTATGCCTAGATTAAACATGTTCTCATTGTGGAGTCATTTAAACCAATGGGCTGTGTGCATTCTTCAAATAGGACCCTCCTCTCCTCACCACTCTCTCGTCCCGAGGGAGATCCGGATCGTTTCGGCTCGGCCAAGTCACGTCATCGATCCTTCATCAGAGACTGGACACGAGCAGCCGCCTCCTGTCTGTTACTCCGATCCAAATGCCAATGTTATTATCTCCCTGATAATTAGCGTTCAGGGGGAAAAAAAAAAAGATTCCTTAATCAATGGAGCCCAGAGCAACTAACGAGCAGCAGGCAGAAGATGAGCAGTGGGCCACAGAGGGTTATTGGTCAGGTTTAATGATCCTTTCTGACTCTTGATTGTCAAATGGAGGCTTCTTTATCGCAGCAGTTCTTAATAGAAAGTGTAGAAGACGTCCTCCCTAATCTTTGCCTGGAAATTCCAGCCTCACCGCTGTACCAGCGGATGAGTCTGGTCGCCTTAGAATCAATTCGATTTCTAGAGCAGAACAAACGGGCAGCGGAGTTAGCCAATCAGAAAATGGCGGACGTGACGTTAACAAAGCGACAAGAAAGTAAGCAACGTGAAAACATTTTTTTTTTATATATATAAAGGCTTCTAGTGCTGCAAGCTGCTGTGGTTTTAATGACTCGATATGTTTGTGGTAATTTAAAAGGGAATTTACCGCTGAATGAAACAAACTCGGCTCCTCAGTGCGCCACCTTGATTGTTGTTGTTGCGGATGCTGCTCGCGAAGAACACGTGACTTAAATAAGCGAATCAAAATGCACGGTACAGTTGGGATTTGAGGAAACCACTGCGGACGGCGTGGTGACCAGACTGATATTTCTCTGTAGAATAACACAGAGACATATCAGTCTGGATTTTCCAGGCAACCCTAATCTCTCTATAGCGCACTACAGTGGTCACACCATTTTGTAGTAGTAATAATAATAATAATAAATCTTTATTTATATAGCACTTTTAAAAAACAAGGTTTACAAAGTGCTGAACAGCACACAGCAATGTAAGGCAATAAAATCAACAAAGAAAAGACACATGCAAGAGTACATTTAGCCAGACAGAAGTACGAAAATAAAAAGTCATAGTAAAATAAATAAATAAATAAATAGGTTATAAAAATGCCAGCCGATAAAAGTGCGTTTTAAGAAGTGATTTAAAAGATGACACCGATGGTGCCAGCCTTATCTTCTCAGGCAGGTCGTTCCAGAGTCGAGGGGCTCGGACCGAAAAAGCTCGGTAACCTTTTGTCTTGAGTCTCGACCCTGGAACAGCTAAAAGGGACCTGCCCGAGGATCTAAGGCTGCGGGGAGGCTCGTAGGGTGTCAGCAACTCTGCAATATACCTGGGTGCCAAACCTAAACGAGCTTTAAAAGTAATCAGTAGTGATGTCTGAATGTCAGAAGTGCAGTGGTTCCCAAAGTGGGGTCCGGGGCACCCTGGGGGTCCACAAAGGTACTACAGGGGGGGCCCCAGAGGCTGTCTATATTTCGATTTCAATTTGATTTTTTTTTTTTTTTTCCAGACACATGTTTTTGGTTCATAAAAACAAATAAAACATACAAAAATATAAAAAGTCAATGAAAATTTATATTAAGTACCATAAAAACCATTTGAAATTAATTACAGTTGAATACTTGTTTTAAAATATTACTTTAAAACAACTTTTAGTCAATAATCAGTGTTTTTGTAATGTTTTATAAAAAAAAAAAAAACATATGGAGAAAAACATGGCAGAGTCTTTTGAACAGAAGGAAGTTTTATCGTTGGGGGTCCACGAGGGATTTTTGGAAATTTAAGGGGCCACAACAGTCTTGACTTTGGGAATGGCTGGTCTTGTGGATAAAAACAGTGCACTCAAAATGTCCCACAATGCATTTTGAAAAGTAGTGGACAGCGATGGTCACTAGAGGTCAGTATAGACCAGAATGCTTTGCGAGTTTCGGAGGAGAACAGCGGGACCGCGACAGGTCTTTAAACTGTACACAACACGTGATAACACATGACAACACTGTCACGTTGTTTTTTATAAATAATTAGCTCTGAAAATGCTAACGTTAGCTTACCTCAGCCTGTACAGGTGACAGCTTCCCCTCATAAAGCACAAAGCTGCAATAATCCAGTCTGTTTTTGTTTTTTAATTAAAGTGATAATTCATGTTAAATATCACATGTATGATATTATTTATTTATAAATAACTAAAATATTGGTAAAGTCTGGTTGGGCTTTATCACAGAAGAACATTATCAGTGGAGCTCGACAAACTTTTTTTTTTTTTTACACAGACGCCAGAGTCATGTGATCAACGGTGAGTTAAAAATAGTGAGCGAGTGTCTGAATCGTTCAGAAAATGAGTGCACTATAGTCCGCTACACAGTGTGGGACTGAGGGGTTAGGGGCGATGTTCAGACTTGTCCCAGTCCTGTAGTTTCCCTAAAAGCTGTAGATTGTGGTTTTGGCAAGGCCCTGCGCTGCTTCTGCCAACTTTAAGAAACTTCAAGAACCACACAAAAATACCCGAGTTGTTTCTCCTCCAGCGACCGTGCCTGCCAACCTTTTTGATCCCAGCCTGCTTTTTTTTTTGCTCCAGTGAGTCCACTTCCCTCTGGTCCTCGTCCTGCCTTCTCCCGTCCAGCCAGCTTCAGCACTTTTTGATCTCTGTTTTGAAATAAATTGTCCAAACTGTTCCTCTGTCTGCTTTTGAGTCCTAACTCTCGCACTAGTATCGCTGAAGGAAGAAAGATCTTTGAAGCTCTTACTTTCACGAAGGCAGCAATTATTTATATTGAATTAGCAGTTTTAGAACAGAGCTTTGTCTTTTGTCCTGCCAAAAAATGGAACAAGAGGAATACAGTATTTAAGGATTCAGTCACAGAAGACTTGAAAATTGCAGAAGCAGCATAGATCTGAACTGCCCCGATTCTGCTCTGCCTGACACTCATTCAGTCTTACATTTGGACTAATTTTAACTTCTC
This sequence comes from Bostrychus sinensis, assembly GCA_020698575.1. Taxonomy (NCBI): domain Eukaryota; kingdom Metazoa; phylum Chordata; class Actinopteri; order Gobiiformes; family Eleotridae; genus Bostrychus; species Bostrychus sinensis. Next base: position 6,459,400 of record CM036251.1, read on the forward strand.
AAATGACTATCTCTGAGCTTTTATCACAAATGTCCGGTTATGTAACTTCCAGCTGTAATTTTGGACTGCATGGCCCAGTTTGGAAAAAAGGAACTAAAGTCTGGATTCAGGCAGATGTGAGTGAATTTGCCTTTGTTGGTGGCACATGCGATATTTGAAAAGCTGGAGATGAGTGGTGTCTTTTATGCTTCTTTATGTCAAATTCTCTCACCCACATCTTGCCCCCATTATGCTTCACCAGTGACACAATAAAAAGGAAAAGCAGTTGTCCTCTTTTATGCAGCGTCTGAGTGTTTTAAAGGGTGAGACCTATACACAGAAATGTTTTTTTTCTCCATATGGGTTTCTTAAAAACCTGGCCAAAGTCAGAGGAGCTGCTCCACACTAACTCTTTAACAAAACCAGATGGGAAGGCTCGGCTCCAGGTAAAAATGAATGAAATGAAACAAGCAGCTTTCAGAAGAATATTTGGAGGGGTATAATATATGTTTTTTAATTTGATCTTTATTTAACCAGGAAAGTCCCACTGAGATTAAGAATCTCTTTTACATATTTTAGGAAACTGGAGCACCCAGAGGAAACCTAGAAGACACGAGAAGAAAATGTAAACTGAACACAAAAAGGCCATACATGATCTGGGAATCAAACCCAGGACCTTCTTGCTGTGATAACAAACAACACATCTAAAACTTAAAAAAAAAAAAAAAAAAAAGGTGATTTATTTTTAATTTTGATTTTAGATTTAGATGCTTTAGCTTGGACCAACCTGAGCGCATTAATACAATTCTAAAGATAACATTTTGTACAAGAAAAAAAACTCATTTTCAAAGGATTTTTTTTAACGCTAGGCCAATAATGTAAAGTGACTTATTACATAATTTGCAAAATGTTATTACATTTTTTGCAGGCCCGTCCATAAGTTTGCTGGGGCCCGGGGCAAGAGGGCTTCACATGGGCCCCCTTATAATAGAAAAAATAAGAAGAGGGACCATTTTTGGGCCCCTCTGTTTTTATTGCATTGTTGGCATGTTATTGGCTTGATTACATTTTTGGACATTAATACATTATCGGTTGTTACACACGTCTTCAGTCTTAACATCAGGATTCTTTCTTTCTGCTGTTCCCTTTTAGGGGTCACCACAGCCAATCATCTGCCTCCATTCAGCCATATCCTCTGTATCCTCATCTTTCCCCAAATATACACCATCCCTCCTCTGTTCATGTCCAAACCATCTCAGTCTGGCCTCTCTTTAAAACCTCTCACATGAGCTGTCCCTCTGATGGACTCATTCCTAAACCTGTCCATCCTCGTCATGAACAAAGAGAACCTCAACATCTTCATCTCTGCCTCCTGTCTGTTCCTTTCTTAACCATAAAACACTACTATATTATATCATTTCAAACAGCTGCTTTGCTCTATCACCGCGCCTTTATCAGCGTATGTACCAGACAACTTTCGGCAGAGCTGTACTGACTTGTGCGTCCTGATTTTTGAAATGTAAAATGGTGTCTGCTCACTGGCTTTTGAAGTGTCATCATTATGCAACAGGAGAGTGTAGGTTAAAAATAGCAGGAAGAGCAGGCACGGCCAACAATCCAGTCTTCACAACGGTCCATCACCTGTGGCATCTCAGTTCAAGTTGGGATTTTGTTGAACCCTCTGGGCACCTTAAAAATGTACATACACTCGTTACCTTAGGGATCAGTTTGGGACCTTTCATAAAATAACTATAAAAATGTCAAATAATTTTTTTTTTACTTTTTTCACATGAAATCCTTTCTACTACTTCAGCCCTAACCACAGATATGAAGTTTATTTTTATTTATTGATAATTTATGTTTTTATGACCATTTTGTCATCAAAAATCCTGTTATTTTAGATGACAAAAACACAAAATCTGCCATTTTATCCAAAAATGAGTTGCAGAGTGGATCACTTGGGGTAAAGTTATTAGAGCCTTGACTAAGTCAATAATTAATAACAACATTGGTTTTGATGCATTTTTATTTTTGGAGCAAAGACAGGTTTTTGTAAAAACTTAGTAGTACGCATTTGGGCCCATTGACTTCCATTATAATGACAGATTTTTGACATACTGTAATCCTGACATATTATAATACTTTTTTCATGAAAACCTACTAAATCTAAGCCTTTACCTACAAAATAAAGGGAAATTGTGTTTTTGGATCCAATTGAACCCCTAAACCACCAGGGGCAGCAGAGCTTTATTTTATACATTTTCAATGGAAAACACACACACACAGAGGAGTATTCTCAGGTTCACTGACTCCACTTGTTTATCAACAGAGCCCATTTGGCCTTTTTATACTTGAGTTTCACAGACTCCCTCATGACCATACAAACAAAATATATTCTCAGCCACACTCCCACCGCTCTGTTACATCGATCCTAACACACCAAAACCAATTTATTGGTGTTCAGTGTTTTTATTCCCATGCATTTTGCAAGGTAGAAGGAAAACAGCCCTCCATTGAAACTGTCTGTAATAAAGCACTGCTGCCCCTGGTGGTTTAGGGGGTCAATCTGACCAAAAACCTAATTTCCCTTTATTTTGAAGGTAAAGGCTTAGATTTATTAGGTTTTCATGAAAAAAAGTATAATAATGTGTCAGGATTGCAGGATGTCAAAAATCGGTGGTTATAATGGAAGTCAATGGGCCCAAACACATACTTAAGGTTACGAGTGTATGTAAAGTGCATATCTCCTGTTCTATACACCTTAGAACATAGGGGGTCATGGCATTTTAAACCCCAACTTAAAAAAAATGTTCTGGCCAAGTTTCACACCAACAGCTTTTAAACTGACTGATTTATTGAGGATCAAAAAAGTAAAAACAGCAAAAATTACGCGTTTGGACCCTAGGGTGCCCAGAGGGTTAAAGGTCTCATATTATGCTTTTCTCAGGCTTTTTGAAATAGTTTTGGACACCTTTGCATTAGTTTTTCAAGTTTTATATCTTAAAATAATGAATATGTATGGAAAGCTTTTGGGGAGCTGTTACTTTGACTTTGCAGAAAACGCTTGGATTAGGTGTCTGTCGCCCCCTGCTGGCAATGGTGAGGAAAGAACAGAGCATAAAATGGCTAATTAGCACATCTAATAGCAAAATGAGGCTAACAGATAGATAAATGATCTGACTGCTTCGTAGTGACGGCGGTTTAATGCTAAAATGATCAGAATGAGTCTGGTGATGGCATCTGGGTTTTAGAAATGCGCAGGAGCACTTCCTGGTTTCTGTGTCTACGCAGAGCTTGAGTTTTTAAGCCTTGAAGGAAAGAGATGGCCTTTGCACACAGGATTACTCAAACGTGTGAATGAAACAAAATACTACTCCAAATATGTTTTGAGGTGGACATAACAACATTATAACATGGTTAAAATCTCCAAAAAAAAGTTGATTTAGCAGAACGTGGGACCTTTAATTCAGAGTTTGATCCAATAGTGAAGTGTAGACGACTCCTTAGTCCTGGTTACATACAGTTAAATGGAAACTATGCACTTTTGCTCATTTCTTTGCTGTTTTGGTCATTTTTTTTTCTAAAGAGCTCCCACTCCAATTTGTAGTGCCATAACTTATGAGTCCAGTTGACCCCTGGCCTGGCCTGACTCCTCCTTGTATCCATACAAAGGTTCCCTCTTTAGGCCGCTCTGCCATGGCCAACATCTAAGAAATGAAGCCATCGCTGGTTTGTTGTTATGGCTAACTGGGAAATGTTGTTTTCTTGCATGCCCTGAGACTTTAGGGTCGGTGATCACATTCTTGCAAGGCTGTTTTTCCGCCAAGATACAGGGGGGAGGTGCATGAGGCATCATTCACCCTGCAACAACTCATTTAGTCATCACACTGACTTTGCAGCTGGTAAAAACTTGCATGGTTCCACTTGGTTTAAGTCCTTGTTTAGACCCTAGTTCTTAAACGGTAATCAATTTTTCTTAGTTAATCCCCGTTTTATTTAAAGTCAAGTTCATTCACAAAGTCACGTGTTCTCATTATTTGCAATTACAACAATAATGCAGCGTGTCCCAGGAAGATAATTAAAGATTATAACAGTGAGGTCCAACGCTGTAGGTAACAGATTTAGTCGTAACTGCGTCCAGGATGGCAGTAATGAAATTCAGCTTTAATAGTTTAGACTTGGCTGAGAATCCCTGCAAGTGATTAAAATGGTAAAGGGCCAATTATTTAGTAGAGTCTCGGTGGTCTATCATCCTTCCTACTGTACGCTGAGAAGAAAGCAGAACCTCCACTGACAGTCTCTCTAACCCGTATAGATATGTTGGCATTTCTGACATAGCTGCTGTTATACTCGCGCTAATCATTTTGTCATTTTTTTCTTCATTACGCTGCTCAAGTTGCCCTTGGGTGCTCTCCACATGCCTCATTATGGGCACAGCGAAGCCGTGCGATGAGATAAGTTCAGGCATTTATTTGAAGAACGGTGCAAGAAAGGCTTTAAAAATGTCGGCTCCATATCCATTACAACCAGTGGCAGCAATTTAAGGAATGGAGTGGCTCAGAATAGAGAAGTATTTCTGGTGGTATGAGCTGCTCGATCCCAGACAGACGTTTAGACAGATGTAAAAATGAAAAATGTATAAAATAATGATGCATGCAACCCACAAATGTTTTTCAAAGGACAGATTTTGAAGTTTTTTCAAGTGACTCGCAAACCATTGGCAGGAAGCAGGATGGAAAATGCTGTTTTACGAAGAGTGCTTTAATAAATACTGTAATTTTATTTTATTTTGTCTAAAAAAACAAACCAGGAAAGGTCAGTTTTGGGCCAGGGACAAAATGATTAATTCTGGTGTAGATCTAATGGTACGTTCACACCGGACGCGAATCAGGCGTCAGGCTCGAGTGATTACCATGTTAAGTCTATGGAAAGCCGCGTTCAGGTGCGAACAAGCGTCCTGCAGCGTGAATAACGTGAATGGCGCAACGCGAATCAAGCGAATCCTGCGAATAGCGCGGTGCGAATGATGCAAATTGAGCATTTGACGCGCAAGTCCCGCGAATAGGTCGGAATCAGCGGAAGACGCGAACAACGCAGATTCGCGTCCAACGCTCTGGTCGCGGAAGTTGAAAAATTTGAACTTCTGCGAACATTCGCGGCGCGTTAACCAATCAGGGACCTGCTGTAGCAGTGACGTGGTTACGTACGATGTAACAGGAGGAGATCCCTGCCTCGGAGATCCAGCAAAACAATCATCGAGGCTGAGAGTGAACCCGGAGATAAAAGCTGCAGCCTACAGCAGCTCTTCTACTTTTATGAAGACAGGAAACAAAAACAGCCCTGATAGAAAACACTATAAAAATAAAATAAATATGGCTGTTTAGGTTTTGTGTGAGTGTGGTTATAGCTGTTATCTGTGATACAAGCCTGTGCCAGAGGCTCACTCTGATCATCGTGACATCAAGAACACACAAATACAATTAAATATAAAGGGGGGTTAACTTTACCAAAACAGCCTATTGAGATGTGCTCGTTATATTAGCAGTCCAACTAGACGCGAATGACGTGAATTTGACGCCAGATTCGCGTCCAGTGTGAACGTACCATTAGGACTCTCTCATAGCGTCCTCTGCTACCGACCACCGTGACTTGTGACTCTGAAGTTTTAGACGGCCTAAAACCAAATGAGAGGGTTGTTCACTCAAAATGTTTATTTTGTTCCCATAGGAATTCTGTACCATTTTGAGATATGAACCAGAGATAGCGCCATACTCCACTCATTAAAAGATATCTACCACTCAACCATTGTTAGATATGGATTTTATGGCTCCATAGAAAGAGCATTTACCCCTGAACTAAAGTTTTTTTGAATTTGAGTTTGATCTTTACCGATGCAAGAAATTTTTTTTTTGACAATTTTGTTACAGCTTTCTGCCTAAGACTTTTGCAGAAAACTACAAAACATATGAAATAAGGCAGTGGTTCCAAACTGGTGGAAAGAAACCCAAAAGTGTATCACAGGGGAGGTTGAATGTAGCTTTATTGTTCATTTTCTTTTTCTTTCCCTGTGGTTTTTTCCTTTTTGGGGTTGCTACATCAAAACGTCTGCGTCCTAGTGTGGAAGTGTGGGGTTTATATTCAGTATGGCTGCCAGTGGGGGGCAGTGTAAACAACTGGAGGCTTCCAAAACTTTCACAACTACTAAAGGGTGTGTAGTTTTACAGTGAGAGTGTATTTATGTGGAGTATTTTCCAGGTCAAAACTGAAAATCATTGACATTGGGAGGTGTACCTTGGCCTATGTCGGGCAGCCTATCAGTTTCCTATCAGTCGATTTGGAACTGGCCTAGAGCTGGAAATTTTTGCCAGGACCCAACGGGACCGAGTTCGAGCGAGTTCGGGCATAATTTTTATCATTTTACTTGGGCCGGGGCCGGGCTCGGGCTTGCGCTATGAGTTTTGCGGTAAATGAGCAGTCATGTGATGCGTTTCGATCAGAAAGATGCCATAATGGATGCTGAGGAGGTGTTACAGAGGCTGTTCTGTGGTGACTGCGTTTTGGTTGAGCCAGCAACGAAAGCAAGGTCTGGGGTGTGGAAGAATTTTGACCATGTGCACAATTAAAACAATGAGGAAGGAGGAGGAAGAGTTGTGTGTTTTGAATAAGGTCGGGCAGCAAACGGCTTTAACCGCCTTGTGGATGCCCGATCCCATCAGACCTCAGAAGCTAAGCAGGGTAGGGCCTGGTCAGTACCTGGATGGGAGACCTCTGGGGAACACCAGGAAGCCAGTGTGAATGTGAGAGAGTGGGGACTACGGATGGAAATTAGCTCTGAGCTATAATCCGGTGTATTTATGGCACTAGCTGTTCATTAATACACACTGTCCCATATAAATAAATAAAAAAACAACCAAAAAAAGCTGTCAATCAAAATGTACTTGTCGGGGTCGGGCCTGACTTTTAAGGCCCGTGTCCGGCTCTAAAGTGGCCAATCACTGCCATTTATCTGGAGCACTTTATACAAAAGTGGAAGATAATCTATCAAAGGTAACCAAGAAGGGGCCAGGTTAATACAGAGTGAAGTGCTCTGACCTGATTAGTGCTTGTCTTTGTCAGCTGTTGGTTCTGCTGAAGTCTGTGTTGTTGTTCAGTCCTCTGTGTTTTGTTTTTTTGTTTGTTTGTTTTGTTTTCTTCACACATTCAAACAAACTGACTTTTTCCTCAAATCTTTGTACAACTGGCTTCTGTTGCTGTCCTTGTTCAGAAATAAGCACAGAGTTGCTAATAATACAGCGTGTACAGATTTTTTTTAATGGCAAAACCGGCAACAATTCTCCATAAGTGCCATGTTTCTTTTGGCTGTGGGTCAGTGGTGCGCTGCTTACGTCCCGTGAATATTGAATCATTTTGTGAGAGTGAATGATTGTCTGTCAGTGTGTGTCTCTGTCCCCGCTTAAGGCCCATAGTTAATGAAATAGACTCAAGCTATCCACAAACCCAAATAGTAATAAGTGGAAACAGATGAACGAACATATAGACTGTAATAAATGCACAAACTATTTCAAATGTTGCATTCCTGAACAGGCAGGTGTATAGTAATAGTAATAATAAAAACAAACAGCTCATATTAGCAGTAGCTCGTTCAAAGACACTGCTCAGAAAACTTTTGAAGAGCATCACCTCATATTTTGGAGTACAGCTCACTCTGCAGAATAAAAATCAGCAAAGTGTGAATTATTAAGGCATTTGTGGCTCTGTGACCTTGCTTCCCAGCCCAGTCGCCCCACGCGCAATGAATAATGGCCCCTACCAAGAGACTTCAAAATATTTAATCACGTAAGTTAAGGTAAAAGTGGCATACAAATAGGACTGAGCTGCATGTGTAAGGATAAGGCCAAGCATAAATTATTAGCAATGTTTTTCAGGATGACGTTTCTCTTTAGACTCTGAGTCATGGCTGTAAATTGAAATGAAAAGTGGAAAAGTCACAGACTCGATTCAGTTCCCTTTGGCTGATTGTTATTGATTTACAAGCTGCTTTTTATTTATTTATTTTTTTTTTTACATTTTTTATAATACAGTTACCTTAAAAAGCCTTCAGTGAAAAATGGAAGGAGGAACTTTTATATTTCCAAAGGATGCACCTTGATAACCCTCGGCAGTGTAACTGGAGAAACAGACAGGAGTGCTGGCATGGAAGCTCAGAGGTGGATGGAGGTGGATGGATGTGGAAGCAGTAGGGGTGTAATGATATTGACTTTTTTGTCCTATGATAAAACTACATCGTTTATAACTATATCGTTTTCTAGGAAGTGAATATCGATACACATGAAGTATCGATCGATAATATCGGAAATATCGAAATTAGAAATTTGTATGTTAAATAAAACCAGATATGGCTTTTTGGAGATAAATTTTGTGTTTTTAATTAAATAAAATGTTATATTCAACTTTTCTTCTCTCTGTCTGCTGGACATAATCAACCCCACAAATGCTACATTAGAGAGTAAACTTTTTGGCAAAAAGATGCTCTATCGATTATCGATACGAAGATGTTGAATTGTATCGAATCGTGTTGCTCCAAATTATCCAATATCATTCTTAAATCGTATTGAAACACCTCTAATCGATACATTTTGTATCATTGCAAAAACGTATGGTTGCACCCCTAGAAAGCAGTTAAAACTAAGCAATTAACCATAACATTACACCAAAGTGTTTTTTCCTCTTCAAAAAAGTTATATGGCCACTAAAACAACAAAAGAATACGTATTTTTAAGACTTAAGACTTTAAGACTTGCACTGAATTACTGAAACTGTAATGTTAAAGGGGGTATTTTATGCTTTTAGTTATCTTTTTGAAACAATCTTGGTCACCTCCAGAAGAGCTTTGCATGTTTTATAAACTTTGCAATCATTATCTGACTAAAAGAAAATGTTTTTAATAAGTACTCAACTGGTGCCATTAAGAAACAGGTGAAGACACCAGCAGAGGGCAGCAGAGCGCTACCATCTGTTGAACATAATACAATAAAAAAAAAAAAAAAAAAAAAAAACAGCACTTCACTTCCTTAAACTTCCCGTATGATGCCATTTTACAACAAAATGAAGCATTTCTGTGAGGAATCAGTGGAAACAGAGCTGTGCAGAGTTTTGGGTAAATAAATGAGAGCAGAGTGGATGGAGAGGGCTTGCTGATTGGTCAACGCTTCCTGGAGTGGGCGGGGGTTTGTGGTAAAGGCTGAGGTTTGTGAAACTGAGCATTTTATGACCCCAGAAACTCAGCGCCAGAGACAACAGGATTACTCAAACAGAGATGAAGGAGGCAAACATAACTCCAGGCATGTTTGTGATGACTACATTACAAAGTACAAAAACTGATTTTGCACAATATAGCCCCTTTAAAAAATGTGTGCAGTCAGAGTTTTCACAGAAGGGTTATGTAAATATTCATAAATAAGGCTCAATGTTTTTACTGGCATTAATATAGCAGTGCGTGTTTATTATCTAGCCTTTTCACTTTGTTTAATAATTATGTACTGGAGTTACAAAGCTCCTTTCTAGATACGCAAAGCACTTTACATTGCATTATTCATTCACTCTTTGGTGATGAACTGTTTTGGTAGCCACAGTTGCCCTGGGGCAGACTGACAATCTGCACCTACAGCCTCTCCGACCACCACCAAACACATTTATTAAGGTAAGGTGGGTGAAGTGTCTTGCTCAAGGACACAACGATAGCGTGCAATGCTGGTAGCTTGAACCACCAACCCTCGGTTTAGTGGGTGAACATCTCTACCAACTGAGCTACTGCTGCTTCTGTTTAATGATGCACCTGTTTTTTTTTTTTGTTTTTTTTTTTGTTTTTTTGCAACTGAGAAAAGATGGGACCAAGAAATTCTCCAAGGCCTGGAGAATCCCAAAGATCATTCATTATACTTGAATTTACACTATTCCACTGTAATTGGCCAAAGCAGTTTGTCTTGTGCCTCCAGAGTCTAGGTTGACATTTGGAATCGCTTTGGGGACTTTAATGTTAGAAATAAAACCTTCATTGACTTATTTGGTTGTCATTATGTTAAATCTTTCTGCTGTAGTCATTTTTCCTAACAATGAGCATGAATTAAAATTCTGCAGCTGTAGTTTTTGGGACCAAAGTTGAAGTTGGTGGAGCAGAGCAGCAGGCGGAGAATTGAAACAGGTTTTAATGGTTTAATACAATTGACACTTCACAGAGGAATAAGAAACACAAGCTGCACATTCATTTTTACAGCATTGTGTTGAGCCCATTAGCACTCTTATGTTGGGTGACTCACAGACGCACTGCTACATGGATTAGGAACACGGCCTTGGAGTTACAGTGAGTGACAATAGCACAGGACTAAAAAGGACCAACAGCAAAAAAGTTTTTAACAATCAATTGGTCCTGAAATCAGAGGTCTCGGTGGGTTGCGCTTTGAGTCCTAATGTGCTCCTGGTGAAGTGCGACCGCAACAAGGACCAAACTATGGACTAACCCCAGGAAGTGGACTGAACCACTGTTTACAAAGGGCATAAAAACATGCACGCATCTAACATGACTATAAGAAAAAAACAATTGCCTACAACTATAGCCTACTGTAAATAAAATGTGTTTAAAAGGTTGCTAACATTAGCAAACAAATGTGAAAACACTGCTGAAACATCACAGATTTTATATTAATCCCAAAGAGAGTCCACAGCTGTGTTCAGATATCGCTGCTCTAAATGTAAAACTTAATTAAATATTAATTAAAGCGTGCCGTATGATATTAGTGGGATATATGGAGTTGAGGAGGCGGACTTTTGACCAATAGATTCTCAAGTTTTTCTCAGTAAATACTGACATGCTGCCCCCTACAGGCGAGGTTTGTCTCTGTCAGTTAATTTCGTTTGACAGAGCTCAATGTGAACTCGAACCAGACCAATGTCATCATCAACACAGGCTCAGACTTTTGCCCCAAAGCGCACCAAGTCCTGCAGACCAGCAAATGTGAACACACCCTTGGTCAACTCATTTTACTTAGCCAAACAACAAACCATTATTATTTTGGTAAAGGTTCCCTATTCTGCATAATTAAATTTTTGAGCTTTTAACCATATAATGTTATAATGTTGTCTGAGTAATCCTGTATGCTGAGCCCGTCCCCTTTTCAAGAGCTGAAAAACACTCGGTCTCACGGCTCTACACAGACAACGTGACACTAGGAAGTCCTCCTATGTGTCCAGTCCCCACCGTTGCCAGCAGGGGGCGACAGACACCTCATGCAAATGTGTGCAAAAAGCCTCTGACATGTATTGCTTGTTGCTTGGTAAAGCCCAAAACCCACCCAGTTGCCACAGTGGCAAAACTGGTGGGCCATTTGCTAGAAGACCTTTGGTGTTTCTCCTCTAAGCCTCCTGCCTGGCAGCGCTGACCTCAGCATTTTTCTGCTGAGAGAGATTTACACTTAGGTTGTTAAGTATTCGGACACTGACTCAAGTTTTGTTATTTTAGCTCCTTTTGCAAAATACAGTTATTTAATGCTTAAAGTGCAGACTCTCAGCTGTAATTTGAGAGTATTCGCGTCCAAATCGGATGAAGGGTTTAGGAGGTACAGCTCTTTAATATGTAGCTGCCTCTTTTTCAGGAGCTCAAAAGTAATTGGACAGTGGCTTCAAAAGCTATTTCTTCAGTTGCATGTTTTGTTTTTCTCATTAATCCATCATAAACTGAGCAGGTAAAAGGTCTGAACTTGATTCCAGGTGTGACATCTGCATTAAAAAGCTGTTTCTGTGAAATCACAACATGCAGTCTCTCAGTGAAAGTGAACCAGACCATCCTTAGACTGGATCAAAAAAATGGTTCAAAACCCCGACACAACATTCACCTTTAGTATAGAACACTCTCCAGGAAGCAGGTCTATCAGTGTCTTGGTCCAATATAACGAGAAGATTTCATGAGAGAAAATAAGTAAAATATTCTGCATTGGCAACAGATCTCAGCCCAGTTGAGCATTAATTTCACCTGTTTAAGACAAAACTCAAGACAGAAAATGACCAATGACTGAAGACAGCTGCAGTAAAGACCTGGCAAAGCATCATAAAGGAGGGAACCCAGTGTTTGGTGATGTCCATGGGTTACAGACATCAGGCAGACATCGCCTTCAAAGGATTTATAAAGGAAGCATAAAAAATGAACATTTTATTCATGGTAATGTTCATCTGTCCAATTACTTTTGAGCCCCTGAAAAACAGGCAGCTACACATTAAAGAGCTGTACCTCCTAAACCCTTTGTCCAGTTTGAATGTGAATATTCTCAAATTACAGCTGAGAATCTGCACTTTAGGCACAAAAAACTAACCCTAACTCTAACCCTAACGCTTGACGGTCATTTTTATTTCTAATGTTCACTGTCCCTCCTCTGTTCATGTCCAGACAATCTCAGTCTCAGTCCTCTCTGATTTTATCTCCAAACATCTGATATGAGATGTCCCTCCTAATCCTGTCCATCCTCATCAAGAACAAAGAAAAACACTTCAGCTCTTCACAAAGACATTTAAAACTTAATTTAACAAACATGCCATGACACCAAGTTATTTTTTTTTCATGTCAACACTAATGAAGTTGTCAAATTAAAATCTCTTTACATAGAACTTCTGTCTCTGCACATGAAGCCCTTTATCATTTTCTGGTATTTTTCCCTGTTACGTGGCAGGATGGAGCAGCTTATGTTGCGGTTTACGGTTAAGCAATTAAGTCTCCTTGCCTCATGCTTATTGAGCCATATCTTATGCTAATTACAAAGCAACAGGCACGTGCATCCAATTTGGGATAAACCACAATTAACAGGGCTGTATAGAGACATGTTTTATGTGTAACATGACACTAGGATTACGTGTTGGTTTGTTTTGCTCGCTTATGGTCCCAGAACAGTTTGAAACGTGTGTGTGTTGGCTCAAATTTATCTGCGATTGCCTAAATGGTACGTTTTTTGAAATTATTTTGGACACTTTTGCTTTTGTATTTCATATTTTAAAACCTAAAATAATATGTACTGTATGGAAAATGTCTTCTGTTGGGCAGCTTTTACTTTGACGATGCAGAGATTTGGATTAGGTCACATTAGATCACATTCTTTAATGCAACTTTATCTGCATGCCTATGGAAAAGGAATAATGCTTTTATTAAGAGTTTTTAAAAGAGCCTTTAATAAATGGATTACTAAATGCTTTTATTAAAAGAGTTTTTACAAGTTTATTTAATAAAGAGATTGCTAAATACTTTTGTTAAGAGTTTTTAAAGAGCATTTAATAAATGAATTACCAAATAGTTTTATTAAAAGAGCTTTTAAAAGAGCCTTTAATAAACAGATTACTAAATGGTTTTATTAAATGACTTTTTAAAAGAGGATTTAATAAATGGATTACTAAATGGTTTTAATAAAAGAAGGATTAATAGCGTTATTCATTAATCCATTTAGGAAACCGATTTCTAAATGTATTTACAAAACCTTTTCGAAAAAGCATTTGCAAAACGTATTAGCTTCTCCGATTAGCTTCTCCTTTTAGCTTTTCCGTGGTGTTCCTGGTCCTCCTGGCTAAAGTTAAATAAAATAAAAAGCAAAGCGATGTAATGAGCTCTGTGATTGGTCAGAGCTACTCGCGCTCTGATTGGCCAGACAATTTGGTCGTCATCCTTAGCCGGCCCGGTGACAATAGGGGTTAAGCGCTAACTACTTCTGCATTCGGCTAAACTCAATGATCCACTTCCGGTCACAGCTTGTAAGCGAGCAGCTGGACAAGCGCAGCTTCAAAAAACATATTTATGTCTTACACATCGCAAAATAAAATCACCAAACTAATGCTGCAATCGACTAACGCAGTTTAATTTGTTGATTTTCTACTTTCTAGTGAAAAAAGCACTTCACTTCCTTAAACGTATACTCCATTTTACTACAAAATGAAAAATGTGAGGAATCAGCGGAAAAAAGAGCTGCACAATGTTTTATTATTATTATTTTTTTTTTTGGATAAATGAATGAGAACAGACTGGATTTAGAGGGCTTGTTGTTGATTGGTCAGTGCTTCCCGGAGCTCGTGGAACTGAGGGTTTTGAGGCCTCAGAAACTCAGCGCCAGACAATGCAGGATTCTCAACCATGCACGAGTGAAGCAAAACACAATTCCAGGTTTGTTTTTGATGAGGAAACGACATTAGAACATGGTAGAAAGCCCCAAAAAGTCGATTTTGCATAATATACCCCCTTGGTAATATTAAAAGCAGAAAAGATGAAGTCTTATGTTTCTGTGTGATTTGTCAGTCTCCTGTTGGACTTGTTCAGACATATACAAGTTGATTTTCTTGTTAGTGATATATGGCCCTGAATTATTCAAGTCTTGACATTTCCATAGAGAACAAATACACACAAAAGCACACTTTTCTTAAGTTGCAGGAAAACCAGTTCCCAGCCAAAGCCGACTCTTTCTTATCTGCTGATTGGACACTGTTGGACCGAGCCCTTGCGCTGAAAGGTCATGGCGATGACCTTTTTTAGTGTTTCCGTGAATTCGGCTCGAAGAAGGAGAATCCCCCGTCAGCCATGACATTTCTGCTCCACGCCTCTCTCACACAAAAGGAACGGATCTATCACTGCCATCTGAAGACTTACTGTCGACTTCGGGAAGGTTTGTTCAGGGTTTAATGGTGTTTTTCATGTGCCACTGAGTAAATACTGGTTCATGGAGCTTGGTCAATACAGGCACACATCAATAAAATATAATATAGTGGAAAGGTCAGTTCATTTCTGTAGTTTAATTGTAATTTTAGTACACAGAGACTGAAATATGTCAATCATTTATTTGTTTTAATTGTGATTATTGCTTGCAGTTAGGATGAAAACCCAAACACCAACACCAAACACACATTCTCTCAGGAAAGGTGGGTGAAGTGTCTTGCCCAAGGACACAATGAATGGCCAACCTTTGGGTTAAAGATATTAGGGAGGATCTTTATAAATTAATTTTTTGCAATATTTATTAAAACTACCTTCATTGCCTTGTATAAGGCTTATAAATTGGTGTATTAGAAAAAATAATAATATTAATAAACTGTGGACTCTGTGGGACTTAAAAACCTCAACCAATTATTTTCGTCATGAGTATGGTAACCATTGGCGGATTCGCCAGTCATTCTGACTTCTTGGTTTCGGTGATATGCGCAGGCACAAGAACGTGCACGTGAGTACGCAGTATGTTTATGTAGCCTGGCGTTAGCCGAGCCTCATTGTAGCGCGGACAGCCTGACTTCGAAGAGCACAATGGCTCAAGAAAACTGTGAACTGGGCGGTCACAAAAGGAAAACCGTTTTTGAAGTTTACCAGAGGACGAGGAGAAAAACTGTTGAAGAGCAGAATAAAACCCGTGTGGTTCTTGGCGATTCTTTCAAACGATAGCATGCGCTGTAGGAACAGAAAGGGCTTCAGACGATGCATTGGCCGTCAAGTTTCTGCTGGACAGGTACGTTTATCTTTTTTACAGCAACCGTCAGTTTGCTAATGCTACCAATAGCAGGAGGACAGATATTTTTGCTTTTTGCATGTGATTGGGTCTGTGTGGGGAACTAGGTCAAAGGTCGAGCAAACAAACAATGCGAATCTCTGCTGATGCTGTAAACAAACGCTCGTGCACGTCGCTGTGGAGGAGTTCCTTGGAAAGGAACAGTGAAGGGCGGGGCCTGACGCATGCACATTATTCAAAAAAGGACAAACAGTCGCTGGTTTCTCAGCAGTCGAAAAAAATCCTCCCTAATATCTTTAAGGCTCATTTATACTCCCAGTTTTAAAGAGATCCGTCTGTTCAAAGCGTTGTTGCCGTCACAGCATTAATACTTCCAACCATTTTCCATAAATACAGTACATAATGAAATAAATACATAATCACCTAATCTTATAATTCAGTGCTGCTGAAGTTGTTGTTCATTCAGCTGAGAAATAGACAAGAGTCTTTAAATCTGTTGGATCTGTATTGTTTTACAATGTTGTATTGATGCAGACGTCACATCATAAAGGCATAGGTTCTACCCAAAGGTGGCACCAGTGTGGTCTTCTTTAAGGTTTGATTTATTGTGCATTCAGAGAAACGTTTCTTTATACTCTCATGGTAAAAAAAAAAAAAAAAAAAAATCTACTATTTTCTTTCTGTTAAGGCCATTCAGTGTGGTTTCTTTCTTATTGAGTCCGGTATAATCAGTATATCCATGTTTATCAGCCATGTTCTGCAGGAAAGTGTTTTTCTCATTTACAAAACACCAGTTTACTGCCAATGTTAAACCAACAGCGGCGGTTAAAGGCTTTTAAACTGCTAAACCTCACTGTAGCAAACCAGTGTTTACTTTGCATTAGCAGCGGAGTCGAGTGCACACGTGGGAATAAAGGCTGTTTAGTATTCAGTTCAGGAAAACCTTCTCAGCCTTTGCTCATGTTTTAGCAGCAGCCTGTACTTCTGTTTCATTGCTCAGACTTGCAAGTGTCTCACCACACACCCCACAACAACTCATAAAACCATCATGGAAACGAAGCTGTCATAATAGCATCATAATAAAGACTGGAGAAGCCATTGATTTCTGATGAGTAGCACTTTTCTTTTCTCTACTTTCTTTTCATTTTAGCAACATCTTGTTCCTATCTGAAGCAGAGCAATGCAACTTTTCTTGTTTCTTCTTTTTTTTGCTTCATTTTTCTCTATGGCGCACCCCCTGCACTTTGGCGTTTTCTCCTCCTCGTGTCTGTAGAAAGGTTTCCTCTGCCTTTTGTCCGCTCTCATATGACCAATATCTAAGAAAGAAGGCCATCGCTTGTTCTTTTGGATAATCAGGCGTGTTGCTTTCTAACGAGTTTTCAGGAACACCAAGTTGGTTCTGCTGTTTTTTTGCCCAAGACACACCAGACAGAGGTGCAGGGGGCTTTAATTACCTGCAGCAATTTCTTTAGCCACTCCAAAGCTGTTTATTTAAATGCTTTCATACATTAGGAGTTGAAACTGCGTCAAATGCTTTAACTTAAATAAATGTTACCTCTTTATCTGTACTTTTACTTAAGGAAAGAAATTGAGTTCTTTCACTTCTGTGCTATCGGGACACTTTCTAAATTTGCAGCTCACCTCATCATCAGTAGATTGCATCTCTGCAGAGGCACAGAGGCAAGATTCAGGACAAAAGCCAGGCCCCATCACTGGGCATGGTCCAACAAATCGGAGTGAACAGCGAGCTTTCCAGTGCCAAACACAGGAAATGAGATGCCATGATACACATGAAGCTGCCGGAAACAGCGGTGCAAGGAAATAATAGATACAAAACCGTCCACACACACAGTGCAAGTTAATTTAAAAACCACTAGGCCATTTATTTCCTCCTACTCTAAAGGTCCTGCATCAGGATACTGGTGGGTGAGTGGTTGGACCTGGCAGAGTTTGTATTTAATGAACACAGTGAGGTTTGGTTCCCAGTAATGGTGATGTGTCTTTTTTCCTTGACGAAAATGGTCAGTAGATTATAATTTTAATGTTGGTTGGTTAGGCACCGCTTTGGAGCCTCTGTAATACAAAATGTTATTTATGAAACCAGAGGTGGAATGCAGTCTCACGTAAAAGTACAGTTACTTCAAAACAATATTATTCAAGTAGAAGTAAAAGTATAACTTGTGTAAGGTATAGGCCCCATGCTTTTTTCAGTCTTTTTGAAATAGTATTAGATACCTTAGCATTGGTATTTCATGTTTTATAACATAAAATAATGTATATGTATGGAAAACGTTTTCTTATGATGGGATTGTTACTTTTATATTTAGCACTGCTATTAACAAGAGATAGATAAATGAGCTGACTGCAGCTTAAGTGCTGAAATGGTTAAATCTCAGTGTATGGGCGTTAGATTTGCGCAGGAGCACTTCCTGGTTTTCTGTGTCTCTGTAGAGATATGAGACTGAGCGTTTCAGCTCCTGAGGAGGGCGTGGCCTCAGCATACAGGGTTACTCAAGCATAAATGAAACAAAATGGTGGTGTGTTTTTGAAGTGGAAACATTATTACATGACTAAAGATTTGATTTAGCAGAATAGGGGATCTTCAACAAGTATTGTTTGAAAAGGTTACTTGAGTAAAAAGTACTTTTGAAAATAGTTGTTTGTAAGTGTGTAGCAAATACTACTATTACCACTACCATTACTACATATATATTACTACTACTGTTATTATTTTACTAGTACGTTGTACAACAACTACGATTACGACTGCTACTACTGTTACTGCTACTACTACAAATACAACTACTACTGCAGCTCCTTTTATAACTACTACAACTACCAGTGTTGCTAGAACTATTGCTATTACCGTGGTTAAATCAAAACTCTGCACCTCTCACAGGCGAAATTACTCCATGCTTCCTTTTACTTCTCTTTGAGCCATTTTTCTTTCCCTTTTTCAGGAAATAGGGCAGAACAAAGGTAATTGAGTTTGAATTGTTTCCTTGTAACTTTAATGCACTCTGTTGTTTTAAGTTCCATTGCACAATTTGTCAGACTGAACTTCCTTTGCCGGGGTTTTTCTGAGGAAAAACTCACAAAACACAGAAATGGAACAGAAAGAGTTTTATTTCACCAATAACACTTCAAATAACCAATCAGAGAAATGAAGGGCCGGACTTAAGCAGCACACTGCTGACCTGTATCCAAAACAAACATGGTGTTCATGAAGAATTGCTGCCGGTTTTGCCTCTATTTCAAATTTAATCAGAAACATCTCTAACTTTATTGCCAGGTGGTATTTTCGTGTACAACCCCAACTTAGGAAATACTCTAAAAAACATCTCTTTAAACTATATTTCACAATGAAACAAAAAAATATTTTACCGTTTTGTGTAGATAGCATTATCAGTTGTTTAAACTGTAGGAAAATGTCAGAATATTTCCCGTAAATCTCATGGTTTACAGGTTGCCATCATCAGTGAGAGTTTAAATTACATCACTGCAATAAAAGTACTACAGATTATTTTGTGTGTGAAATTATAGATTGTTTTTAATTTGTTCTGAAAAAGTTGGGTTGGGGCAATTTAAAAGGGAGAAAAGTTTTACTAAAATGTGCAACTAATTAGGTTAATAAGCGACATTTCAATAAGTTGACTGGGTCTCTCCTCCTTTAATGCAGTGAAGAAAAGGGATTCCAGACCCATTTCATATCAAAAGTGTAAACGTGTTTAAATCTAAAGTACTTAATGCTTATTTTTACTTCAACTTTAGTGACTAAGACATGAAATTTTAAACTTCTTTCCTCTGCACGCCACAGTTGAAGCTTCCATTAAAGTAATTTGTCTTTCTCCCTCTTTGTGAGTCCAAGAGAGATTATGTTCAGGTAAGAACCATTTTCATTTTGGTAATTATTAGGGGACTAAAATCAGAAGATTGCCTGGGGCTGGCTTTTTAAAGTAAAATCAGAACAGCAAGACATCTTAAATTGAGCTGATTATTATTCATTACTTGAGATTTAATTTTAAATCCAGACACAGGGGGAACATGTAAACTCCACACAGAAAGGCTCCATCGCCCGGTCCTGGAATCAAACATTTAGCTGTATCTTCATTTACTTTATATACTGTCAGAAGTAAATGCCATTCAATACAAATAGATTTTTTAAAAAGAACTTTTGCATTTTGTGATTTCCGGTTTCATTTCTTTTTTTTCTTTTTTTCTTTTTATTAACTTATACATTTACACATAAATAATCAAAATAAATAACAATACAAGCAGCTATGACAATAAAGCAAAGGGGTAAACCATACAAATCATATACTTAAATGCTTAGAGAGGTTTTTTTTTTTTTTTTTTTTTTTACATTTTTCTGTCATTTGCCTGTCAGTCATATGGTTTTCATCCTTGAGGAAGTATTAAAAGTAGGGGTCATCCTCTTCTGGTGAACCCAGTCTCACGTCTTGTCCTGTGGGATTTGTGTCTAGTCAAACCCCTACTATTACAGCATAACATTAGAAGATTACACAGGTTTCTTCAGATCCAAGGAAAAAAAAAAGTAAACTTATTGACATAACCTTCTTGGTCTGATGATTACAGATAAGTGCAGACAGAGACTTGTGGAGCACGTCCTTGTTCCATCTCCGTCTCTTATCAAAGCTATTATCTCAGCGGTGGTGAGCCAGTTTCAAGAAAAAATCTCCACATTTATACCTGAGATTTCACCGCAGGAGCTCCTCACGATACATTATCACAGTGGAATAAATTACGTGTTCAGAGGCTGCTGCTGCTGTTTAGAAACGACAAACACACTTCACTTCTCTGTTGTTTTTACCTGACTTCACACGATCCTCGGGGCTCCTATCTCCAGATGGTAATCGCTGTTCAAAGACGTCGCCAATGTCTTTCTCCAGCTTCATAACAACAAAGGATTTCACACGGTAAGTTTGGAGGTGTTGTGCATCTTATTTTGCTTATGTTTTTTCAGTATAGTATTTTTATACAGGCGGTTCATGGCTATATCCATAATACTAAAGTTTTATTTTACAAAATGTTTCTGAAGTTTTACGCTCTAGGGTTGAGCTGCCTGTGTCTTGTACTCTTAAGTTTGCAGTTCTAAAGATAAAGCCACTTGTGTTTTTGCACCGCTTCTCACTGTAAACAGGACAGAAAAAGCCTGTTTCATCATTAGCTATTAATTTGATGTTGACAATTGCCGTAGACCAACAGAAAATTGGAGCAACTCTTATTCAAAGTGGTCAGTTCATGGCATACGTGTTCTCCTGGGTGCGTCTGTGAAACAAAGAAAAGTCTCCAAGCGCTGATTGCTCACTGTTCGCCACGAACTACATTTCTTTTATTGACCACAAACTGGATTGTAGCCATCCTCCGCCCCAGCAGAGCCCTCCAGTTGTCAGATGGACCATGGTACAAACATTGTCTGTGTGTTACCACTGAGCTGTCCCTGTTAAAGTCCAGGTTAAAGACTCATTGTTTAGGCTTAGCACTGAGGCTCAGGTTTTACATCTTTGGTTGATTCTGGTACTGTCTTATTGTTTTATACACTTATACAGTACTTGATTAAACTGTTGTTTTGGTCTTCTTTGTGTTGTAAAGTGCTTTATAAATAAACTCTATATTTTCTCTTGTTGTCGTAAAAAAATGTAGGTGTATTATTTTTAAATAATACGCCTACATTTAAATCAAAAATCAAAAAATACCAAAGCAACAGCTTTGTGCATTATTCTCACAATATCAGTCACAAATATAAAAGTCTCTAAATGGTCAATTACAATTTATACAGCAAACGGAGGAAGGAA
The DNA here is from genome assembly GCA_020698575.1 of Bostrychus sinensis. Classification (NCBI taxonomy): domain Eukaryota; kingdom Metazoa; phylum Chordata; class Actinopteri; order Gobiiformes; family Eleotridae; genus Bostrychus; species Bostrychus sinensis. The sequence goes on from CM036251.1 coordinate 6,480,710, forward strand.
ATATTCCATAAAAGTAGGTTAGCATGTAAGTTAGCGTTACTGCTAACTTTACTAAGGTAATTACTAAGGCATTACTGTGGTAAAAGAACTCCCTCTGAGATTATTAGTGTTTTGAGCGTCTGTAGAGTCTCCACAGTCAGGATTTAAGCTGCTCTGGGAGCTAGCAGCAGCATTAGCCACAACACAGGAAACAGTGCAACACTTAGAGGACGCAATTTTAGTTAAATTTGATTTCACGATATAGTAATTTCTGACAGTGTACAAAATTAAAAATGGAAATTATTTGAAGTAATTAGATTTAGATTTTTTAAAACTTTGATTGACAAAAAAAGACATTTTAGTCCAACATCTTCAGGATTTTATAGCAAATGAATGAGAGTTGATGGTTATCTGTCAGTGTTTGTTTGTACCCTGCCTATACAGTCCAAAGTTCCTGGCATAGGCTCTGTCCATAGGCAACCCCTAACAGGATTAAGCAAACAAAGATGAATGAATGAGCAGCTCTAAAAGGAGCTCTTAGATAAACAATCACAATAAACAGTTCACTAGCTCTGGTGCCTTCTTAACAAAAGTCTTACGGCATCATTGTAAGCCACTTTCCGTCTCAGCCACTGTTCATCTTACCAAAACAACAGTAACCGTTGTAATGACTTCTTGGCCATGTTGCCCTTGCAAAAGATATCTTGCTCTCATTCAGTCTTTTATCTGGCTAAATAAAAGTTAAATAAATAAAAACAGTTACTTGCAAGACTAAAACACAACTTTTTAAAGCTGCCTTCTCCAAAATACACATTGTCTAACTTGATAACATCATTTCTGATTCGCGTTACTCCACACCTCAGCTCCTCCAGCCCAGAGAAGCTGTACATTTACAGGAGCTGAGTGTCTTTGATGCTGTCTCTGGGATAATCCTCACTAGAATGGTTTCTCCTGTCACTCCACAGCCGAACAAGAGTCAGGCCTGATTGCATCTAAGACTGTGCACAGCCATTTTGTGAGAGCTTTTGTTTGGCTTGTCGATGTTTTCTGACAGAAAGTGGACCAATTACACAGTTTCAGATTGATACCTGTTGGCCAAAAAGGTAACAATTTACAGAGCGGCCGTTTGTTTTGCAGGGAAAATGGACACTCCGGTATAGGTCAAAGACGGAAGTGAAAACATGTTGGTATACAATGTTTGATGAGGTGGGTAGAAGTAAAGCAGGAATGGTAGCTTTTCTCCTTTACTTGTTGATCTTCTTCATTCGGGTGACAAGAGCCTATCCCAGCAACTATGGGCCATAGAGGCACAGATAGACAACCATTCATTCTCACATTCACTCACTAGGGGCAACTTAGATTCACCAATTTAGCCAACACACATTCTTTGGACAGTGGGAGGAAAAGGAAAAACTAATAATAATGGGCTTTTGTTGTTTAGAAATGTTGTGTTTAAACCGTCAAAACCCACAGATATATATAATTTCTTGAGTTATTTTCAATTGTGTTCCATTTTACAATTTTAATCTATATTTTCTCTCGTCGTAAAAAAATGTAGGTATTATTTTTACATTTACACATTTTTATGGTAAAAATACCAAAAGCAACAGCATTGTGCATTATTCTCACAATATCAGTCACAAATATAAAAGTCTCTAAATGGTCAATTACAATTTATACAGCAAACGAAGGAAATATTCCATAAAAGTAGGTTAGCATGTAAGTTAGCGTTACTGCTAACTTTACTAAGGTAATTACTAAGGCATTACTATGGTAAAAGAACTCCCTCTGAGATTATTAGTGTTTTGAGTGTCTGTAGAGTCTCCACAGTCAGGATTTAAGCTGCTCTGGGCGCTAGCAGCAGCATTAGCCACAACACAGGAAACAGTGCAACACTTAGAGGACGCAATTTTAGTTCAATTTGATTTCACAATATAGTAATTTTTGACATTGTACAAAATTAAAAATGGAAATTATTTGAAGTAATTAGATTTATCGCCCAGTCCCACTAAAGTAGAAATAAAGAATACTCAACAAAATTATTATTCTTTGAGTGACGCAGCAAAACAGCACAAAAAAGCATTTATGAGATTGAACCGAACAGTTGAATGCGGAGTTAGAAGCGAGGTCAGCTATAAACCTCATCTTGATGTAGTGTTTTGTGTATAGTTGTTACACCAGATGCCCTTCCTGTTGCAACCATCTATGTTTATCTGCGTCCATCTATGTTTAAAGGGTACTCTGGCTTGTGAGGCTTCATGGTTGGATATAGTATCTCTAAAAAAGCTGGAGTAGTGAACAAAACTAACCAAAAGATCCACATTAAAAAAGCAACACTGGTGACTGAGGATGGACCAGAAGTGAGGGACGCAGAGGAGATGACACAGAACAAAGACGTTGCTGAGCCAAGCTGGGAATCAGAAATGGGACATCCTGTTTTGTCCTGTTTACTTGGCACAGTTTTTGAGTCTCTGTCCAATTATAGCACGTCATTTTTCAGTCAGCATCAGGGGAGCAGCTCACAACTGGCTCAAGTTTCAGCTCCGAGACTAAATCTCAGATTAGGAGTTTGCATTAGGAGGTGAGACTAGAAACAAATAGAAGCTCATCAGGGTAATATAGTGTCTCACAGGGATCAGTAATCAGAAGTTATTTTTCTTGCATATAACTATGCAAGGTCTATATTTTTTAGCAAAGACTTTAAAAATATCTTCTTGAAAAAGTGTAAAATTTGATATAAAGTTGTAATCAACTATAAAAAATATATATGGCAGCTTGGTGGCAAAATGGTTAACACTATTCCCTGGCAGCAAGAAGGTTCTGCTTTCTTGATCTGGTGAAGCCTTTCTGTGGAGTTTGTATGTTCTCTCTGTGCTTATGGGTGGGTTTTCTCTCCTCTTTTTTCCCTCTTTTTCAATTCAATTCAATTCAGATTTATTTGTATAGCCCAGTATCACAACAAAAGTCGCCTCAAAGGGCTTCACAACAGTTGATCAAACATAAACTCACAATCAGACTTAACACACAATCAGCACAAACAATAACTACACTAAACAGACCCAGGACACTCCTGTCCTTAGACCATCCTCGGTAAGGAAAAACTCCTAAAAAAACCCAGCTACGGGAAAAAAGAAGAAACCTTATGGAGCCCATATTGAAGGAGAGATCCTCTCCCAGGACGGACAGGCAATGCATCTAGGAGTGTTAGTCCCTTAGTTCATCTATAGGATCATAGATCACTCTGTAAGGATTCATCCAGACGAGAGTGGGGTGAGGTAGGCTGAGGAAGTCCATAGGATGCAGCAGGTGGCCTCATCCAGACAGGTGAGTGGGGTGAGGGAGATCCGGGAATCAATCTCTTTTATATCTAAAATATTTACAATAGGCTGACCTTAGGCCCTGACCCTAGCCCGGTGAAAGAGAACAAATTTCTTTGTTGTGCTATGTACAGTTAGGTCTATAAGTATTTGTAAACTTACACAAGTTTTATTATTTTAGCTGTTAACCAAAACTATTAAAAATGCAGTTATATAAATCAAATGTGCTTAAAGTGCAGACTCTCAGCTGTAATTTGAGAGTATTCACGTCCAAATTGGAGGAAGAGTTTAGGAATTACCATAGGAATTATTATTATTAAGGGCTCAAAAGTAATTGGAGAAATGAACATTACCACAAATAAAATTTTTGGTGAAAATCATTTGGCCTTAATTCTATGAGTATGTAGGGCCTTTAGTGTGTCTGCACTGAGCCTGTACACACATTTGGTTCTTCCATGTTCTAATGGTGTGAGCAATTCCAATAGTTCAATTAAAAAAGTGAAACCCATATTATAAAGATTCAGTACACTCCAAAAAATGTAAGCAGGTATTTTAATTGTGATTATGTGTGCACTTAATGTATACAATGTACACATCTTGCATTTTTAAATTGAACTACTGAAATAAATGGACTTTTCACACAACATTCCAGTTTTGCTAACTTTTTTGCAAGTTAAGGCTGAACTTTTGCAGAGCTGCCAATCTCCTGCTCAGTCTCCGTCCATATCTACAGCATGTAATCGGTGATGACCAGGATGCACATATTCATCATATACCATTATGTCTTTAGCCCCCTGAGCAGAGGAAATGAGTTCCCGCCATATTGCTCTCTCGATCCCCTTCAGAGATAGCGAGGGCCTTAAAGCTGAAAAGTTCACGTGGTTAATGTGCCCGTGTTTCCAGACGAGTCCAGGACACTGCGCGGTTTAGGAGATTACATCTGAGGAGGAGAGGGAATGAGGAGGTCAGGCTGAGAGCTGCAGCGCCGGGACTGAGACAGGAGAGGTCTTTGAGTCACCGTGGAGCCAGAAGCAGAAAATGGATGGATTAATGGACGGCTCAATGCAATCTCCTGTAAAGATTTCAAACGCTAATGTGGATACTGTCCTGAATGCTACACAACCTGGGAAATGTATGGAAAATAGTTGAGCGTATTTTACTTGTTATAAAATTTTGGGTAACATAAGGAAAACGCTTGAATCAATGAATTAAATAAAAATTAGGTTCTGTTCTGGAAATGTATTTTAAATTGACAACTCAAGTGGACACAATGGCAAAGCGGTCAGCACGGTCCCCTGACGACAGAACCGTCGCAAGATCAATTTCTGACCCAAATAGGAGGTGTCTCCAGGTGGCCTGGTTTTCCCCATCGAACTAATACATGCAGACTAATCCTTCTGCTAGGTTCTGACCCGGATCCTGGCTCAGGATCTGCAGAAGGGTGCTGCTCAGCGGCATGTAACGGATGGGTCAAAGGCAGAAAACAAGTCTAACTTAACCATAAACAGAAAAAGCCCTCTCCTGGGAACCATGCACATTTTAATTTTAAGCAATAATGTTGCTAACCATGTCTCTTTTGGCAATAACAGAAGAGTGGGCAATAGCAAACCAGCATGAATAGGGTTGGTAAGGCATCTGGTGTAAAACCAATCTATGTCAGAAAAATGGGCATCTTTCTAAAAAAAAAAAAAAAAAAAAAAAAGTGCATGCAAGCACGTTCTTCAAAAAATCTCTCAGGACAAAGCCACTACATCATGTATTTTGTGATTTGTTGGAAAAGCATGTTTGAAGTAAGCATTTTGTGGCTCGTTGGTCTAGGGGTATGATTCTCGCTTCGGGTGCGAGAGGTCCCGGGTTCAAATCCCGGACGAGCCCACAACTTATCTGAAGATTACTGAAAGTGCACTATCCTGTATGTACTGATCCCACTGGATATGAATGCACTGAAAAAAAAAAGGAATGCTGTTTCTTCTCACTACAATCACCAAGTTTGGGTATGAGGCACTGAGGTCAAAAAATTGCTGGAAATAGAAAGCCAAGGTCTTGCATCGGATTATTAAGCTGAGCATAATTCAAATGCTCATCTACATAAACACAAAAGCTCCTCCATGTGGCAAATGGGTATAAGAGTTAGATCCTCACTTTGGTTCTTCAAACAATAGCAGGACCAAGCCTCTACCTTGTGTATTTCAAATTTTGTTGGTGACATGCATTTCATGGCTCGTTGGTCTAGGGGTATGATTCTCACTTTGGGTGTGAGAGGTCCCGGGTTCAAATCCCAGACGAGCCCACAACTTATCCTGAAGATTACTGTAAGAGCTGTATCCTGTATGAAAGGACTGATCCCACTGGATATGAATGCACTGAGAGAAAAAAAAAATGCTGTTGCTTTCTCACTACAATCACCAAGTTTGGGTGTGAGGCACTGGGTCAAAAAACTACTGGAAATAAAGGCCCAGGTCTTGCATCTGGTTATTAAGTGAGCTTAATTCAAATGCTCATAAACATAACAAAAGCTCCTCCATGTGACAAATGGTTATAGGAGTTAGATCCTCATTTTGGTTGTGAGCAGTCTTGGGTTCCAATCCCATTTCTAACGCTTATTAGAAGCCAGCAAGTTTTTGCTTTTTGTGAAGGTGCAAGAGTCCCGCTTCAGGCCTACGGCTGTCAATATTTCCTAACATACAGCTTTTCAGTTCAAAACCAAGACTACCCCATATGACAACACAGAGCCCTCACAGAAGAACTGATCCCAATGAATGTGAGTGCCTTGAAAAAAATTAAAGCACTTGCTTTTCACTACAGTCACTCACTTTAGGTGTGAGGTGCTGGGGTCAAATCCCTGAAGGCAGAGCCCTGGTTAATGCATTTGATCAAGCCAACTTACTTCAAACACTTACTGCCTCATTTAATTTGCAGCAGTCTGAGTTCAACAATGCAAAAACTTTAATGCTTTATCAAATCTGGAGTTCCAGCCCTTTTGTGTAAGACATGTTTTACAGATAGTGGGACAAAACAGTCTTTATGATAGCTGGACAAATTTTGAAATAAGTTTTGGATGCTCTTAGAGCAAATTGGCATTGGAGCCTGCTAATACAGCTTTAAGGGTGGAGTAGGCCATTTTTAAACAAGACTAGCATTCAAGCCCCCTTCTTAAAGTGCTGCAGGGCAAAACTCTTGCTCTGCCCCACAATGCAGCCCCCATGACACAGTAGTGGGCAAACTCCAGGCCACCCCATCTTTTTCTCCATCTGACCTTTAGCTTTGCGCAGTGGCCTACGTAGCCTATGAGCTCAATCCCAGGCGCGATTATTGTAGTTTAAAACTTTACCCAGTACCCCACCTTGACGACTTGAAATATAGTCAATTTTTGACAGTCTCTAAGGAGGCTGATATCTATGCAAAATAACAAAAATCCATAAACATTTTCTGCTTCACCATGTGCAGAGACCCATCTTAAGAGACATGATCCAGCTCTACCCCGCGTGGCTCTGAGGATGCACACAAGCACGTTCTGCAAACAATATCAGGACCAAGCCTCTACCTTGTGTATTTCAAAATTTGTTGGTAACCTGCTTTTCATGGCTCGTTGGTCTAGGGGTATGATTCTCACTTCGGGTGTGAGAGGTCCCGGGTTCAAGTCCCGGACGAGCCCACAAGTTACCTGTAAGGTCTCTGGAAGTGAAGAAATTAAAAATTATCTTTGGGTTTTTGAGAGTGCAGTCTTGTTGCATTGACCTCCAATGTTAAGCACATGAGAAAAACACAACCATATGTTACTTTTAACAAAAGCAAAGACTAAGACATTGCACAAACAAGCACTTTTTTCTATAAAGAAATGTGGCTTGTTTGTCTAGGGGTATGATTTTCGCTTAGAATGTGAGAGGTCTCGGGTTAAAATCCTGCACAAGGCCATTTCTAGTGCTTTATAGAAGCCTCCAAGTCTGTTTTCAGTTCAAAGCCCAGAGTACCCCATATGACAACACAGAGCCCTCAGTGTTGTTATTGCAGGTGAAAAGTATCACATAGCTACATTTAAAACACAAATCTATGCAGTCAACTGAACACAAATATATTTTCTAACTTTTCCTGCAAGTCTGTTAAAAATGAGACAGTATTGCAAAAAATCCACCAGTTTTGGGGTATTGTCAGTTTTTTAGAACAAAATATAGAAATACAGAAAAATATAGAAATACAGAAAATATATTTGTATTGAGTTGACGGCTTAGTTCAATATTTTAAAGGCATCAGTGTGATACTTAGGACTATGTTCTCGTGTGACAAGATCTCTCAAAAATCCACCGATTTTATAGTTGTACCATCAGCAGTTTCAGTATTTTTCATTTTGCCTGCTCGAAATGTATTTTTATGGTGCGATGGGGTGATGCAACACTGGTGACATTCAATTCAAAGGCACAGTGACAAAGAGTTTAACAGCTTCAACTTGTCAGCTGTTACTGAGACAAACTGTAGAGGTCCATGACAGGTTTTTGGCGTTGTGAAAGTCTGTAGGACATAAGACCTGGTGCACTTGACAGGTTTTTAAATTCGTCTAGTGGCATCTCAATCATCAACACAGAGTGAACAGACCCTAAGCCTCTGTCGCACTGTACTGAAATGTCATGTTGTGCTTGGCTTAAAATCTGGTACAATATGTCATAATATTACAATATTGCGTGTTTGAATTGCATATAAGCTAGAGGGGCACTTGAATTTTCCTTCGGGGATGCATGCAGTAGGCTATCCTGTCTGTCTAAAGATCATTTTCATGTTAAATAATCACAGTAAAATGTCCTTTCATTGTATTCAATTACCGTATTTTCCGGACTATAGAGCGCACCTGAATATAAGCCGCACCCACTAAGTTTAAAAAAAAAAAAAAATTTACATATACAAGCCGCACTGGACAATAAGCCGCCGATATCCAGGTTGAGAAATTAGATATTTACGGGATACACAGAAAGATTTTGTACCGTAAATGTTTATTTATAAACCTGAGCTGTTTGTTTCCGGACAGTGCCTGTAACACGGCAGTAAAAGTGCTGATCAAACAAAACAGAAAAGTAATTGATGGCTTTATTCATCTTCCTCCTGAGCACTGAACCCACTGAAGTCGTCTTCTTCAGTGTCGGAGTTGAACAGCCTCAGAAAAGCTTCGTCACATACCTTTTTAGTGTCTCTGTTGGTGTTGCCCGCCCCCTGGTGGCTGAAGAAAAATCCATAGAAAAGCCGCATCTTTGTATAAGCCGCATGGTTCAAAGTGTGGGAAAAAGGTAGCGGCTTATAGTCCAGAAAATATGGAAGTTTAATTGTATTTAGACAAATTAGCTTTGTAAACAAACCTTTGATGATGTTGTGGTCCAGAGACAGACTTTGCACAGTATTTCACTGAGAGTTGACTCAAGTGGAATACTGTGATGGGACTTAAACAATGTAGATTACATGCAAAGCAATTGCCATTAATGCTATTATATCCATCATTTGTTCTACTTCTTTTTTTTGTCTGTGGAAGCAGACGTAGCAAGTCCTCAGTTAGACACCTTTTGCCTTGAAAGAATTCAGCATAATACCAACTGTGTAGGCCTGCTAGCTAACAGAAGCCTTGGATCCATTTTGGGGAGTGCATTATTAGTGCATTCAGCATGAAACAGTTTGTTTTTTAAACCTAATTTTACATCATTTGCTTCTTTTGTCCCACCAGTACTGAAAAATTCTTGCCAAAGCCCAGTACCTATAATTTTTGTGGTTCTCAAACTGTGGTGTGGGGACCACTGTTGGTATGCAGAGGTACTCATGAGTCTTTTGCAGTTCAAACACTGATTTAGTTTTACTCCTGTTTAAGCACTGCTCTGGTTTGAAACGTGGACCACTCCTTCGTCCTGGTTTAGGCACAGCTTAGTCCTGGTTTAGTGATTAAAATGGTACTTGGAAAGTACAATATTTTCTGAGGTGGTACTTGTGAAAAGTTTGAGAATGTGCTAAAGAAATCAAACCAATTAGAAATAAATTGTAACATATCCAATTCCATCCATTAACAGCTCACACTACTAACTTGGGAGTAGTGTGAGCTGTTTTTTTACTTTTGAGTCCTAAAATAACAAAAACTTGCTTTGCTTCCTGCAAATTAAAAACATCGCTAAAATTAAAAGTTTTCTTTCATTTGCAAACTTAGGAATCAGTCAAAAATCTGTAAATCGTCTTCAGTTAATACAAAATTCAGTTGCAAGACTTGGAGACATGAACATATTACACTTGTTTTAGCCTCCCTGCACTGGTTACCAATTAGTTTTAGAATTGATTTTTTTAAAATTGTGTTAATCACTTTTAAAGCCCTGAATGGCCTCCTACATTTCTGACTTACTCTCTCCTTATGTCCCAGGTCGCTGCCTTCACTCCTCAGACGACTCTGTGGTCACTTTCAAATCTAAACTTAAAGCACACTTTTTTAGGAAGGCCTTTTTACAGTAATTGTATTTCGGTTTTATTGATTTTAATAATGTTTTTTTTTATCATTTTTTGCTTGTTTGTTTTTAAATGTTTTATTATGTGTTGTCTGTTTTTGCTCATTTTCTGTGAAGCACTTTGTAAACCTTGTTTTTGAAAGTGCTATATAAATAAAGTTATTATTACTCCAAAGTTGAAGCAATTAAAAACCCCAGACTGACTTCAAACATGCCACATCTGCATCTGTCAGAACACATAAATTAGAAATATATGCAAGCAAAACAAAAATGTCAGAGGCAATTTATCTGGAACACGTCTTTGTAATCTCTCTCCTAACTCACGCACTAATGCAGGTGTGACTTTTGTTGGTTGCTCTTTGTCCTGTTTCAGCCTGAAGTGTGACTCTCATCATTGCAGACATAATCCGCTACATTGAACACGAATAAACTTCCCTATAGTTATTGAGTGTTCTCGAGTGAATGCTCCGCTTCTCCGCCTGGCACTCAGAAACGAATCTCCTCCAAAAATAATCCCTCACAACATGCGTGCACCCCTTGGTTTTTGAAAAGTTAATTTCAGGGTTGCATAGACAGCTCTTTTATGGCATGGCACACTCCCATGGTCCCTCGTGTGGAGAAGGGCAAGCTGTTTTTTTTTTAAGATTGCTTTAAAGTGAGCTCAAATAAGACCAAAAAAAAAAAAAAAAAAAAAAAGAAGATTTTAGCTGTTTTTGTATCATATTAGCTGTAAAAGTTATTGGTGTAGAGCAGCTGTTCCCAAAGTGTGGTCCGGGGCCCCCTGGGGGTCCGCGAAGGTACTGCAGGGGGCCCCCCAGAGGCTGTCTATATTAAGTACATAAAAAGAAATTGACTTTGAAATGCACTGAAAAAAAAAAAAAAAAACCAATGCTGCAAAAACTCATCCGCCAAGATTTTTGAGTTTTGGTGATCAACTCAAAATCTCAAGTTTTCAACAAGTAATATTTTTTTACTCACCAAATTTAACGTTCATATGTCTAAAAACTTGAAATTTTAAGTTTTACTCACTATCTTTATTTTTTCCAACTCATCTTACAGCCAACTGACTGAAGTATTATTGATAATAATAAAAACTAAACATTTAACAAAAGAATAACTTTTTCTGAACACTGTAAGTTGGCTGTAAGATGAGTAAAAAAATAATGATAGAGAGAAAAACTTAAAAATTAGAAAAGTTTTTAGACGTATGAACATCAAATTAAGTGAAAGTGTGGAAAACTTGAGATTTTGAGTTGGCCCCAAAAATCTTGAGGGATCCTTTGCCTTGAGTTATTGAGTTTTTGCAGCTTTTTAAATTTTTTTACAGTGTATTTGTTTAAAAATATAACTTTAAAACACTTTTTAGCCAATAGTCAGTGTCTTTTGTAATGTTTTTTATAGAAATAAATGGAGAAAAACATGAAAATAAAATTTGGGATCGAGGGAAGTTGTATTGTTGGGGGTCCACAGTGGGATTTTGGTAAATTTAAGAGGGCCGTGACGCTCCTGGCTTTGGGAATGGCTGGTGTAGAGAGTTCTTGCATTGTTCAGATTTGTATCCATAATAAAGAAGCTATGTGCAGACATAATGCAGGATGTTGGCTGTGTTATGAGACCACAGAAATGTTTACAACCAATTTGGAGCCTGCGGACTTGAATTAATTTGTAGAAGATATAAAAGACTGAAATGTTTGTTGGCAGTGGAGGCATTTTGGTGACAAGTTGGAGGCAAGAGACTAATAAATCAGATTGTTTATCCAAAATGAACAAATGGTTTACTCAGGGAACAAGAAGATAAGAAACATATCATACCTTTCTAAAAGTAACAGGTGATGGTAATGGCCCCTGAGATTAAGAGAACTACAAGGAAAGCATCTATAGCCTTCTTAAATGACACTAATATAAGCACCCCTTAGAAAGAATCCACAGTAACACAGGGAGGACATGCAGACAGAGAGATTACTGCATGAAATGGCTGGCTTGAGGCTTTAATTTACAACCAACCTTGCTAAAAAGCAGAAGGGCCACCCACTCTGCCACTGTGCGCCCTACTAACTGTATTTGTCTATCATAAAAAGTGGAAAAAGCTTCATACATCCTAATGACATTTTCACTACAGCAGCCCATAAAGGTGAGCAGTTCCTCTACGAAATGTGCATTTTCTTCTTTTCTCATTTAATTTTGCATCAAGTTTTAGCTCACCTGCCTTTACACACATATGAACTTAAGTGGCGTCCCATTCTTAATCCATAAGGTTTAATATGACATCGGCCCATCCTTTGCATCACTTTTTTGAGTATTTATGAGAATTTTTGATCATTCTTCCTTTGTGAGGTCAGACACTGATGTTGTAGAGAAGTCCTGGCTCACAGTCTTTGCTTTAATTCATCCCAAAGGTGTTCTGTCAGGTTGAGGTCAGGACTCTGTGCAGGTTCAGTCAACTTCTTCCACACCAAACTCACTCATCCATGTCTTTGTTGGAACAGGAAGTGGCCATCACCGAACTTCTTCACAAAGATTTCCACAAAGCTGCAGCCTAGGTGCTTGGTTTTCTACACCTGTGGCCATGGAAGTGATTGAAACACTTCAGTTATTTGGGTGGGTGACTGAATACTTTCAGAAATATAGTTTATTATTAATGAGGTATTTCCTTCTTGGCTTACAGTCAAGCTTTTGCCATTTGTCACTGTGAGATCTGCGCCTTTAATCCAAGACCATTTTCCTAGACTTTACCCTGACCTTTATCCTGACAGCTTACACTTCTTGTCCTGTTAAATTCTTCTTTAATTATAGTTTCAGTTTTCCCAGCCTGCACTCGCTAATAGCCGTAGCTTTGTGGCCCCGTGGTGCTGTGTCACTCAAATGCAAAATCTATAGAGTGGATCAACCGTGGCTAAGCGTGAAAAGTTAACTCTGGCTAATAGGCCTCTGCTACCTGGGGGCTTTGCTTTTAATCTAAACACAAAACAACACCATCCATCACGCGGCTAAATTGGCTCAACGCATGCACAACAACACACCTGTGGGATTCTCGCTCTTAATGTTAGCACCGGGGCTCGCTGAAAATTGATTATTCACACGGGTCACGCCTGGGAAGACTTTTGAAAATCTCATTACAAGCCTGCAATGTCATGGACAGACAGGAAAGTAACTGGATACTTTTTCTTGTACTTTATGTGTAAAATACTCTTTCCTGAGTACATTTATAACAAAAAGTTACTTAAACTTAAATGGGCAGCAAGAGTGGTAGCTGTAGTAGCAGTAATAGTAGTAGTGCTAGTAATAATAATATTGGTAACAGCAGTAGTACTGGTAGTAGTACAAAGAAGTTAGTCTGGTATCCCTTAGCCTAAATTTTGTTTCTATAGGCGGAACAATGACAGGCGGAGTAACCAATCAGAGAAATGAAGAGCGACCCAAACAAACATGGCGGTTTGTTGATTTTGTCATAAAACTCCAGAATAAGACGTATTAAGATCAGCTCTGTACTTATTTGTGATCAGGGACAGCAGAAGCCAGTTGTACAAAGACTTGTGACAAAAGTGGGTTTGTTTGAATGCGGTTGTTTCGTCGGACGTCAGTGGGACTTTACTGTTGTTAAAATAGAAACAAAACAAAGAGACAAAAAGTCCCACGGAGGACTGAACAAAAAGACTTCAGCAGAGCCAGTAGGTGACGTAGGAAAGCTGTAAACACTGTTAATCAGGTCAGAGAAGTTATAGAAAACTCTTGTTGAATGAAGCAGACATTTTCTCTGATGGACCGTGGACGTGTTTGTAGTTGTAGTAGTAGCAGCAGATGTCATAGTGATAGTAGTAGCGGCTGTAGTAGTAGTAGTAGTGATAATAGTTGTACTTAAATCAAATAAATCAAAGCTCTCAGTCTGGCACCAACCCCAGCTCACAGCTCCAGGAGAGGCCTGTCCTGAAACACAGGGGCAGCAACGCAACAATCATATATTCAACACAGAGAGAGGACGCCTACAAATATTTATTCTACATTTTACACAAGGACACCAAAGAAAAAGAGGGGCATTATCTTAATAAGTGGAGGACTTAAAGGCTGGCCTGTACAAACAAAAGTGGGACAGGTGGTCACCCAAACGCACCATGAAGAAGGAAAAAATGGGTGAAAAAAGTGTTGATATTCATGTTACCAGTGTTTAGTTTGTGAAGTGAGATTATCTGCAGAGGTGGAAAGTAATGTAATAGATACGTTAAGTACATTTTGAAGTACAACAACAACTTTTACTTTTGCATTTTTTGAGGAAAACTTGTAGGCCTACTTCTACTCAAGTCATTTTTTTACATATGTATTTAAATATAGCAAACTATTTTGTGAACTTTGGCTAAGTGCTATAGTAACAGCAAGTTGTGATAGTAGTGATAGTAGCAGTTGTTGTAACAGTGATAGAAGACGTAGTAGTGGTCATAGTAGTAGCGGTAATTGCAGTAAGTATTTTGAATTAACATCACTATTTTATACCACTGAACTGTGTAATTTTAAAAACATTTCAGAGTAATATAATGGGCTCCTTATTGTGGGATCTCTCCTCCTAAAATTGTTACTGCAAAATAATCAATTATAAGTAAAAGTTCTCAACAAAACCAGTTCTTGAGCAAAAGTAAAAAGGTTTACTTAAGAAGAAAGTGCTTTTACTACTTCTACTACTACTACTACTATTACAACTACTGTTAATATCAACCAATCAACATTTATTTATACAGCCCTTTACAACACTCAGTGCTTTCCATATAAAATTAGCATTTGTCATAGTGATAGTAGTAGCAGCTGTAGTATTAGTGATAATAGTACTTGCATTATAAGTACCTTACACTCTTTAGTCATTTACTTATACTCAAATAACATTGTTGATTAATTTTACTTCTACCCAAGTAAAATTATTTATAAGTAACTGTACTTTTCCTGATCGATCCATGGATTGACTAGAAATACAAGAGATCTGTGTGGATAAATCTGTCCAGTCAAAACAAATGGAGTATTAGGCAACTGAATGCTGCTGTGTTGTAGCTTCTTTGTACATTTAAAGTAAAACCTCACTTTTGGCATTAATTATGTCTAATTAAAAGAATTTGCAATCACAGAACAGTGGGATGCATTTATAAAAGAAAGCTGCTAATTACACAAAATCCAAATACAGTTAAATTGTGATTTTCACGCAGCAGGAGTTACAGTTTTAATTGTTTTTATTTGTAGAGTGAGAGGAACTGTAAACTGTTCAGAGTGTTGTAAGCCTGAGAGAAACTTTGGGAAATTGGTGAAAGAAAAACAATAAAAGGAAGACACATAAGTTTTACCAGAGATGTGAATGTAAAGGATCAATAAGTGCAGAGACACACGCTGTTTGTTTTTAACTCAAATATTACATTATCAAATACTACAGCTCACAAACTTACAGTAAATACATATATACAGTGAAGCACGAAATTATTCATTGTTCAAATGTAAAAAAACAAAAACACTGGGAAATATTTTTTTTCCCACAATGATACCTCTTGTACATTGCCTTATTATCTTTTGGGAGAAACCTGTGTCATTTCTGGTCAAAAAAAAAAAGGTTGGTTGAATGAAAAGTAAGTAAGCCTTGGCTTTTAAGTTGAAGATGTTTCACCTTCATCCAGGAGGCATGGAGGCAGGAGGCATGAAACTAAGAAGACTTGGTTTCACGTTGTTTGAAGTCCCTTGTCCTGATGGGATGAGGGGATTTTAGCATAATCTGCTCCTTCTGATGCTAATTGGCAGTACACCTCCACCTGAAGGACACAAACTACTTCTTTGAGGACAGTGATGCCTGAACCTTAGCCAGAGTGAAAGGATGGTTTGAGCAAGGAGTCAAAGAAGCAATCTTTGTCAGAAAAAAGAAAAACCTCTGAATAGGAATGGTGGTCTAAGATGGAACCTACAGTCTCCTGAAACAGAACAAGACACTTTCATTCAGGCCCATTAGCATCAGAAGGTCTTCAGGAGGATTAACAACTCTCCCCCTTACTCCTTTAGTTTTAAATCAGAAACTCAGTTCTCTCACCAGTGTAATTTACAGTATTGGAAAAAAAAAACCTCTTGGATGAAGGTGAAATGTCTTAAACTTAAAAAACAAATCCAGATCAATTGTTTTTAAACCTTTTTGTTGTGATGTGTTGTTGAGGAAAGGCCAGAAACAAGCCAAGGAGTACCGTATTTTGGACTATAAATCGCACTAGCCAAAAAATACATAATGAAGAAGAAAAAAAACTATATAAATCACACATTTTTTTGGGGAGGGGGGGTTTATTTTACAAAATCCGACACCAAGAACAGACATTTCATGTTGAAAGGCAAGTTATAGTAATAATAGAATAGAGAACAACAGGCTGAATAGGTGTGGTTTGCTAACGTAACACATTGATGGTTATTCAGCTACATGAAGCATAAACAACGAACTGAATAGGTGTCTCGTATGTTAATGTAATATATTAACAGTTATTCACATAACTATAGCATAAAGAACATAATATAACAAGTTCACCAAACTCACCATCTCACTCCTAATCACTAAATCCTTTAAATTCTTCATCCTCGGTGTCGCTTCTGAACAACTCCACCAACTCCGGAGGTAGACGAAGCGCCGCTTCCTCCTCTGCGTGGCTGTCGTCAGACTCAGCATCAGTTCCATTTCCAATTATTCCGCTCTTTCTCAGTTGTCTTTATAGCCTAAGTTGTTAGTGGTAATGTTTACATTTTAAATTGTCAGTGGTACAGGTGCAGCAGATGCTGGTACACAAGCCTAGAGCGCCCTCTAACCAACACCTGAAATATTTTAATATATAAGTGACACCTGAGTATACGTCGCACCCCTAGCTAGACTATGGAAAAAAGTGCGACTTATAGTCTGGAAAATATGTTAAATAATTCTAGTGTTGAATGAGGTCATTGTTTAGATCCAGGAGTGTTTTAAGGCGTTCTGTAGCAGTCTGAGAAACTTACTTCTCTCATTTGTTTTATGCTGCCGCCCAATTGGCCAGGTCTCTTCTGTAAAAGAGAGCTTCAATCTCCGCGGGACTAACCTGGGCAAATAAAGGATAAATTCAATAAAATTCACTAAAAGAAGAAATGATTAGTTTCAGTAGATTCTTCGCCGCTGTGAGATATGAGGGATGGACTGCAAAAATTGAAATATATGTCTGAGAAGTTGATAAGGCTTGTAAAATCTAAAATCCGAAGCAACTGTCAAACACATTTTGGCAGAGCGAACTCTTCTGTCTTTTACACAGTTTGAGGGTGAAACTGAGGTTAAATATACAAACTAATACAACGTCAGGATCATATTGTGTGTTGGTGTTGTTGATGCTCTGAATCCTCCATGTCCTGCCCTTTTGACTTCTCTCTTTTTCATTTTATTGCTCAAGGCTCCTCAAGATTTTCCAGTCCTTTGAAAAGAAGAGAAACTTTTGAAGTGCCAGTCAGCGGTACACACTGCAGCTCTGTTCTTCACAGAGCGATTCTGTCAGAGCCTCTCGGCGACTCTGCAGGCGTCTGTACTGGAGCTCAGAAATCCTCGCCGAGATAATTCAGCGTTAAGTTTCTAAGAGTCCTTTAAAAGAAGGGGACAGAAAATGTGAAAGCATAGAGAACACATACTTGGATAAATTACCACAAATGATTAAGAGCAAGATTAAAATGGGTTAAAATCGTAAGTTTTGAGAAAAAATAAATACACAGTTGACAGACGTGTTTGTGTTTTGTTAGATATTTGAATAGCCATTATTTTTTTCCCATTAGAAAATGAGTTTTGGTAGTTTGGAGAAGCAGACAGGAGCAAAGGCACAGGGGCTAAACAAAGATTAAAATATGTGCTGCTGTAATTTGGGGTCAGTCAAAAATATTTATTAAACTTTAAATACTGCAATGTCCATTTAAATGTGTGAGCGATGTGAGACATTAAAGGAAAAGTCAGTAACTTCTTTATTTTACCTTTTATTTTTTTTAGAGTTCGTGTGATGGTTAAATGAGTTTTTGTGGGGTGAGTGGAGGGTCCGGCTTCTCCCTCTGGCATTTTTCATCATGGCAGAGAAAACTTATGACGGAGCTTTACTTCAAAACGTAGGGGGCGTTCCATAGAAGAAAAACTGCAAAAAAACAAGAAAAGTTACTGAGTTTCTCTTTACCTTACAACCAGAAAGACAATTATCTTGATTGTATGAAAGTTAGCCTGCGGTAATGTGTTTTGGGAGGTTTGAGCTATTCTGCTTAAAGAGTTTTTGAGAACATAAAAAAAAAATGTCTCCTCCTCTCCTCTCCTCTTATATATTTGTGTTTTATTTTTATTTAATACTG
Source organism: Bostrychus sinensis (assembly GCA_020698575.1). Taxonomy (NCBI): domain Eukaryota; kingdom Metazoa; phylum Chordata; class Actinopteri; order Gobiiformes; family Eleotridae; genus Bostrychus; species Bostrychus sinensis. The sequence goes on from CM036251.1 coordinate 6,498,801, forward strand.
TTTTGTGGTGTGAGGAGTTGGAGCCAGTTCCTCCTCTGTCAAAAACACTTTACAACGAAGCCCAGATGAAGTCTCAGAGTCTAATTTTTCCAGAGATGACCTCTGTTGTGCTGCTGCTGACAGAATAATTTGTTTTCCGCAAATATAAGGGACATAATCTGCGGGCAGTGCATCTTTTTCTTGGATTTGAGGAAAGCTGACACATGTTTATGTTTCTTCATACATGGTTCCACTGTGACATGAAGCATCAGTCTTGTCCTGGAAATTGTATTTGGTCTGAAGAAATAGAGGCATGTTATTATTTCTGCTCGTGGAATACGACACAGCAGTGAACCAGATCTTTCTCCTATTCATTCTTCTTCTTGTCGTGTCCTCAGCAACTATGGGCCTGAGGCGGGATACATCCTGGAAAGTGGCCATTTAGTCCCAGGGCTGACGCAGAGACACAGTCAGGCAACATTTCACTCTCACATTCATTCACCACTTTATTTAGAGTCACTAATTCTCCTAACACAAACCTTTTGGGAGGGAGAACCCACAGTAACACAGAGAGAACATGCAGAGTCCATTCAGGGACAGTGTCTGACCTGAGAATCTAACTCACAACCTCCTTGCTGAGAGCCAGAAGCTGCAACAACTTTGCTACATATGCATCTCTTTTTGCATCACTAAAACCATTACAGAATCAGGAAAAGTGCTGGTTCATTTTGCAAAGAACATTCTCACAACTTGTTTGTCTAATACTTTTCTATGTGAAGGTGTCATATCTCACCCTCTCCAGTGCATTAAGAGGTGTTTCCTCGCTCTGCCATTCAAACTATGAGCTTGTATATCAGACTTGCTGAGAGTTTAAAATTGAATAATTCATTAAAAGATGCATAATATCACAAAATCAGATTTGTCCTCATTTTTCTGAATAAAGATGGCAACAAATGGATGTTTCTGCAGGTTTCTGTGAACAATGAAAGGTGAATCAATTTACAAAAATATGCAAAAAGAAAAAAAAAAAAAATCTAAATTAGAAGCCCAAAGACGTTTGCAATACTTGGTCATGTGTCGCAAAGACCTGGACTCAAACACAAAGATCTTCTAGCTCAGGGGTAAAGGCTTTTTCTCAAAATGATAACCTCGTCATAGAGAGTTGTTTCCCATTGCGCTGCTTGAAACCAGCCTATCACTTCCGTTCATCTGCAGCGTGTCCTACAAAAGCAAAAGATATCTCCTATCAGAAAGAACCAAGATGATGCAGAGCAAACTTTATAACGTCTCTGACCTGATCAACAGTGTTTCGTGCTTTCCTCCGTCACCTGTTTGTTCTGCTGAAGTCCTCATTGTTCAGTCCTCTGTGTGACTTTTTTCTTTATCTTCTTTCCATTTTGACAACAGTAAAGTCCTTTTGACATCTGATGCAACAACAACGTTCAAACAAACTGACTTTTTCCACAACTCTTTGTACAGCTGCTGTTCCTGATCAGAAAGAAGTACGGAGCTGTTCATAATGCAGCGCATACTGATGTTTTAACAGTTGTTCGTACGCGTATCTACTGCGCTGCAATGCTGACATCTTTTAATTTCTCTGATTGGTTTATGATATGTCTGTAAGTCCCAACCCCTGCAAATCAAAATCAAGCAAAGAGACTAACTTTTTAGGCTTTTAAAATGGTACAAAATCTCTTAAAACGCTCCTGGATCTAAGCACTCTTCGTTTTTACACTTCATTAACATTTTTTATTTCTAAAAGTTTTTAGACAAGATGCTCTTTTTTACTATATTTATTTTTTTTACAGGCAGACAGCAGCAGGTTTTTGAGTTGTCCTTGCATTAGTTGAGAAGAGTATTGACCACATTCAGCAGTCTAAGGTCCTTCACAACTTCAGGATCAAACTTTTTATTGTTATTCAACAATAAAAAGCGGCGAGGACACAGATATTAAATGCACTGTTTGTCCTGTAAAGAGTTTTGACTTCACAGTTTCCCCAAATACGCTAATAAGTCATGTTTTTACTGTGGTCTAAATATTTCAGTAGCAGCCTGGGATAATACTGACATAATGATTTATAACTTGATGAGAAGTATACAACTCTGTATCATGAATAATTATGAATCTGACAACATTACTAAATGATGAGTAAACAACATGGCCTTGAGCTCAGCTGTTGTAAACCTGCAGGGCCATAACTTTCTGCAACATTATCACTCAAATGGCTGTCTCACATCAAATAAATGGTTTTATAAAACCTACTGTAGTGGAGTAACAGGACCTACTGGATTTTATGGACATTTTAAGGTCTAGTTTTATAGATAAGGTAAAAGCACCTTTTTCAGTTCAGTGTTGAAGTGTTCAGCGATGACTTAATGCATTTTTGCTTTTATCCTTTACCTCCAAATTAAACCAACGAACTGAAACTGAAACTGTCATGTCAGCTGCGTATGTACTGCTTTCTCTTTTACTGAAAATTCACATTGGCAATGACTCAATCGCGGCACAAGAATGACTCGCTGTGCCGTTCTGGGACTGAGTCTTGTTTTTTGAGCGGCTCAGCAACGATCCAACACAGCTACAGCAGGGAACCACAGGAAACATCCACTGAGTGTCAAAATACACTTCTGCTATGCTATAAAGCTCACTAAAAGATAGCAGTAATGTAAATAATGTATATTGAAATAGTTAATCCTTTTGGTGAAGAAATTTACAACACCATAAAATCACATTTTACGAGGACAATGTAAAGAAGGAGGCCACAACTTTGGGTTTAGGCGGTGAGTATTCATCTAAACAGAGGAGAGACAGACACAACAGCTCTGACGTCATTGTTATAAATTGATATTTTTGGCCTAAAAAACTCAGATGCTTCATCCTGCGATAGTTCTGTGTCATATACTGTACAGACACATAAAGCAGCAGTCCTTTTTGTATTGCTGCCTCAGATTGGCTAAAACTTAGAAATCACTGTCTAAATATTCTCATTAAAACGCTTAAAAATTCATTTATTTATAACAAGGATGGTGCATATTGTTGTATGATTTTAAAACTAGACTTAAAACATTCTTATTCTCACAAGCTTGTGGTTGATTTTAATCTTATTTTTATCTTGTTTTTAATTTTTGTAGTATTTTTAAAAACCCTGTGTTTTATTCTTTCCTAAAAATATTGCTGCGGAGTTTTTTTATGTATTCAATTTTTGCACTTAAACACATTGAGTCCATGTGTGTCATATGAAATGTGCTATATAAATATTTTATCTTATGGACCAATATTACAACTTGTAAAATATGCCAGATTTAGCCAAGAGCATCTCTTTTCATGTGTAATCCTTGGACACATGCACAGAGGGCACCATGAAAAAAATAAAACATATAACATAAAACATATAAAAACACATATATAACAATAAAACTAGAGGACTAAACATTAGATTAGCTGGTTTAAACAGCAGCAGCAGAGAGACAATCAAGTTATTAAAAGACACTTGAAATACTGAGAGATATTTAAACAGAGAAATATTTGTAAATACAAAGTAGTACAGCAGTATCATTTAACAGAGAAAGCAGCAGCAAGCAACAACATCAGGCCATTAGAAGCAAATGAAAAGCAAAATTATCAGAATGATTAAGTACAAAATGCATGCATTAATTACAATATATAAACAGCTATAGTAAAACAGTGAAAACACAGGAGCATAAGCCTTAATTTAATCTAACTGAGAGAGAAGTTAGATTCACTGGAGTGAGAGGACGAACTGCTGCACAGTCAGGAAGTGATCCAAAAATCAATGGTGGTTTTAATAAGCATAATATTCCTTTCATTAAACCAACTGCATTCATATGACCTCCTTAGGAAACTGTGGAGGTCTCATTTGCTTGACTCCACCAATCTGAACTTGCATGCATGCCACTCAAGATTTTGTTGTTTTTGAATATAGCACTTTCTGTGTGTGGGCGCACAATGACACTACAATCTGAGATAAAAGCTCCTAACCTCCGCCCACCAGTCCTTTATCTGAAATGATTTGTGGAAATCAATTTGGCTGTGCAGAATACTTGACACTGAGCACTTTAAAGAGAAACTATATTTATGCACTGTTTGTTTGGGCCAAGTCCCATTAGACTCACACAGATCATGCTGACCTTACCCATCAACGCGTGCACTGGCCATCCATTTGAACCAAAGTGACACTAAACGGTAATGTGTTTCTGCCAGTAGCTGACCATTACCATGTTTAAACGTTTAATCTAGTTTCTCATTTGTATGTAGGGCGCCCAGAACAAGTCCCATTGAATCACAGCCATGAGAGCTCTTGTGTGATTGACCATTAAGGCAAAACAAAAGCGGGAGAGAAATAAAGTGGCTTGCTCTGACAGATAATTGACCATCAAACTGTTGTAAATTATAAAAAAAGTTGACAAACTATACTTAGTGGATAGACTTAGAGACTAGGGGTTGGTATGTTTAAGGTAGTTGTGCAAATAGTGAAATAATTAGGGCTGACAGGCTCTGGTTGCCTAATCCAGCCATTCCCAAAGTCAAAACTGTCGCGGCCTCCTTAAACTTCTAAAAAGCCCACGCGGACCCCCATCTGTAAAACTTCCTTCTCTTCAAAGACTAAGTCATGTTTTTCTCCATAGATTTCTATAAAAACCTCACAAAAAACATTGACTGTTGGCTAAAAATTCTTAAAAACTCTTATTTTTAAACAAGTATATAACTAATAAAGCAAGTAATTCATTTCAAACTCTTATTTTTATGTACTGTAAGTTTATTTTTATGTACTTAACTTAGACAGCCTTAGACCCCACTTTGGGAACCAATGGATTAATCAGTTGGTGAGGTCTTGGTCGACAAAAATGAATTGATTGATTAGTTGGATTTTATTTAAAGGTGCAATGAGCAGAAAATATTCTTTATATTTCATAAAAATGACCCACGTGTGCCATGATATGATATAAACATGATTAAAACAAATATTAGTTTTACTGACAATGGTGCAGTTATTAACAATTAAAAATATATTTTATATAATGCCCAAGTTGTTTTTGTTTACGTTTTTTGTTTTGGTTCTAAAACTGCATTGCCAATCGTCCAATCAGAAAAGAGATCATTGTTTTGATTTAGACTGCAGTACCTTTTGAAACCAGTACGAGCACTGCTGCTTACAGTACCTTTAAGACAACACAGATGATTTTAGAACAGTATATTTTTTTCCAAATATTTATCACCTGATTAATTTGATGTCACTTGTTTGAGTAAGACTTCTTTGGATGATTTCGTACTGGGCATAACTTTGGTCGACTACAATCTTAGAAAAAAATGAAGCTGTGTGCGTAAATTTAACCAAGAAGACTGTGATTTCTTTTCCTGTCTACACTCTTCACCTGTCTAACACTGTCAGCCAATCTTTTGCCTCTAATCCATTCACCTTTCAAGCCTTTCACACAGTATATACATTTTCAGAGTTTTTGTTTGCATCAATCCAAACTCACCATTAAGATGTCACAGCATTGCCCTGTTACACTCCCCACAAAAACACAAGCGTTATCTATAAATCTTAAGCAATTTCTCGGCTGGTGTTCAGGTTTTTATCTCTTCTGAGAGGCCTATATAGCAGTACATCTGTACATTTACTGTGGTTCAAATGCTTATTTCAGTCAATTTCACCTTTAAATGCGCTGCCCAGATAAACATCTCGCTGTGTTGCATCGGGGGCAGAGCCACTCATCTGTTGAGAGGCGACACATCGATTCAAACTTGATCTTGTTATTTCTGATATTAACGCGTCGATGGCTGATGCGCCCTTCACGCCAAAAAGCCTTGAAAATGAAAAAAAAAAGATATGTTTTTAATGTAACAACTCACATGAGAGAGGCACACATTGACAGGTGAAAAAAACAACTTGCTTTTATCTATGACAGGCTTGTATTTTCAAATCTTTCTAAAGAATAATTATTCAGTATGAGAGGACAATGGCAGGCTTTGATTCAATGCCATTGCTGTGTTAAAGTTTGTTGTCAAGCTTTGTCTTTGTCAAAGTATTGGGGCATGATTACTCAGTACTATACTCAGATTATACTCACTGGACTGGAGGAGAGAGAACTGAACTCGCCCAATTCACACTGAATCCGTTCCATGTCCTGTATGACTTTAAAAACAAATACCGTATTTTCCGGACTAGAAGTCGCTCCGGAGTATAAGTCGCACTAGCCACAAAAGGCATAATGAAGAAGAAAAAAACGTATATAAGTACCCCTGGACTATAAGTCACATTTTTGGGGGGAAATTTATTTTACAAAATCCGACACCAAGAACAGACATTTCATCTTGAAAGGCAAGTTATAGTAATAATAGAATAGAGAACAACAGGCTGAATAGGTGTGTGGTTTGCTAACGTAACACATTGATGGTTATTCAGCTACATGAAGCATAAACAACGAACTGAATAGGTGTCTCGTATGTTAACGTAATATATTAACAGTTATTCACATAACTATAGCATAAAGAACATAATATAACAAGTTCACCAAACTCACCATCTCACTCCTAATCACTAAATCCTTTAAATTCTTCATCCTCGGTGTCGCTTCTGAACAACTCCACCAACTCCGGAGGCAGACAAAGCGCCGCTTCCTCCTCTGCGTGGCTGTCGTCAGACTCAGCATCAGTTCCATTTCCAATTATTCCGCTCTTTCTCAGTTGTCTTTATAGCCTAAGTTGTTAGTGGTAATGTTTACATTTTAAATTGTCAGTGGTACAGGTGCAGCAGATGCTGGTGCACAAGCCTAGAGCGCCTTCTCGCGGCTGTCAGTGTGAAAATAAGGTGCGACTGAGTCCGCTTCAACATTCTCCAAACTTCAATTCAACACTACAGGTTAATATGTATCTGTCTGTGGCATACTGGTCATATATTTCTGTTGTTTTTGTAGGTGTAGCTCGCTGGAGCTGCACAGATTTCGGTGGCAGGACAGCGGTGATGCAGTAATGATGAAGCGTCTTTGATAGAAGCATAGCAACCTCAAGAAACCTACATGAGATTGCAGTTTTCCAGTCGAGAACTTTAATGATTTAGTCCTATTAGAAGTTAAAACCCCTGAAAAGAGTGTACAGTCTCCAGTCAATAGTAAATTAGGAAGGTGACCGCTGAAGTTGAGAGAAAAGTGCCGAAGCCGTGAGACTTTTAGCCCTGATCCTTATGGCAGCTCCGTCGTTAGAAACACACAAGAGTCTCGTTAAAGTTTGATACGATCTCGAAGTCTCCATTTTCGGCTGTCACTCGGCGCAGGAGACAGAACGAGCCACAGAAAACTTAACAGCAGCCAGATTGGGAGCGTGATTAGATGTGACTCCTGTCCTTCTCATAGAGCTTTGATTCCTCTATTAATAGACAACGAGCCGCTCCGAATGAGAACCCGCTCTGACTAAAAGAAGAAGGACCTGCCACTCAGAGTCTAGACCTCCACAAGCAACGTTCAACACCGAGACATGAGATTTGACGAGCAGCCGTGTCGAAACGAGGCGTCTGATGTGATTATACAGTAATTACACAAAGACAAGATGTGCACAGCCTGAGTGGCAGCTCATCTGTTCTACCTGGTGTTTCTAATTAATAAAAATTACCTACAGCAGAGATAAGAAATGGTGTCAAGTGTGTGTGTTAGCTCAATGCTAGTAAAGGTGCAGTTCACGTTCCTGATTTCTGATATCAGGAGCTGACAGTAAACCACTTCAGGCTGCAGTTAATCCAGTGCAGGCTTTATCAAGATAGTGTTTTATTTTTTTAATAATTCTGGCAGATCACTAAGGAAAAGTATGATTACACAACCCAGGTTTTTATTGCAACATCCAGAATGACTGAGAATCTTCACAGACATATCAGACTTTTGAATAAAATACTGATTACTTTTTGGAGACAAAACAAAAAAACCTTAATGACAAAACATATGACTAATACTAGCAGCTTTAATGTGTAAAGTAGTGAGTTGTTGCCAGTAGGACAAACAAAACAACCTCCTGCCAACATCTAATATGCTGCTTTTTGGGAGTGTTTAACGCTGGGGACACACTACACGATTTTTTTTGCCTGATTTTATAATAATTCACAGTTGCGCTGAGTCTTCACCAGTCAACACTAGTTACAGGGAATCGTAATCACCAGTCGGCCCTGAAATCCGTTAGTGTGTGATGTTAAAAGACTCGACAAATGTGTGCGGCGCAAAAACCTGGCCTGACCTCAGACCCAAGCAATCAAACCTGTTTGAATTTTAAAGCCGACTCTGGACGCACTCCTGTAGTGTGGGCTGATCCAACTGCACAGATCCAACTGGGAATTGAATTGAAAAACAGCTGATGGGACACAGGAAATAGCATCAGAGAACAAAGACGACGCAACAGGAAACGGCAGGAAAATATAAGTGGAAATTTGAAGAAGAAGAAAACATAAACAACCATGGCAAACACGGAAGAAAGTTGAGCGCTACCCAAGCGAAACTGGATACATAGACGTTTTTTTCTTTTTCCTTTTTTTCCAAACAGATAGCTGCGCACACAACGGCAACAGCGACCCAGGTAGCGTCCATGTTTGTTTACCATTTAGTTCTCGCAAGTTCCCCGCTGCGTTTGGTTGACGTCAGTTGCAGTTACAGATCTTGTAGTGTGTGAGGCGCAGTCTTTCAGTCGTTAACTACTAAATCTGTCGTTAGTGTGTGCTCCTAGTCTTTTCAAAATCTGTAACGACTGAGAAAATCGTGTAGTGTGTCCCCAGCAGTGGTCCATGTGCTTTTATTTCAAATTTAATCATTAGTGTATCAATACTTTACTGAAGGAATCGATTTCCAAATGAGTAATGTGCAAGTGTCACTAACAAACGTGTGTGGACTGGGGGTGGGTAACTGATTGGGTTTTTTTGCTTAAAAGCTGCACTACCTGATTTTGTGACTGTAAAAGTGATGTGTCTAAAAAAATATAGAATTTGAATGATACACTCCCCTTTCCTAATTCGTCTCCTTGTCACAGTCTCACACAAACCTGGAAGTGTGTCCACAGCCAGGAGCTATCACAATAACACAGCACAGATCTGGAGTTTGCTTGTAATTCTTTAAAATAAAAAATAAAAATACTGTGAATAAGCTATACATTTTGAAATAAAACAATAGCTCCTTCACATTATTCCCGATAGATTCTAGTTCTGGATAGATAAAGGAACAAAAACCCTTATAACACAGCCCACAGCTGACCTCAAAGTCTCATTTTTTCCTCAGATGACTTCTGTTATGCTGCACTAATAACTAAATAATTATCTTTGCCAAAATTATCTTGAACTTACCTGTGTTTCTGAAAAAAAGAGCAGGTCATCTCTCCATGAAGTCTTCAGGACATTGCTTGACAAGTTCTTGTCTTCTGTAAGGAAAAGACCTCTCCATTTTTTTATTGATCACCTTTTAGTTGTTGTTCAGAGCGATGTCTTCCAACAAGTCGTCTCTTACGTTCTCCAGTGTGTCCTCAGTACCATCGTGTGGTAATGGCGGCAGATCATTGACAAAATATGAACTCTCGCAGTGGACCTCAGATCCTCAGGTGGACTGTTCCATAGACAGGGGCCTAAGTTTTGAAACGAAGCCTGAGTTTTAGTTCTGACTTTTGGAACAGTTAAAAGATTAGTACCTGAGGAGCTGAGAGTCTGAGAGGGCTCATATAGTAAAAGCAAATCTGATGAATAAGCTGGACTAAGACTATTAAGAGCTTTAAAAATCAATAAAAGTGTCTTAAAATCGATTGTGAAGCTCACAGGGAGCCAGTGCAGAGACTTCAGAATGTAGTAGTTGTAAGTGGTAAATATTTTTCTTAGGAAGACCAGAAAGGAAAGCATTACAATAATCGATTGAAAAGCATGAATTAGAGTCTCTGCACTGGCTTGAGAGAGAAAAGGTCTCACTCTGGCAATGTTTTTCAGATGATAAAAAACAGTTTTAGTGACAGACCTACCGTGTGGTTTAAAGCTAAGCTCACTATCAAATATGACACCCAGACTTTTTCACTTACTCTGTCTTTTGGAGTCCCCTTTAAGTCCTGAAAGGCAGTGTGATGATTTAGTATTTTTTGTCAATAATAACCCACCTGCCACCTTACCCCCTTGTATGGCCCAGGTTCTTTGAGACATGGGTATTTCTCTAACTTCATCCACTGAAGGATCGGCGGTGCATCTCCAGCAAAGTACTTTGTATCGTTCCATTGTGAAATAGGGCGCCATCTTTTGCCTGATTTCCAAACTGAAGAGCAAATTCAACATGGTACGAGAACGTTTTAATTTAGCAGGCAGAGGTTGAGAGCGACCATGAGAGTTTTATTGTCATCAGAGGACAGTATGATGGTGACTGACGAGACGAGTCATGAGTTGTCATTTTCTGGTCGAAGGGAATCGACAGAGTCTTCAGGGTCAGAGGACGAGTGTAATATAAGAACAATTGGTTGATTTCTTAACATTTTTACTGTTCCCTTGTCCTGTATGTCATCAAAAATCCTTATCCCCATGCATTAAAGTGAAATCCAATATCAAATGCTTCTTAAATTTCCAAATGCAACACCTGTAGTGCAGGGGTGTCCGAAATTTCTTCAAAGAGGGCCAGACTTGAAGATCTGCAAAGGTCCAAGAACCAACAGTCACTTCTGACTTTTTCTAGGAACTCATTGCACATTTTTCTTTTCAAAAACCTATGACAACAAAATCTAAACCCAGTTCCAACAAAATAACATCTTCTGAACATGGTGGGGTGCATATATGTACAGATAATGTAGATAAAGCTACACTGTATGAAAATGCTTGGCCATTATTAATACATTTTGTTATAGAAGCTGAGGGCCAAATGAAATCTTGACCCGGGACACAAATGGCCCCCGGGCTGCACTTTGGACAGGTCAGGTATGCCTTTTGGAAGAACCAGTTTGCAAAATGACACAAAGCTTCACTGGGGAAGCCATTTGAACAGAACCTGCATGAAAAACAAATAGAATATAAGCAGCTTTCAGCTTTCAGGCTTTGTATTACAATTATTAGAGATCTAGGGGTAAATGCTCTTGCCATTGAACCACAAAACCCTATATATCCCACACTTCACTAATACACTTCACTCTTTATCAACTATCAACCTGGATCTACACCCAAACATTTTTTTCCACACTGTAAAAAAAAATCTGTAAATTTCACGGTAAAAAATTGGCAGCTGTGGTTGCCAGAATTCTACCGTAAAAACTACAGGAGGCCTGTATTTCATTTTACAGTATAATATTATCACAAATGTTGTTTTTACAGTTTTTGACTTGAGTTATTATTTACTGTGAAATTTAAAGTTATTATCTTTTTAAAAAAATAGATTAACTGTATATATTACAGTTTGACATTTTAATCAACATTTACTGTGAAATTTAAAGTTATTATCTTTTAAAAAAAATAGATTAACTGTATATATTACAGTTTGACATTTTAATCAACATTTACTGTAAAATTTAAAGTTATTAGCTTTTAAAAAGGTGTTAAACTGTAATAAACACAGGACTCAATTATTTTAACAGTGCTATACTGTTTAAAGTACAAAAAATAAAACTAAAAAATACAATTTTGCCTTATTTTTAATATTACAGTTGATTACCGTAACCAAAACAGTATTTTACAGATATATTGATTACGGTCTTTTACTGTTGAGATTTTACAGATTTTTACCATGAAATCTACAGATATTTTTTACAGTGCACTTTCCACATTACTGTTTTTAAGTCACTCTTTCTTCTCACAATTCCCGAAATGTCACAGCCTGAATACAAACCACTGTTTTCTTCCTCTGTTATCCGCCTTTTCACAGCGAGCGCTCGCTTCTGAGATCAGAAATGGATCGGTGTGATTGTTATCCAGGTAAATACTATGGTCACAGTCCATTTATAACATACCTTGGCTTTTCCATTAGCGGCAGCGGCGTGTCAGGCTAACCTCAGAGCAACGTGTCCTGACAGTCAAACCCAACAAAGACGTGAACTTTTAAGAGCCTTATTTTCACATTCTGAGTTTTTAAAAGCCCCCAAAACAAAGAAATTCAGCTTTTTTGTTGAACGGTTGAAATGATTAATTCTTGACAGCAGCTTGAAAAGAATCTGCACTGCCTCAGAGAATGAGTCTCGGCAAAATAAACTCGTTTACTCTCACGTTCAGGATGGAAAAAGTTAAACTGAAAAATCTGAAGTTAAAAGGTAGCTGCCTGGAGAAGTGCTTTGGACCAAAATAATTAAATGCAGTTTGTTTTTTCAGATTTTGATATTGTTTTAAGTTTTGTTGGCAAATAATGGATGCAATAGTAAATAAAAAAATGGAAACATCCCCAAAAAAAAGTCCCCCAAACTGAACTTGAACATGTATTTTTTTTTTAGTTTTTTTTGTTTACATCTTCCAACTAATAAGGATTTTAAGTTTTTCTTGACAAATAGTAGAAGTGATATAACATATGCCACTAGAAATGCATCTGAAGGACTTTTTTTTTTATTCCGAGGGCAAATACTAACTCTCTCAAATGCACTTCTGTTTTTAAAGCAATGAAAGAATGGCACTCTGTCTTTATTTCTGATAAAAACATATTTAAAATGCAGTTTAGGAGCAGCTTATCTTTAAATGAAATGTGTGTATTATTATATTTGTAGAGGTTTTATTATATGTTATGAGGTCATCATGAAATTAAATGGATTTTAACATTATTTTGTATGAATTGTAATTGTTTTGAAATATATTTTATCTGTACTTGTCATCTGTCGCATTTATTCATGGCAAAGATATTCATTGTACAGTAGTGTATGTTTTTGTTTTGTTTTGTTTTTGTTTTTCAATTTTTGTTTGCTTTTTTGTGGCTTAAAAAAAAAAAAAAAAAAAAAAAACTAACACACAACATTTATTGCATAATGTACCAAAAGTGTATATACTGTAAAACCAGGGATCCAAATAATAAACAATGAACAATAATATTACAAAAAAAGTTGAAAATCCAACACTGAACTTAAAAGAACACTGCTGGAAGATTTTCTGTGGAAGAATTTTTTTCCCTCATATTTTGACATCTTTTTAAAAAACAAATTAGGGATAAAATGCAGGAGCTGTACTGAACTTGAAAAGTCACTGCTTGAAAATGGATTCTCACAGCAACAAGATGTGATTTGGCTGTCAGTCTTTAAAGGACTGTTTATTTTGACAAATACCAGAAGCGATTATTAACAATACCTGCCAAGCCGAGGGGACTGGGGAGGAAAAGCTAAATTCTAAAGTGAAATTATTGCTAAATTCAAAATAGAAAAGCTGAAAAGGTCTTTGTACCAAAATAGTTGTGATTTACAAATTAAAAGATGCAAATTATACCTGGTTTAAAAAAAAAAAAAAGAAATAGAAATGTACCAAATGTGACGTAATCCAGTGGATCCATATGATTACATTGGATAGGATTTCCATATAATATATATAATGTGGGGTTTTCTGCATTGTCATGGCAAAACCGAACAAACTAAGGAATACGTCCTATTTACTTTTTTGATTAAGGTGACAAATTTGAGTTTTGAGTTTTTGGAAGTTCCAGAGGGGATGCCATGTTTTTGTTGTTTCCCAGTGTGAATATTTAAAAACATATGGGTAGTTGTTTGTTTTGTTTTTTTTGGCAAAATCTGACATTTTCTATTAAGATGTGTTCAGATGTGTCAGGGGAATAAATGTGTACAATTTTAGGCAGATCAGTTTATCGTATGTGACAGTTACAGCGGTAAATATGGATTTCCCCACAAAATTGTATCTGTTGTTGCCACGGAAACACGGTTAGTGTTAGAGCCTAAATCCCATTGACTTTTTTGTTTGTTGTGCTGAAAAGGACATGTGTGCCAAATGTTGACCATGTATGATGAAATAATTTTTTTCTCCTGCATGAAGGATTTCTAGTGTTTTTCCATTAGAATAAAATACTGACTGCAGTCTTATTGAGTATTTTTGCTTGCATGAACTGTATACATTTACGAGTTCGAAAAAAAAATAAAAATTGTAAAGTTTGTGGAAACCGTAAACAATTCTACAAAAACTCAGATGAATTTGACCAAATCTGAGGTCATTTGGATAAACGCTGTAGGAGGAGTTAGAAAAAGTACGACATTTACAAAAACTGCTGAGTCATGCTTTTGACATTTTTATCCAATAGATTTTTTCTGTTGCAAGAAAGATTTGAAGTGTTTTTCCATTAGAATAAAATGGGGGGTTTCAATCATTGCCACGGCAACACCATAAAAACAATGTCATAGGTCTCATTGACTTTTTTGACCAAGGTGACATAACAGAATTTTCTGCCAAATTTCGTACATTTCTAAAAAAGTAATTTTTTTGCGTGCCATATAAATATTTGCTTCATGAAGCAAATATGTGAAATGAAAACTGTAAAAGATTCTACAAAAATTTGGATAACTTTTGATGCCACACTTCTCCAGATAAATTTGACCAAACTTGAGCACGTTCAGATAAACGTCCTAGGAGGAGATAGAAAAAGTATGACGTCTACAAAAACTGCTATTTTTTACTTGTCCTGTCATAATGCATCCCTGTACCAAATTTGGTGATAATACAATGACTTTTTTTTTTTACCGTACTCCCATAGGCGCAATGTTAAAAAAAAAATTTGTGGTGGCGCTATCGCGCCAATTTTTATTATTTGTTAATATGGCCTATATTAATTATATTAGCTTGCCACCAACCTGAATTTTGGGCAAATTTTTGGGCAAGTTCATAAATGTTCACTGGGTGAAATTTGCGATACCGCATACAAACGAGAAAAAGAATAATATATATAATATTCCTTTCAATAACAATATAATAATATATATATATTTGGAAAGCTCGCGCACCTGTTCATGGGGGTCCTGGGTCACTGACGGGCTCCATCGTCAGTGACTTATGCATGGGCTTCACCCATTGAGCTACTTTAGCTCTGTACAATTATAAATATGCATATTTCCCACCACATACCTATATGCAATGAAAGTGCACGATGCCATGAGTGTGCACGTGAGTGTTTGGTGAGTGCACATTGCTTCATGCACTGTCAGGGCTGTTCAATCACAGCAGGTCCTACACCGTCTGTGGGGCGGGGGCCCAGGTTTAAGATGAGCTGTGACTGCATTAACACTGTGGAAATGGAATTTAAAGTAGCTTTAATGGTGAATTCAAAATGGAAAAAAAATGTCCAAAGAAAATAAACTTGAACAATAACTGCTGAAAGAAAGTTTGGACCATAATGGATTCTCAGATAAAAAGATATGATTTAAGGTTTAAAGTTTCTTTTAGCAAATCCAAGGTTGTGATAGATTATTAACAATACTTACCAAGGTGAGGAAGGTGACTGGAAAAATGTCTAATCAAAAAGTTTTATTGCTAAATTCAAAATGGAAAGTTTAAAAAAGTCCCCAAAATTAAGGTAGAAAAATGAAAAATAACTTTGGATCAAAACAGTTAATAAATGTGGGTTGCTGAAAAGAACATGAGCTGTCATTTAACCCTTGGTTTAGCAAAAAATAGACAACTTTAATTAGGTTTATTAGGTTTAAAGTTCTTTTGGCAAATACTAACAGCAGAAGTGAAAGATTACTGATGTGTGTGTCAAAACAGAACAAAGTTTCCTAATACTAAACTCGAAAAGTAACTTTTTTTGGACCATAAAGGCTTCTTAAATAAAAAATGTGGTTAGGTCAGTATTAAAAAGAAAAGAAGTGATTATTAACAATCTTTGGCAAGAAGATGAGAACACTGTAAGAATGTCAAGTTACAAAAACAACAAAAATGTTTCAATTCATAATGAAAAAGTTGAACAACTGAACCCCGCATAACTGCATGAAAAATCTTAGCACCAAAATAAAAAGACGTAGGAAGCTGATAAAAACGTGTTATTAAATAACACCTGGTTTAAAAAACAAAAAAACAATTTTTTATTTTTTTTTGTTTGTAAAATAATTGGAAAAGTTTAAAACATGCCCAAACCAAACTAGAAAAGTAACTGCTGCCATGATAACCTTCAGATAAAAAGAAAGAACAGCCACATTAACCAGGAGCTGTCACTGTTTCACACTGGGCCACAAAAAGAAAAAAGAAAAACAAACATATTGTCAATATCTTTGTGACAGTGGCGAGAGTCATTTTTGGAGAAGCCAAGTGTGTGTGTGTGTGTGTGTGTGTGTGTGTGTGTGTGTGTGTGTGTGTGTGTGTGTGTGTGTGTGTGTGTGTGTGTGTGTGTGTCTTCTTGATCAATATTCATTTAAACATTCTCAATATAGGTAGCTAAACAAAAAGTTTTATTTAAAATCGTGAGGATGGATATTTTTTATTTGAGACAATTTAAAATATTTTCTTACAATAAATACATATACTTCAGTTACTCTGCTCAGCTGTGCGGTAGCCTTCGGACATAGCAGCTGCATGCTAAAAACAATAGCAAGTTAGCATTGGTGCGAACTACGAAATAAACTTTGTTGCTTCCCGTCAAGCTGCTGGCTTGACGCCTTAAGAACGACAACTTTAACTCACAAGTCGACCAACTTACACAGCCACGACCCCACTTCTGCAGCGACAGGTGACGCCAGAGGTGGGACAGGTCAGAGGTGGGACAGGTCAGAGGTGGGACAGATCAGAGGTGGGACAGGTCAGAGGTGGGACAGATCAGAGGTGGGACAGATCAGAGGTGGGACAGGTCAGAGGTGGGACAGGTCAGAGGTGGGACAGGTCAGAGGTGGGACAGATCAGAGGTGGGACACGTCAGAGGTGGGACAGATCAGAGGTGGGACAGATCAGAGGTGGGACAGGTCAGAGGTGGGACAGGTCAGAGGTGGGACAGATCAGAGGTGGGACAGGTCAGAGGTGGGACAGGTCAGAGGTGGGACAGATCAGAGGTGGGACAGGTCAGAGGTGGGACAGATCAGAGGTGGGACAGATCAGAGGTGGGACAGGTCAGAGGTGGGACAGGTCAGAGGTGGGACAGGTCAGAGGTGGGACAGATCAGAGGTGGGACACGTCAGAGGTGGGACAGATCAGAGGTGGGACAGATCAGAGGTGGGACAGGTCAGAGGTGGGACAGGTCAGAGGTGGGACAGATCAGAGGTGGGACACGTCAGAGGTGGGACAGATCAGACTAGATGACAGACCCCTCTTCTTATAGAGCATGGTCTCAATCTGATTGACTAACCAGCAGAGGTGCATTAGGCTACCACTACATTTGTCCTAAAGGTATCTCTTCAAAGATGACTGGCACTGCCCCAACATAGACTTTTCAATAAATGAGATGTTCTCTTTTGTTTGCGACTGTTGCACGCGGAGTAATGTAAGGTATTTAAACACTCGTGAGCTGACCCTGCGTAGTCAGAGAGTTGTCTCTTGTCTGAACCTGAGCTCATGTCTCAGATCCACCGACATCTCACTCAAAATAACCTCTACGAAAAAATTCCAGTCCAGTTTCCATCCTTTTCACAGCACAGAAATGACTTTAATCAAAATAACTCATGATCTCCTTACTGTTTCTTCTGCTTTTGACACCGTCTCCCACCAAATCCCCCTCAACCTCCTTACATCTGCTGCCATACACAATACAGCATTTTCCTGGTTCACCTCTTACCTCACAGACCGCACTCATTTTGTTCAAATCAGGAAACATAAATCATGACCTTTCCTGTCAACAATGGCGCACCTCAGGGCTCAGTCCTGGGGCCACTACTTTTTATCATCTATGTCCTTCCTCTCGGCAATATAAGCAGAAAACACAACATTAATTTCCACTGCTATATGGATGACACCAGGCTCTACTTCTCCTCCAAGCCTACTACACCCCGAGATAGTGGGCAAATGTCTCTACTGACCGGGCTACTGCTGCTAACACTGTAGCTTATAGGTATGGAAGATCTGCATTCAATTTTGGCAAAATACCAAAAACTACAGACTTCAGACCAAAGCATTGTAGTCTTTTTGGTGAATAGTAAAACTCACAGAAGCCTTGAGTCAGAACAGTGTGGCTTTGCAAAAAAAACGAGTTTACTTTGCAGATTTTTGACAGAAGCTTGTGGAAAAATAAGACCAAAAACCACAATAATTAAAATCTGTGTCCAACTTTGTTCAGATATAGAGGTTTTGACAGAGCCACGAGCCAAAGAAGTTCAGTCTTTTTGTCAAATCAATAGAGTATGGACAGAGGCTGCAGCAGAGACGGTGTCCTTTAGGGTGACCACCTCAAAACAAGGTGGGACAATTCCAGAAATAAATGTTTTGATTTACAAATCTAACTTGCAACGTTACTGAGAGCTGCAAGTTGCTTCAGTTTAGGGCCTATAAAACATATGATGTGCTGTTTTTATCACAAAAACACATTTTTACTTTACTGAGACTTTTTTTCATTGAAATTAAAAAGATGGAACAGAAAAAAATCTAAGTTCTCAGTATATTTTCAAAACAATCAAGGCCAACACCAGCTCACAGCTCCAGGGAGAGGCATTTTCTGAAACACAGCACAGCAACACATGAACCTATCAAGATGGTGTGCTCACACATATTTATTCTACATTTTGCACAAAGAATACTGACGTGAGCTTGTTCTTCTTACCTTCAATCTCACTTTTTATAAGATGCACTGAGGACCATTGAAAAAGAGAGATATTATCTTAGTAAGTGGGACAGAGGACTAAATGGCTGTGCAGGACAACCAAAAGTAGGACAGGTGGTCACCATAGTGTTCCTACAAAATACGTTTCAGTCTCACTTTCAAAATGAAAAAAGTTCAAAAGCATCAATTTTAATTATTTAGGCCCTGTCCCAATACTTACACTTGCTCACTTGTGCCTTCAAATGTGTGTTCACGCTGAGGGGCGCAAGTGCGTAGTGTGTCCCAATTCTCTTCAACATTTGGAACCACACTTCATCACACACTTCACTGTGCACTTAGAGTAAGTGCAGATCAGAGCGGACTTTGAAGTATGTTACCCATAATGCATTTCACTGTGATGTTTTCGAACAACGCTGCGTTTGTTTCGTAGCAACTTAGCAGTGACTGGCAAAAATGAAAAGCAATGCAATAACAGCTCAACTAATGGAAATTTTAAATGAAAGTGCATATTCAGTGTCCAGGTAACAGCACTGTTAAAACTTTAGACATGTCTGGTCTTTCTATGGCAAAATTATCCACTTTTCAACTGTTAGCAACTTTCAGATAAATCCAGCTGCAGTTTAGCAAACACGCTGCTAAAAGACACCGCTGTTTATTCTATTACCATATTTTCCGCACTATAAGGCGCATCGGATTATAAGGCGCACCTTCAATGAATGGCCTATTTTAAAACTGTTTTCATACTTAGGGCGCACCGCATTATAAGGCGCATCCACTAGATGGCGCTGCGCTAAAGGGAATGTCAATAAAACAGTCAGATAAGTCAGTCAGTCAAACTTTATTAATAGAATACAAACCAGCGTTCTTACAACTCCCTCGTTGAAAACAATGTATTTCCAACTCCATTTGTCACAGTTCAAAGCTACATGAACAGCGTTCGAGCGCTCAGTTTTCTGTCCCCTCAATGTCGCAACTCTTCTACTGAGATGGAGCAAAGGCCGCGCCTCCTTGTTCTTTTGCGGCAGGATCCATAAACATGCCTATGGCACACATGAACAGCTGGGACTGGAATTCCCCTTTACCGTTTTTACCGCTGTCACTTCGGTGACGCCCCCTGAATACGGTAGCCATAATTAACCAACATTGATCCATATATAAGGCGCATCGGATTATAAGGCGCACTGTCGGTTTTTGAGAAAATTAAAGGCTTTTAGGTGCGCCTTATGGTGTGGAAAATATGGTAAATGTATTTATCTGGTGACTTTCATAGCCCAAGTGTCTAAGAAGCGTGGACTGTCCCAATTCTTCTTTTTACCTCCCTGCACTTCATGCACTTTCAGAAAATGCACACTTCAATAAAGTGTGCAGTGCATAGTGCAGGTATCGGGACAGGGCCTTAGACAAAGAAGTTGGTTTTGTTCAACTTGAAAATCCTGTGCAGGAAAGAACAACAAGAGCTGTCAATCTTCTTCAAAACATCAGAGCATTTACCAGTTATGTGGCTCAGTAATTAGAGAGTGCCGAAGATATTACAGCTCCGCCCTAACTCACCGCTACATTAGTATTTCAGGTTTCATAACTTAATATTAATGTATATGTACGGAAAATGTCTTCTTTTGGGGAGCTGTTACTTTGACTTTGCAGAGAGCGCTTGGATTAGGTGTCTGTCATTCCCTGCTGGCAAGAGTGGGGAATGTACAGAGCATAAAATGGCTATTCAGCACGACTATTAGCAAGATGAGGCTAACAGATAGATAAATGAGCTGATTGCTTCTTAATGTTGCCAATGTCAGAGCTGAAATGATCAGAGTCTGGTGACGGTGCATGGGCTTTAAAAACACGCAGGAGCACTTCCTGGTTTCACGCATCTACGTAGAGCTGCGAGACCTGAGCATTTTCAGTTTTTGAGAAGGGGACGCCCTCAGCATACAGGATTACTCAAACGTGTGAATGAAACGAAACACTACTCCAGGGATAATTTTAAGGCTGTAACATTATAGCATGGTTTAAAGCACATAAAATTAAATTAAAGCGGAACTCAGTAACTCTTCTCATTTCTTCGCTATTTTTGCCTTTCTTTTCTCTATAAAGCTCCCCCTACAGTCCGGAGTAAAGCACAATTGTAAATACTCACAGGCCCAGTTGACTCCTGTGTGACCTCTCATCGTCTTTACTTTCCCTGTAAAATCTGTACAAAGTTTTTTTTCTGCCATTTGGCCGCTCTGGGACGACGAAAATCGAGAAATAAAGCTACCGCTAGCTTGTTGTTTTGCTAACCGGGATGTGCCGCTTTCTCGCCACACTCAAGACTTCTGTGACTCCGGGTCGACAACACTCAGACTTGCAAGTGTCACTTTCAGCCCAGAGACACCAGGGGGGGCTGCTGCACACTTTATTTACCCCACAACAACTCATTTAACCATCACACGGACTCCGAAACGGTTTATTTAAGGTAAAAAAGTTACTGAGTTCTTCTTTAAGCAGAATAGGAGACATTTAAAGTATTATGCCCATTGTTGTGAAAGGTTTTTGATAATGTAATGAGTCTGATAATCAGTTTACTTCTATTATTCCAACATACTGAAAGCTACATTCAAAGGACACAACCAATATAATAATGGGAAATGTCTCCAATAAACCAACAGCATTATAGCCTCATTAGGTCTCTTACAACCTCACTTTAGTAATAGAATAAAAACTACTATTATGACCCATTAACAACTTGTTTCATGGCCATTTCCACACACTTTTTACTCTTTCCTGTTTACCTAATTGTCTATTATCACAGCTTAATTTGCAAAGTGTTAAATTTGTCACGGCTCATAAATTTTGTAGCCCTTAAAGATGTCCTTTAAGAGCTATAAAAAGGGCAGACTTTTTCTAAAATTGCAACCAGGGGCGAGTCACAAAATAGAAAAGTATTTTTAAATTGCCCGACAGCGACAGTCTGTCAGAGGAGGAATAAATCACAAGTTTAAAATGCTACTCAACTTTTATGCATCTGACTGTCAAAAACTGTTTTGCACTTTTTACGAAAAAATGTTGGTCATTATAACCCGCTCTACTGCAACATCGGAATTTATATTACACAAAAACTTGGCAAAAGACAAAAGGGCTGTAAGCCTGAATATTGCTTTTAGGCTCATTATTATGACCATTTGCCCAAAAGTGGGTGATGGGTTTGGTTTTAGCAGGCTGTGGGGTCAAGAAAATTGTGGAAAAAGTACAGTTTTGTTTTGATGCATATTGATTAATATTATGTGAAAGTTGTATTTGGTTACATTGAGGTTAAGTTGTAGATATGATTGTAAAAAATGTAAGAAAATAAAAAGTGGGTTCCAACAAAATATTAAAGGAAAACTTATCCTTTTGCTCAGACCTGAATCCTTTCCAGACTGTGCTGGTTTTCTTTGTTGAACAGCGTGTGATGCTCATCCAAAGCAGTTTAAAATTTTAACTTTCTTCAGGACGTGTAGTGCTTATGATCTGAACTCAAGGATGTTTGGGATATTTATGGCTTTATATACTCATGTACTAGCCTGGCCTGCCAGACAAACTCTACTAGTTTATACAAAGAAGTTATTCTGGTATCCCTTCGGTAACATTTTGTTTCTGAGGCGGAACAATGAACAATGGTGGGATATAAGCCAGTGTGCTGCTTATGCTCTGACCCAAACAAACATAGATTCCTGCCGTTCTTTTCATAAAACTTCTAGGCGGTGGGTCGAAGCCGTCTATCTGCTTTTGTTATCGAAAATATAGATCTCCATTGAGGGAGGACACAGAATTTCACAGATAGAAAGTGTATATTATCCTCAGTTATATTATGAATGTGAAAATCTTGCACATTTTTACAAACGCAACACATTTAGCTCATTATTTTATCAGGCAAACGCCACAGCTGATTACACTTTAAGAACCAATAGTATGCTCAGATTTTGACGACTGACCAATCAGAGGTTGTGCCCTAACCCAGCTGTTCACTGACAGAAGCAGGATCACATGACTACAGGGACAAGTCTCTATCTCCGTGCAGGTATAACAGTATGACATTCTTCTTTCTAATCGCCTCTTTTTCCTCATGCGACTGCTGCCTAAATGATTTTGCTTCGCACATCGCTACCACAGGACTGTAAAGAAATATAAGTCATTAAGCCTATATCTTTAGTTATAGACCAGTGGACCAGGATACTAACAGCTGAATAGGTTTTGAATTGAATTTCTAAATAAAGAGCCACCTTACGTGACGTGCGATTGTAAAAGTTACAATAATCAATGCTCTAATAGCTTTATAATACAGTATAGACCGTTTAATATCAGAATTTGTCATAATCTCTCTCTGTCTTTCTTTACAGATACAGACGTTAAACAGGAGTTCCCGTGTAATTATAAAATAAAACGACATTCTCCACTTTTCTGAGCTCTTTTTTTATCTTGATTAAATGCACCCATAGAGTCTTGTAGCAGTGTATGCCTCTACTATACTCATTTAGGCTGTGTTTGCATCCGAAGTGTCAATATAGATTACGAGTTTAATCGAGAGAAATTCTCACCATTCACTGGGTGAAGTTATACAACAGACAGGATATGTTCTTTAAGGGTAAAGCTCACAAAAGCATATGGCTATCAAGTTAATGAATAACCCTAAAATTATAATTAGATGATACATTTTGCTAAAAATGAATGAACTCAAAGGTCTTAGGCTTTATTGCTAACTCTATAACTAAACCAGCGGTTTAGTGACAGTCGCTCATCTTCTCTCATTAAAGCGCAGGTGGGCGGGGCTTAGTGTCGGTGCTCCAGCAGCAGGTGGTTTCTGAGCGTGTGATTGGTTGATAACAGATAGCTGCCCACTGTATTCGCCTTGGAAAAGTGTTACAGAAAATATGCAGATTTACAAAAACGTGCAAGAAGTACGACAGGCGACAATTTTATTTTGATTCCTTGAAAACTGTAGATATTGTTAGAAAAAAACTGTGTCCTCCCTCGATAGGAATCTATCACATGCACAGTAGAGCCCCTTGGCCCACCACATAACCAGAATACACAGTCGTATGATCAGCTCTGTACTTATTTCTGAACAGGGACAGCAGCAGAAGCCAGTTGTACAGAAAATTCTGTACAAAAAGAAGTCTTTTTTTTTTCATGTGTTTGTTAATCATCGAATGTAAACAGGACTTAAATGTTGTTAAAATGGCAACAAGGCGAAGAAAAAAAATCACACAGGACTAAACAATAACGCAGACTCCAGCAGAACCAACATGGGATGAAGAAAAGCTATAAAAATAAAAATAACGTTAATCAGGTCTGAGAAGTTTGAGATTGACGCTAGTGCTACCTTGGTTAGCTCTTCTGCTTTCATGAGATGCACTGCAGATAAACGACTGTGATAGGCCAGTTCCAAATCAAACTGAAAAAATGCTCCGCTCTGAGAGGGAACCAGAATGTCCTGCTTGCGAATAGCAAGCAAGTGCCCTATTGGTACTTATTGTTGAGATATACTTACCAAATAGCATTCTGTAATAAGAATTATCTTTAAAAACCAAGACCAAAAGATGTAATTTAGACTTATTTTTAGACTTATTATCTGAACTAAATAAATGGCTGAAGTTTTAGTTTTTCATATTTGTGTTCAAATGCAGCTTTAAGTCTGTCTGATTTTCCTCTTGCCGCTCTGACAACGGTCATACCAAAATCTTTTACCTAACAAAGCATTTATGACAATGAATGATGTACTATCATGGGGCATAGTTTTATTTATTATTTATTTATTTATAGTTTTAGTCATTTTATAATACTGGTGACTTTTATTATTTATTTATTATTACATTATTTTAATTTAAATAAACAAGAAAAGATAGAATAAAAAAACAGTGACAAAGCTAACCATTTTGATTACATTAACATGTCCAATTATAAATAAAGGCAATATTTTCCTCGTCTCAATATTGGTTTTAAATTTTTACATTAATTCTGCAAAGTTAGCTTTAAAAAGAAGTTTATGGTTCTTTGTTAGTTTTAGCCCCAGATATTTAAAATGATTGCTTACTACTCTAAAAGGAAAGGTGTCCAGAAATTCTCGTGACAAATTTTCCACCAACAGCATGACCTCACTTTTTCCCCAGTTAATTGTATACCCATTAAAAACTATTTGTCTTTTGGCTGCTCCCTTATGAAGAAACAGTGGCCTTTTTTACACCCGATGCCCTTCCCCTTCCACAACTAGTTTCATATTGTGACTGGAGAGCACAATGGAGGTGAAGTGTCTTTAGGGTAACCACCTCAAAACGTACAAAAAGTGGGACAAGTTGTGCGATTTGGTGGAACAAGGTGGGACAATTCCAGAAATACATGTTTTGATTTACAAATCAAAGTTACTGAGATGCAAGTGCTTCAGTTTAGGGCCTATAAAACTATATGCTGTTTTCATCCCAAAATCACACATTTACTTTACTGAGACTTTATTTATTGGAATTTAAAAAAAATCTAAGCTATTTTCAAAACAATCAAGGCCGAGACCAGCTCACAGCTCCAAGGAGAGGCATTTTCTGAAACGCAGCACAGCAACACTGCTAATATCAAGACGGGATGCTCACAAATATTTATTCTACATTTTGCACAAAGAATACTGACCTGACCTTGTTCTTCTTACCTTCAATCTCACTTTTTAAAGAATCCACCAATGAAAAAGAGACACGTCCGACTATTATTGAAGCTTATTAAAACATGCTATTTGATTATTGAATACATCATTTTTATTTGTTTTTAATTATTTTCCTCTAATCCAAGAAGAAAATGTTGGTTGTCTCTCTTTAATGTCTAACTATCTGCGTCATATATGTCTCCAGCTGACTGACAGACCTTTAGATGCATCTCGACACAGATCTGTTATTAGCACCAACATCGCTCACTAAATTCCTGATAAAAGTCTTCCTGTCTTTTTCTCTCCAACTCTGATTGCAATTCCTCTGGGAAAACATAAAACGTAATTGCAATGTTTTATTTGTCAGTCTTTGCTCAAATGCCTCGGTGGTTGACAGAGGTCTTATATAACCACAGTGCAAGTGTCAGTCCAGTTAATGAGTGTTCAAATCAAATGAACGTCTGTAAAACAAGCAGAAAACACTGTTTTTTTGGGGGAGGATCTCATTGTTCAAAGATGTTATTTATTTGTTCGGCTCTTCTCTCTTGGGCTGCGTTAGGAAGCCACAAAGCATCCGAAGTGCTCTGATGGTGGATGCCTGGGCTCAGTAAATCTTAATTAGCGAACTAAAGTTGACATATTGCTCAGAAATGTGGTAAAAATAAATCTCATAGGGGATTTACTCTGTAGATCCCATTGTTACAAGTCATTAAATCGATAAAGACATGATTTAAAAGGTATTAGGAGACGTTAGGAACATTAACGAGTACAAATGGTACACAGGAAGAACCAAATAAGGCCATCGACGACTTCCTTTGCCAATTAATTCAAACAAATGCAAGTATTTCTCTATCAAGTCGTCTTTTTGCATTTTCTGTCACATATGTTAGCGTTTCAGCCTCTCAGCAATGAGGTTGTGGGTTCAATGCTTTGACCAAAGACATGCATGTGTTAGGAAAACTGGTGACTCTAAATTGCCCTTAGTGAACGAATGAGAGAGTGAATGGTTGTCTGTCCGTGAGTCTCTGTGTCAGGCTGGGACTAACTGGTCTCTGTCCAGGGTGTACCCCGCCTCAGGTCCATAGTTGCTGGGATAGGCTTCAGTCACCCGCGACCCCTAATGGGAATAAGCAACAGAAGATGAGTGATCTAAAACTGTGGTTCTCAAACTGTGGCATGGCTACCACCGGTGGCAGTGGCGTAAGGTGGTAATGAGGGGCCCCAGTGCGGGTTTTTAGAATGGGCCCTTAAGTTATGAAGTACATACTGTGGGTCTGTACATCCACATATGCTTTAGGTTGTAAAAAATGTACTGAAATATCTTAAAGTACACTAATAGTAAAAAAATAAATAAATAAATAAAATGTGCATATTTGTTTACAACTAAACTTTGTAAGTATTAAGTAAATATTATGAAGGATTTATGCAGATCGTACATTTTTTATATTTTTTTGTCATGCTTGTTCTTGCTTGCAGTATAATTTACTGCCCAAAATGGAAATAATCCACTAATAATAAATTAGGGCTCTCATTGGGGCCCGCCTCATGTCCTGGGCCCCAGTGCAGCTGCACTGCCTGAGGTTACGTCCCTGACCGGTGGTATGCAGGCTTCTTCTAATGGTACTCAGGAGTCTTTAGTTTTAGTTCTGGAATAAGTCCTGGTCTAGTCCTGATTTTTGTACAGTTTATTCCTGAAATAGGCACAGATTGGTTCTGGATTTAGTTCAACGTTTTTCTGTTTTAGGCCCAGTTATAGTCCTGCTTTAGATACAGTTTACTCCAAGTACAGGCATGGTGTAGTCCTGGATTAGGTCCTGGTTTAGTCCTTGTCTTAGTCCAGTGAAAGTAAACTGGCAGCCCGGGGGCCACATCCGGCGCCCGCCACAGCTTTATATCTGGCCCACAGAGTATTACTTAAGCACAAACATCGGGTGCCGAGCACTTTTTTTTTCCTGCTTTCAGTCAATAAATGATAAACTCGCTCTCCTTTACATTTATAAATGGTTTTACATGCTTCTGTTGTCTACAGTCGTTTCTCACAAGTGTCTTTGTTTGGACTTTAAACAGAAAGAGAGAGAAGAGTGTCATGACCGCAGAGACAGACATGGCAAAAAAAAAAAAAAAAAAAAAAAAAGTGTGTCAGACCTCAGTTATTAGAAATGGGGCTTATGTGCAAGCAGAAAATGAATACATAAAATAATTCAATTTCAATTCAGTTTTATTTGTACAGCCCAGTATCACAACAAAAGTCGCCTCAAAGGGCTTCACAAACAGTTGATCAAACATAAACTCACAATCAGACTTAACACACAATCAGCACAAACAATAACTACACTAAACTAAACAGAGCCAGGACACTCCTGTCCTTAGACCCTCCTTCTCAGTAAGGAAAAACTCCTAAAAAAAAACCCAGCTGTGGGAAAAAGGAAGAAACCTTATGGAGCCCAACTGAAGGAGAGATCCTCTCCCAGGACGGACAGGCAATGCATCTAGGACTGTTAGTCCCTTAGTTCATCTATAGGATCATAGATCAGCTCTGTAAGGATTCATCCAGGGAGTGGGGTGAGGTAGGCTGAGGAAGTCCATAGGATGCAGCAGGGGCCTCATCCAGACAGGTGAGTGGGGCGAGATAGGTCCGGGAAATATTAAACTACTTAGGATAGAAGATGATATTGTTTTATTTTATGAGAGCATCAGGCCCTGACACTGTCTGTAGAGGAAAACTCTGGCTCGTGGACAAAAATAGTTGACGACCCCTGTCTTATTCCTTGATATAGTCTTTGTTTTATCCTTTTTTAATTATGCAAGATTTAGGCTCATTTAAGTCAGGTAAAGATGGTGCTTTACAAACTTTACAAACCAAAACTTTTCTGCAGTGGCACTTGCTGTGAAATGTTGAAGAAGCACTGACCTTAAAAAAAAAAAAAAAAGTTGTGTAGTATATGCAGGAAGTAACTTGCTGAAGGATGGGATTATGAATGGGAAGATCTGAAGGACAGCTCATGTTTTGGAGATGAAGTCAGATTTTTCAAACAGGGGTGGTTTGATGGTTGTACAGAGGAGGGATAGTGGATATTTTTCTGTAGAATCATGCTTTATGGAGAGTTATGGGTTATAGTGAAAGAGGACATGAAGTTACAGTCGGTGTGAGAGACGAGGATGCAGCTGAACGGAGGCCGATGGTTTTCTCTGGTGACCCGTGAAGAGTTTCCTTGAATTCTGTTGCGTATTTATTCTGGTTCCACAAACTCTGGCTTATGTTTTGATCTGACCCAGCTGAGCTCCGCGCAGTTCTCCAGATGGCACAGAGCCACGGAAGTCTGGTGACAAGTCCACAGTCAGGACTCCTACACACTGTCAGCTGGCGGACTAACACAGATTTGGACACGACACGCAGCATAATGAATGCAGAAGTCAAAGGAAGGAGGATTATCTGCCAACTGCTCCATTGATGCTTCAAGAACCGTCCAAGTCTTTGCCCTCGAGCACCCTGGCTTGTTTTGTGATCCCCGTTATCTCAAGTCAAGACCAAAAGCCACTTAAATTTTACTTTTTTTATCTTATTTTTTATTTTTTGCTACTAAACTTCAGTCCAAACTTAGATTTATAGTGCATAAATCTAAGTTTTCATGAGCTGAGCTGATTTACAATGATTAAATATTCAAGCACCTCTCTGGCTTTGTTACAGCTATTACACAGTATGTAAATGTTATTAATCGACATATTTTTTTAGACAACCTAAAGGCTTATACTGTATTACCATAAGCACCATCATTTTGAGATGTGTGTGTAATTGACAAAGTTCAGATAAGAAGAAAGTTCAGACCTGTCAGTCCGTGTTAATTGTTGTTGTACACTCTCTGTAGTCAGCTGTGGCATTAACAGACTTAGATTTGTGATATTATGTATAACACTGGGGTAGGATTGGCTTGGTTTAATACAAGTGTGTCCAAACTATGGTCTTTTTTATTGGTCAAGTGGCTTCATTCTCAGTTAAAATCCTTTATATGACTGCTCCATGAGCTTCCAAAGGGTAAAAAGTGTCTCTCTTTTATCAAACTTTTTAGGCAGCTTGTGAATAGATACATCTTTCACTTCTTTTCCTGCCATTCCTTTAGGTGTTATTAATTGGTAGTTATTTATATATTCACACAGCAGTTATCTATGGAGTTATTTTTATTAGGAGTGTAACGATACATTTTTGCAGCAATATGATATGTGTCGATTAGAAGTGTTTCGATACGATTCAAGAATGATATTGGCTAATTTGGAACACCTTCATATCGATAATCGATACAGCAACTTTTTACCAAAAATCATAAAAGTTTACTCTCAAATGTAGCACCGCAGCCGGGGTTGATTATGTCCAGCAGACAGAGAGTGAAGAAAAGTTGAATATAACATTTTATTTAATTAAAAACACAAAATTTATCTCCAAAAAGCCATATCTGGTTTTATTTCTAACATACAAATTTCAAATTTTGATATTCCCGATATTATTGATCAATACTTCATGTGTATCGATATTCACTTCCTAGAAAACGATACGATTCGATACAAGGTCATGTGTATCAATGTAGTTGTTTCATAGGGAAAAAAATGATGCATCGATACAGATACTGTATCGTTCCACCCCTAATTTTTATACATCAATAGCTTCATAACAAACACTTTTTGTAAGATGGATCTGGCTTTAAGAACAAAAAAGAAAATTAGTGCTTGGTGTTGCCAAATGAATGAGCAAACTGTGTGCCGGTCCAAAGCCTGAATAAATGTGGGGTTGTGGAAGGGCATATGAAAAAAATAAATAAAAAAATACTACTACAAACTCCGCCAAGTATATTTTTCATTATGTGGATGATGATGAGAAAGTCAAGCGTGAGTGGACAAACTAACAAAGCTATTATTATTCATGTATCCTAAAGTTGTAAGAAGAAGCCTCCCAGGTTGATGAAAACAAAGTTAATTTTGCAGTTTATTTGTAGCCTAGGTTTATTATGGTAAAAGCCAGGGCTGGTCCTGGGGCAAACACCTTATTATAAGTTATAAATAAAAAAGTTGATGTTGTGTGAAATTCTTCCCTGATAAAATCTATGACACTGCCAAAGGAGAGAATACAAGTGTTGGGACAGGACACGATCCAAGCCCTGATAATAAAGTGATTTTCTGCTGCTGTACAGCGTTAGCCGAACAGAAATGACAAGTCGCTGTAGGCAAATAGTCTGTCACGTTTTACATTCATCTTCATAATTCCTCCTGGGATCTTTCTCCCTTCACAAGTGCAGCTATCATCTGTCTTCGGGTTACCTCCAAAACCTCACTGCCTTTAACATCCCCATTATCTCCACTGATTCCCAGTTCAGTGGACAGAAGCCAGGTCACTGTCATGGATGAAAAATGCTGAAACTAGTAAAACATTAGCAGGAGCTGAGTAAACCCGACACTTTCCAAGGTGCTTTTTTTTTTTTTATAACCCCCTCCTGAGACACAGCCCACACTCTGAGCTGCTTTTAACATAAATCAGTTTTATTTATGAAGACTGGTCAATACGCACGGCTCAAGAACCGAAGGTCACCTCAAACCGAACCTTTGAGCGACTCTAAACCTCTTCATGTCCTGGAGCTCAGAGATAAACTATAAAACATATTGAGTATTGACAAAAGCAGTCGCGTTTCACCAGGTCTTACTTTCATTTTAAGGTCAAACTTTCAATGCTTATCTGAATTTATAAAAATCTACTTTAAAGCTTATGAATAATTTACTTAAAACTCTAAAAATCAACAAAAAAAGGAGTCCCCAAAGTACCCTCACAGTATCAGCAGGAATCAATATTCACTGCACATGCATGCCACTATTTAAAAAAAAGAAATGCAGCACAGTGGGCTTGGTTTGTGTGGTTTATTTACTCCCAGTTCTATGCAGGATTATGAGGAGATACAGTCAGAGAGGCCAGGCTGATATGGTTTGCAAATGTACAGAGGAGGGATAATGAATAAGGATGAGGTTAGAGCTGCCAGACAGAAGGTCTAGAGATTTATGGAAGTAGTGAACATAAAGGACATAAAGGTAGCTGCTGTGAGAGAAGAGGAGGCAGATGGTTTGCTCTGGTGACCCATGGAGCGTTACTTTGAAATGTTAAAAATATGACATGTTGTTTGCACATGAATTTTGGTTTCACAAACACTGGCTCATGTTCTGATCTGAGGCATCTGAGCTCCCCACAGTCTACAGATGGCACAGAACCACGAAGGTCTGTATTAGCAACATAAGACAAGTCAACAGTCAGGATTACACACTGTCAGCTGTCAACTAACACAGATTTGGACATGAGATACAATATAATGAATGAAGTTTAGCGCTTTTGATGCCGTTTAGCGCTGTCCTTTGTCAACTGTTGATTCTCCAGAAGACTACACTGTAAAAAATATCTGTAGATTTCATGGTAAAAATCTGTAAAATCTCAACAGTAAAAGACCGTAGTTGATATATTGGTAAAATACTGTTTTGGTTACGGTAATTAACTGTAATATTAAAAATAAGGCAAAATTGTATTTTTTAGTTTTATTTTTTGTAATGTATACAGTATAGCACTGTTAAAAAAATTGAGTCCTGTGTTTATTACAGTTTAACACCTTTTCAAAAGATAATAACTTTTAACTAAAACTAAATTTTAACTAAATTTTACAGTAAATGTTGATTAAAACATAAGTCACAAACTAAAATATACATTAATCTATTTTTTTGAAAGATAATAACTTTAAATTTTACAGTAAATGTTGATTAAAACATAAGTCACAAACTAAAATATACATTAACCTATTTTTTTTGAAAGATAATAACTTTATTTTGCAGTAAATAATAATAAAAAATCAAGTTAAAAACTGTAAACTGTTTGTGATAAAATTATACTGTAAAATGAAATACAGGCCTCTTGTAGTTTTTAGGGTAGAATTCTGGCAACCACAGCTGCCAATTTTTTATCGTAAAATGTACAGATTTTTTTTTACAGTGTATGTTGGTTTTTGTTTTTTGTTTTTCCTGTGAGAATATTTCCTTTGTCTTGTTACCCTTTAAAAAACAGTAGTCCCAACTTTTTCAAGTGGTAGCAGGTCTGGTTCTGGCCCGCTGGACTTGGGTGGGCAAAAATATAAAGGGGAATACAATGTCACTGGTTGTTTTTATGTCAGTTTATTATTTTGCAGATAAATAGAACTACAGCAGATAGACCTACATTTTCAAGAAATGCTTCTGTTTAAAATAGAAATTTACTATTGGAATGCTTTTTAACCTTTGGAGCTGAACTTGTTTTTCCAATTTTTATCACTCTCGTCCTGTGGCTCTCTCATGAGGCTGCTGAGTCTGTTCTGTCTGCTCACTTCGCTCTCGCTTATGACCATCAAAACAGTTATGGGTTAAGTAAATATCTCTTTTTTACTCGATTTTCAAGTAAAATATTGATCTGAAAACACTGCTTGTTGCGACAGTTAATTAACAGACTATTTAACATGATTTTCGGTTGTATCTTAGTGATACCTTGGCCTATCCACATGAAACAAACACTGTAAGGAAAGTCTTCTCTGTCAGGACCATCAGCTCTCACGTCCCTCTGCTCTTCCTCTGTCCTGTGGCCACCCATTTATGAAGGCATCCTGCTCCTCCCTCTCTCTCTTGGGGGTAGTCTCTGTGCTGCCCACACAGGTTTTTTTATATATAATTTAAACAGTATAGCACTGTTAAAATAATTGAGTCCAGGGTTTATTAGTTAATTTTTTTTATTTGCAGTTTAACAACAGAAATAAACAGCATTCTGCAACAACTTTCTTTTAATTTTATCATAAAAAACATAGTATCTAACTAAATATACCCCCATCCCCCACCCCACCCAAAAAAAAAAAAAAACAGTTACAGTTTAACACCTTAAGATAATAACTTTAAATTTTACAGTTAATGTTGATTAAAACGTAAGTTGCAAACTGTAAAATATACAGTTAATCTATGTTTTTGAAAGATAATAACTTAAAATTTTACAGTAAATAATAATAAAAACTCAAGTCAAAAACTGTAAAAACAACATTTGTGATAATATTGTACTGTAAAATGAAATAAAGGCCTCTTGTAGTTTTTACGGTAGAATTCTGGCAACCACAGCTGACAATTTTTTACTGTAAAATATACAGATTTTTTTTTACAGTGTTGTTCATATTGCAGCATACGATGGTGTTTATGGCAAAAACACAATTCATAGGCTTCTCTACCTCGGCACCATGTTGGTTATTGATACTGGTTATTATACGTCTGTGAACAATGTGACACAAAAGCTGATTCTTGAAATGTATACCTGGTGCAGCTGTTTATAACCAGTCTCTACCCACTACCAGCAAAAAAAAAACTTTCTGAACAGACTGTCTTCACAACAGTGGGCAATCCATTTCAATCCTTGTTCAAATTACAGTCTCAGTAATGGCTTTCCTGTTTACTGGCATGGTGTTCTCGTGTGATAAATGCTAAAATCTCTTAATAAACTCTGCTCATGCTCATTCCTGAAGTTTCCTCTTTGTATTGGCAGAAGTTTGCAAACCCAACAGGGCTCGTAACACGTTTGACATTTTCATCACTCCACAAAATGTCATAGCACTGAATTGTATTTGCCCCCATCAGATATATATTTGCATGACGTATACACAACAGCAACAGCAACGCTCCGCTTAGCATCACAAACACGGGCAGCTCATCAATATGCAACCGGCTCCTTTCACTAAATCCCTCACTGACAAGAAAGAAATAACGGTGCAGAGAAAAACAGCCGGTCTGGAGATAAAATGTAAAATAAATGGGAGCAGCGTAAAGTCTGATTCATGGTCCAAGTGGAATAAATAGCTCGGCTGATTACAATCATCCCCATTGCTGTACACGGCTCTTCTCTAAATGATATTAAAGTACATAAGACACTCATTTAAATTAAACCAATTGTCTTTGAGCGGTGAAGGTACACTGTCAAAGTTTAAAAGGAGAGAATATATGTGTTAGGAGAAATGGTGAATATAACTTGCCCCCAATGAATGAATGCTATATCAGCCATGACAATACCAGCATTGTGGGTTTTAGACACCTTTGCATTAGTATTTTACATTTTATAACTTTATATGTGTGGAAAACGACGTCTTTTCCTGTTATTTAATATACTTTGCAGAGAACGCTTGGATTAAGTGCCCCCTGCTGGCAACGTTGGGGACTGGATAGAGCATAAAAAATTGCTAATTGGCACAGCTATTATAGGGTGAGCTGATTTTTAGACCCAGAAATTGAGACACATATTTTATTCACTAATCGCATTGCATTTGAACTCACCAAGAAACAAAAAGGCTTCAGAAATCCATACAATTTACTGTAATGCAATCAAAGTACATGACGCTAGGGCTTACGTTTTGAATTTTAATGGCAATTTAATCATAAAAATAATGACATTAGTGACAAAAGTCTTTAGACAAATGTGTTTTAAGTTTACTTTGCTTTTCTTTTATTTAAAATGGGGACAACTGGGACATGGTTTGTTGAAAACTGGGACGTCTAGCACTAACAGAGAGATAAATGAGCTGACTGCACTGAAATTATCAGAACATGAATGAAACAAAATACTAAAGCTATGTTTTGAGGCACAAACAACTTTATAACATGGTTTAAAACAAGTAGATTTAGCATAATAGGCTACGCTTTTTTCTTTTTAGATTGGGGGAAACTGTATGGAAAGACAGAGAAAGGATGTTAAAACAAGATGGACACTGCTGCAACATGGCGATCATAGAAAGCTCTTTTTATAGTGTCAGTGTTAAGATTCCTTAAATCAATGGATGCAAAACTCCACATTTGCCACTATTAAAATGTTTATCCTGCACTTGTCTAAGGCGCTGCTTCATTCTCATCTCCAGTTGGTAGTTATGACTTATCCAAAAGCTGATTCATAAAAGTCTGAAGTTTAAAGTGAGCAGTAATGGGCCTGGGAGGAACCTAATGCTTTCCCGGGAACTCCCTGTGATTACCGCAGCTCTCTGTTTACTCTCACTGATGGCAGGGCTGAAGTGTATCTTTATAATATTGCCACTCGAGGGCCATAATGAAATGAAATGGAAAGAGGAGATAAGAGCGTGGACTGCAGTATAGGAGCCAGTGATGAGCTCTCACACCACTGATCTGTTTCCTGATTAGAGACGTAAACAAAGGCGTGGGCTGATCAGAGCAGGACCTCACAGTAAGTAATGGATAAATCTTTCCAGTTTAATGCTTAAGTAAAGTGTGGTCCAGGGTTGGAGTTTGCCACTGCTTAGTGACCTCTGCTTGTGTCACGACTGACAGTAAAGTCCTGGTAAGTTCTGATTTACTCCTGGCATAGTCTGATTTAGATCTGATTTAGCCCTACTTAGTTCTGATTCTGTGGTTTAGTCCTGATTTAGTCCAGGTTTAAAACTGGTTTGGTCCTGATTTAGTTGTGATTTAGATTTGTTCTGGGAATAAGTGCCTATTTCAGTCCTTGCTTTAGACCTGATTTTGTTCTGGTTTACTCATGATTTAGCCTATACTACTCAATACTATACTATATTATATTATATTATACTTAGGGCTGTCAACGTTAACGCATGCGATGAATTTTTTTAAAAATGTATGCGTTGAAATTTATTAACACAACATGATCTATTTTGCCGTACACCAGCGCTTCTCAAAGTGCTTTACAGGCGTGACGCCGTGTCGGGGCATGTGACCGTCTTGACATGTGCGTATATCACAACACTGACTTGTTTTTACGGTGAACGACCTGCACGTCCAGAGGAGAGAGAGCAGCTGCCTCACGTTTGCCCATGGTTTCCATTTCAGGACGAGTCCACTGCTTTGAACGCTGCACTACAGCCCTCTCCTTTCCCTCCCCAAACGAGTCTCGTGTAAAAACTTTTTACTAATAAATGTTAGGTGTGCTTTTTATATCGCTTCCTTTCACTGCCTCTGTCCGTACGCGTACCTGGGAGCTGTGCTTTCTGAGCGTCCTGGACCCGCGGTGAGAGCGGGGGGCGATCCATGGCCATCCTTAAACTTATGGAGTCACAATCCGCAAACTCCTACAAAGCCCCTGACAGGTGACAGTGCCCAGCCCCTGACAGGTGACCGCGCCCAGCCCCTGACAGGTGACCCCGCCCAGCCACTGACAGGTGACTGCGCCCAGCCCCTGACAGGTGACCGCGCCCAGCTCCTGACAGGTGACTGCGCCCAGCCCCTGACAGGTGACCCCGCCCAGCCACTGACAGGTGACCGCGCCCAGCCCCTGACAGGTGACCCCGCCCAGCCCCTGACAGGTGACCCCGCCCAGCCCCTGACAGGTGACCCCGCCCAGCCACTGACAGGTGACTGCGCCCAGCTCCTGACAGGTGACCGCGCCCAGCCCCTGACAGATGACCCCGCCCAGCTCCTGACAGGTGACCGCGCCCAGCCCCTGACAGGTGACCGCGCCCCGCCCCTGACAGGTGACAGTGCCCCGCCCCTGACAGGTGACCGCGCCCAGCTCCTGACAGGTGACCGCGCCCCGCCCCTGACAGGTGACCGCGCCCCGCCCCTGTGCTCTGCCTCTGTCCGTGGTGCTGAGAAGAGCAGAGCAGAGGCTCAGGTGTCTGCAGTAGATTTAATGCAGAGCACAGTTCAGCAGACACTGTTATCTCAGTTACTACACAGATTTATTAAAGCCTCTCTCACAATATTCAGAAGTTATTTCTGAGATGTAGTTTTTTTATCCAAGTAAAGACACACTCCTCAACCTCTCTGGACTTTTTTTTTTTTTAAACACTGCATATTGTCATGGAAAATCTTCAAGTTATACATTGTGATTAATTGTGATTAATCACAGCCCAAGAGTGTGATAATATTTTTTTAACTGATTGACAACACAATATGTACTATACTATACTATACTAGGTAAAAGGTAAAAGATAGATAAAGGAGCTGAGTGACAGCAATTTAAGCACTGAAGTTATCACATATCACATGGTTAAAACCTCAAAAATGTCGATTTAGCAAATTAGGAGACCTTTAATGTTGATGCTGCTCAGTGTTGCCACAATTTCTACCATTTTCACAATAAAAAATACCTCATGTAGTACCATGATGAAAACTTGAAGTAAACTTTAAAGACTGAGTGCGGCCACTTTGCCTTTTCCTCAAATTTTTCATTCTCCTTCTGTGTCTCCTCAAAAAGTCAATCAATCTTCTGCCGCTTTCTACTGTAAGTTGTGAGTAAAGGAGCAGCCTGCAGTCATTATTCAGACTCTCTGCTCTGTGAATCACTGTCCCACTCAGAAAAAAACAACCCAAAGTGTGAAATGGGGCCATTTTTATCCCAAACATTAACCACTGCCAACAAAAGCTCCTTTAGAAGCACAGCGCAGAATGGGCTCGGTGCAACAAGAATTTGCACCAAAGTTTACAGTGGTATCCGAAAAT
Source organism: Bostrychus sinensis (assembly GCA_020698575.1). Taxonomy (NCBI): domain Eukaryota; kingdom Metazoa; phylum Chordata; class Actinopteri; order Gobiiformes; family Eleotridae; genus Bostrychus; species Bostrychus sinensis. The sequence continues at coordinate 6,536,545 of CM036251.1, forward strand.
GCACAAGTCTTTTAGCCACAGACTTGCACAGGTTGGGTCAGTGGAAAGGGCATTAAAACTGACTTCTTGCAGTAAACCACACTGCATCTTGTCACTACTGTCCATCTGTATCCTTTGGTGCAGTGGTTCTCAAACTGTGGTAATCAAGCCTCTTCTAGTGGGACTAAGGACTCCTACAAAGCCCCTGACAGGTGACAGTGCCCAGCCCCTGACAGGTGACCGCGCCCAGCCCCTGACAGGTGACCCCGCCCAGCCACTGACAGGTGACTGCGCCCAGCTCCTGACAGGTGACCGCGCCCAGCTCCTGACAGGTGACCGCGCCCAGCTCCTGACAGGTGACTGCGCCCAGCCCCTGACAGGTGACCGCGCCCAGCCCCTGACAGGTGACCGCGCCCAGCTCCTGACAGGTGACTGCGCCCAGCCCCTGACAGGTGACCCCGCCCAGCCACTGACAGGTGACCGCGCCCAGCCCCTGACAGGTGACCCCGCCCAGCCCCTGACAGGTGACCCCGCCCAGCCCCTGACAGGTGACCCCGCCCAGCCACTGACAGGTGACTGCGCCCAGCTCCTGACAGGTGACCGCGCCCAGCCCCTGACAGATGACCCCGCCCAGCTCCTGACAGGTGACCGCGCCCAGCCCCTGACAGGTGACCGCGCCCCGCCCCTGACAGGTGACAGTGCCCCGCCCCTGACAGGTGACCGCGCCCAGCTCCTGACAGGTGACCGCGCCCCGCCCCTGACAGGTGACCGCGCCCCGCCCCTGTGCTCTGCCTCTGTCCGTGGTGCTGAGAAGAGCAGAGCAGAGGCTCAGGTGTCTGCAGTAGATTTAATGCAGAGCACAGTTCAGCAGACACTGTTATCTCAGTTACTACACAGATTTATTAAAGCCTCTCTCACAATATTCAGAAGTTATTTCTGAGATGTAGTTTTTTTATCCAAGTAAAGACACACTCCTCAACCTCTCTGGACTTTTTTTTTTTTTAAACACTGCATATTGTCATGGAAAATCTTCAAGTTATACATTGTGATTAATTGTGATTAATCACAGCCCAAGAGTGTGATAATATTTTTTTAACTGATTGACAACACAATATGTACTATACTATACTATACTATACATATGTAAATAAAAAAAAAAAGTTTAAATAAATAGTTTGGGGAATGCATCAACAATAGATGTATATAAAACAATCAGGTTCAAAACAATCAGGAGCCGGTAATTCAACTTTGCACAGGGAGCGGAAATGCATTTTTCAAAAGCTTTATTTCAGTGTTTTGTCTTGCATTTAGGAGAATAATGGGAGAATTAATCTGAGACAAAGGGATTTACTGAGCACACTGGGCCCATGCATGATCATATGGTGGGACACTTAATCCCTGTTTGGCAGTTCTGGCAGAAATCACAGAACTTTTGTCACATTATGTTACATAAAAAGCTTTAGACAGTTTTCCCTTGTGCTTATCTGGGTCACTGCAGACATTTAGGCTTCCCTAAAGAGAGACGCTTTCCCCAAAGTGTTCAGGGATAAATTCATGTAAACATACTTTTGATGTGGTGCTTTGGAGGAGTAGGAATTTAGAGAAAGTGCATTGAGGTTTGGTTGTGGTTGAAGGTGTCAGGCTCCAGCCATTCACAAACTCTACGGGGAATAAGTGGTAAAAAATTGATGTTGCATATTTTTTGGTTTGATCAGTTTGATTAACAAGCTCTCTACATTCACTGCAATCATTCATTTATCCAAAAAATGGTGAACAGCTCTGTTTACTGATTCCTCACAGCTGATTTTCATTTTGTGGTAAAATGGCATCAAACAAAAAAAATCAAGGAATATGGAAAATCCTGACGTGGCCTTCTCAGTCACCAGATTTGTCATAGCCATGTCTTTGCATTCACTGCATCAAATAAAATCAGTCCAATATTTAAAGGGCCTTTCTACTTTTTTCAGACTGTTTTGGACTACTTTGCTTTAGTATTTCACGTTTTTTTAACTTAAAATAATGTATATGTATGGGATATGTCTTCTGTTGGGGAGCTGTTATTTTCAATTTGCAAAGAACATTTGGGTTAGGTGTCTGATGCCCCCTGCTGGCAACGGAGGGGACTGGACAGAGCATAAAAAGGCTATTTAGCACAGCAACATGAAGGTAAAAGATAGATAAAGGAGCTGAGTGACAGCAATTTAAGCACTGAAGTTATCACATATCACATGGTTAAAACCTCAAAAATGTCGATTTAGCAAATTAGGAGACCTTTAATGTTGATGCTGCTCAGTGTTGCCACAATTTCTACCATTTTCACAATAAAAAATACCTCATGTAGTACCATGATGAAAACTTGAAGTAAACTTTAAAGACTGAGTGCGGCCACTTTGCCTTTTCCTCAAATTTTTCATTCTCCTTCTGTGTCTCCTCAAAAAGTCAATCAATCTTCTGCCGCTTTCTACTGTAAGTTGTGAGTAAAGGAGCAGCCTGCAGTCATTATTCAGACTCTCTGCTCTGTGAATCACTGTCCCACTCAGAAAAAAACAACCCAAAGTGTGAAATGGGGCCATTTTTATCCCAAACATTAACCACTGCCAACAAAAGCTCCTTTAGAAGCACAGCGCAGAATGGGCTCGGTGCAACAAGAATTTGCACCAAAGTTTACAGTGGTATCCGAAAATGCACAAGTCTTTTAGCCACAGACTTGCACAGGTTGGGTCAGTGGAAAGGGCATTAAAACTGACTTCTTGCAGTAAACCACACTGCATCTTGTCACTACTGTCCATCTGTATCCTTTGGTGCAGTGGTTCTCAAACTGTGGTAATCAAGCCTCTTCTAGTGGGACTAAGGACTCCTTTGTCATTTAATTCCTGATTTTATTTAATTTAGAGCTTGATCCAGCAGTCCAGCTGATTTGTTCCTGAGTTAGGTCTGGTTTATACCTGGTTTGGTCCTGGTTTAGACCTGGGTAAGCTACGCTGGGTAGCTACTGTCAAGGCAAACTAGACACTGCTTCTGCATCCAGCATGGAGGTGCGACCACTTGCTCTGCAGCGGCTGCAAGTGATTATCAGCAGCGCGTGCCTGGTGTGGCTTTTTAAGCAGCAAGGACAGTCTGCTCATGGAGCACAAGGAGAGCGCCCCTGAAGTTGTCGTCGCGAGCTGTTAATACTGTGCTTTTCCAGACTCACGGTTTCTACGAAGACACAGCCGGTAAGGACCTTGGAGCCTCGCTAAAATTGTTCCTTTCCTAGTGTCGAAAGCTGCTTCTCCCATGGCACAAAATTGTTTTCTGCATTGAAACTTGTGGCGTTCAGTGACACCTTTTTTTTGTATTAAAAAGCTAAGGCTAAAATGTTTTCATGTTTGAAAAATTGTTTATTATTAGTAGCTAAAAGCATGACATTTGAATGTAACAAAACTCAGTTGAAGAAAGTTCAAAATCCATTTAAAATCTACTGATAAAATGAAGTTTATTAGATCATGTTTGTAAAAGTAAGTTACATTGAACATGTAATTATTTGCTTGTTTAAAGGTTTTTTACCTACCATCTACCATCTACCTATTACTACCTGCCACTTACCGTCTATGATCTACTACAACTATTGACTGTCAGCTGTTGAAAACAAATAAAAAGCATGTCTGAGAGAAATCCTGTTTGGTTCTTCAACCGTCAGACCATTTTCCTATCAAGTTCAGGAACAAGCACAGTGACCTAGGCAGCATTTGACAGCTACAGTTAAGTCTTTCTTCAGTAATACATTTTTTCTGGGTCAGTCTCTACTTTATTCCTTAGTTCAGACAAAGTTAGTCTTAGTCCTCATTTAGGGTAATTTTATTTCATTAAATGGTCCCTGGAGAGTCTAATATGTTACATGGTGTAAAAAGTTAGAAAACCACTCCTTTAGTGTTGGCTCACATCTTACTTTTAAAGATCAGATCTACAGCTTGAAGCAGAGTTGAGAGTGCCTCTGCTGGCCTGGCAGACACACTGCATTGTTTTTAATAGCTGAACACAGTATGTTGCTGCACAGGTTTGTTGTGAAGTTGTGTTGCTTCTTTTTCCTTTTAGCTGTTCTGCCCTCCTCTGTATCCTTTTGTCTCACACAAACCAACTCCATGTCCTCTTTCACCACATCCATAAATCTGCTCTTTGGTCTTCCTCTAGGCCTCCAGCTCTAACCTCAGCGTCCTTCCACAAAATATATTCACTATGCCTCCTCTGTACATGTCCAAACCATCTCTGTGAGGAAAATCTGACTTTATCTCCAAAACATCTAAGCTTTCCCTCTGATGGACTCATACCTGGTCCTATCCATACTCGTCATGAACAAAGAGAACCTGGACCTCTTCAGCTCTGCCTGCTGTCCTGTTTCTCGTGGCCACTGTCTCTAAACTGTACAGCATCTCTGCTTCATTCTCGCTTTTGTCACACAACACAGCTGACATTTTTCTCCACACATGCTTGCACACTTCTCTTTATGTAGTCTGTCCTCTACAAGTACCGTATTTTCCGGACTATACGTCGCTCCAGAGTATAAGTCGCACTAGCCAAAAAATGCATAATGAAGAGGAAAAAACGTATATAAGTCACACTGGACTATAAGTCGCATTTTTTGGGGGAAATTTATTTTACAAAATCCGACACCAAGAACAGACATTTCATCTTGAAAGGCAAGTTATAGTAATAATAGAATAGAGAACAACAGCTGAATAGGTGTGCGGTTTGCCAACGTAACACACTGATGGTTATTCAGCTACATGAAGCATAAACAATGAACTGAACAGGTGTCTCGTATGTTAACGTAATATATTAACAGTTATTCACATAACTATAGCATAAAGAACATAATATAACAAGTTCACCAAACTCACCATCTCACTCCTAATCACTAAATCCTTTAAATTCTTCATCCTCGGTGTCGCTTCTGAACAACTCCACCAACTCCGGAGGTAGACGAAGCGCCGCTTCCTCCTCTGCGTGGCTGTCGTCAGACTCAGCATCAGTTCCATTTCCAATTATTCCGCTCTCTCAGTTGTCTTTATAGCCTAAGTTGTTAGTGGTAATGTTTACATTTTAAATTGTCAGTGGTGCAGGTGCAGCAGATGCTGGTACACAAGCCTAGAGCGCCCTCTAACCAACACCTGAAATATTTTAATATGTAAGTCACACCTGAGTATACGTCGCACCCCTAGCCGGACTATGAAAAAAAGTGCGACTTATAGTCCAGAAAATACGGTACATAAGGCATAGGCTGAAGAATTCACATATAAACAATACAAGAACAGTATTTTAACACTTTCAAGTTTGAAGCATGAAAAAATGTCCCAAATCTGATTAAAAGGCCTGAAACACTGTCATTATATACAGCCATTCTGTGATACATCTAATCAAGCATTTCCCAGCTCACTCATTTAGACACAAGAGCCACAAGCCGCGACTCAGCACCAATCAGAAATAATTGGTCAGACTTCTCTGGGCTCTTAAATACTGCAGGATTTGAGCAGATCAAGGACTCAGCCAATCGTCAGCGTTCACACACAAACAGGTATTTGGTGAAAAGGCACCTACGAAAGCATAGGGCAAGGCATCATGGAACATTAGGTCAAGTCACTCACAGCTGAAAGGCAAACCTCTCTGCGCTCATCTCACAAAAACAAACAGGAGCTGATGAGAAAAGGCTGGAGTCATCTGTTTAAACCAATCAGGGACTGGAGTTTAGATTTAGACAATAACTAATGCAGGGGATATGTAACATGCATGCAAAAATGGCGCCGGTATGTCTGGTTCGCCGTCTGACTCTCCCAACTTTAGTCTGCTTTCTGCTGTTTTTTGTCATGAGGACCACTGACTCTATGCTTGTGTATGATCGCACAGAGTTACTAAAAATCAAAGTGTTTGTGGATACGCGTGTATATTTTCACTGTAATGGACAAAAAAGGGCGCGTCCCTCTCACCTGGCTGACGTGCCCAAGGAACTATTCCGGGTGAAGGCGCTGCTACCGAGGACGCACCACCGTCGAGGTGTGCGCAGTGGATGGCTAGTAAAGCTAAAAGCCTAGCTAGCGCGTTCTACAATGCTTTTGAGCTCTCCAGCTAGCATCCCCCAGGATTACGAAGCCTGTTTTCGCCGCATTGCCTCTCGCCATACCCTGGCTCCTGTTAGTGCATGGCTGGTCTCAGTGTGTGGACCAATAGTGGAGCATTTCGCCGTGCGCTCTCGCCGGCCTCTTCGGGGGTCAGGCGGCGTAATCCCCGAAAATCTGAAGCCGCTGAGCCGGGCAGCTCCTGCGGCTAAGGAGTCTACGGTTCCTTCTTTGAGATGTGCGCTCATAAACGCCAGATCGGTGGTGAACAAGACTTTCATCCTTCAGGATTATTTCACATCGCACTGTTTGGATGTGCTCTTCCTGACTGAAACGTGGATAAATGTGGGTCCACTGCCTTTTCCAAACTGTTACCTCCTTTCTGTACTTTCATAAACACGCCAAGAAACACTGGTCATGGTGGAGGTATTGCAACTGTGTCGAAGAGCTGCTTATGTTATAAACCTCTATCAGAAATGAGTTTCTCCTCATTTGAACTAAGCTGCTTTACACTTGGGCAATCAAAGCCTGTTTTGTACGCAGTGGTTTACCAGCCACCCAAGTACAATAAGGACTTTAAGAGTTTTCTGCATTAATTTCTACTGTGTTGATGAAATATGATAGGATTTTACTTGTTGGTGATTTTAATTTACATGTATGTTGTCCGTCTAAGTCTACGGCTAAAGAGTTTTTAGATTTAATTGATTGTTTTAGTTTGAATCAACATGTCACTGGTCCCACTCAGATTCATGGTCATACATTGGACCTTGTTCTGACGTATAACTTAAATACTGATAATGTGTTAGTAGGGGATGCAGTAGTCTCTGACCGCAGTCCGGTCATGTTTGACTTCACTTTGAATCACCACGTTAAGTTGCCCACTCTGGCGCATTACTGTCGTGTCCTCAAGCCCGACACAGCGGTTTGTTTTTCCTCTCTCTTCCGATGTTTGAAATCTCAAAGTGTCACTGCCACGCAAGACACAGAGGAATTAACAACATAATTTCTCTCCACATGCTGTAATGTCCTTAACACTGTGGCTCCGCCTAAAGCCGTGCGCTCCAGACCCAAACTGGAGCTGTGGCTAAATGTCATTACGCGCGAGGCCAGGCGAGTGTGTAGAAGGGCAGAGCGTAAGTGGAAGAGAGATCGGCTGCATGTGTCTTATGACATTTTAAAGGATTGTTGGCAAACTTATCAGAAACTTGTCTAAGCTGGAAAAGTTAAATATCTCTCTGACTTAGTTTCAAATAACAAGAACAATCCGCGCTTTCTCTTTAAAACTATTGGGACCATCCTTAATCCATCTCTATCCACTATTTTAGAATGGTCATCAGAAGCCTGTAACACATTTCTCAGCTTTTTTGTTGAAAAAGTTGCCAAAATTAGGGCCAATATATTGACCCCTATGTCCAATCCAACACCAGACATGTACTGCTCTAGTGTATTTTGTGAATTTGAGCCCGTGTCTTTCTCATGCCTTTTTAAAATTGTCAGTCAACTGAAACCCCCCTCATGTCTGACTGACCCTGTCCCTCCACGTCTTTTTAAGGACGTGTGGACAACTATTGGCCACAATGTTCATGGAATTATAAACAGCAGTCTTGTCTCTGGTGTTGTGCCTCTTTTTTTGTAAACAAGCTGTTGTTGAACCTCTGCTGAAGAAACCAGGTCTTCACCTCACCTCGACCACTGCCCCTCTCAACTGTGGAGTCCCTCAGGGTTCTATTCTGGTACCTGTTCTCTTTGCATTGTACCTTCTCCCACTGAGATTAATCTTTAAAAAACATGGCATCTCATATCATTTGTATGCAGATGATTGCCAAATGTACCTGCCACTCCAAAAACGTGCTTCTGACCCCCTGACACCCCTCTTTGAGTGTCTTGGTGACGTCAAGGCTTGGTTGGCCCACAATTTTCTGAGTCTTAACGAGGGGAAAACTGAGATACTGTTGTTTGGAAACATTGACCCCCTGATGGACCTGGGCCTACTCAAACAATATATAAAACCCTCAGTCTCCAGCCTTGGCGTCACTATAGACAATGATTTTAAACTCGTTAAACAAGTCAGTGCAGTCGTCAAAGGCTTTTATCATCTTAGGCTTTTATCCAAAATTAAACCCTTTTTATCGCTTAAGATTTTTGAACAAATTGTGCATGCTTTTATTTCATCTCATTTAGACTACTGTAATGCACTTTACTCTGGTATTAGTCACAATGCACTTTCACACTTATAGTTAGTCCAAAATTCTGCGGCTTGTCTTTTAACTGGAATTAGAAAGTGTGAGCACATTACCCCCATTTTGGCCTCTTTGCACTGGCCTCCTGTTCATTTTAGGATTGATTTTAAGATTTTGTTGTTTGTTTTTAAAGCATTAAATGCACTGGCCCCACAGTACATCACGGGCCTCATCCAAATTTATACTCCGAGGTCCGAGCGCCCCAGCTCCAGCTTGTGGTCCCTAAGACGAGGCTCAAAACCAAGGGTGACCGAATTGTCTTAAGACCCACTTTTATTCTCTGGCTTTTAACTCGGCGTGGGTTGTGTGGTCCTGTGTCTTTTATTTTATTTTATTCTTTTGTTTTTGTTTATTTTATGGTGTTTTATTTATTGTTATTTTAGTGTGTTACTTTTATTTGATTTTACTAGTTTCTATTGTTCTATTGCTTCATTATTGTCTTTGTTTGTATTATTTGTGCAGCACTTTGGAAACTGTGTTTGTTTGTAAAATGTGCTATAGAAATAAAGTGGATTGGATTGGATTGGAAAATACACTTTTTTGAGGTTTCTACTATGTTACAATGTTTTTTTCTAATGTTGTAGACAAGACTGTAGTAATCAAGACCAAGACAAGGCAGAGACTTTCAAGGTTTGAGACTGAGATGTTTAAGGACTGATATTGAGTCAAGACAAAGACCAAGGCAAACTGAGACCAAGTCGAGACCAAACCCTGTGAATAAAAAAAAAAAGTATGTATTATTTTAATGATTTAATGCAGCAGACTCCGCAAACAGAGACAGATCATTTTCTTGGTTCTTCTGATGCTGAAAAAAAATTACTCCTAAATTATGATGAATAGCATTTTCTTTTAATGTCTGATAAATGGCTCGGGCATCTGTTCCTGATGCCTCCTGGACGCCTCCCTGGGGAGGTGTTCCGGGCATGTCCCACTGGGAGGAGGCCCCGGGGAAGACCTAGGACACGCTGGAGGGACTACGTCTCTCGGCCTGGGAACGCCTTGGGGAGCCCCCGGTAGAGCTGGAGGAAGTGTCTGTGGAGAGGGAAGTCTGGGCATCTCTGGTTAGACTGCTGCCCCCGCGACCCGGTCCCGGATAAAGTGGAAGAAGATGGATGGATGGTCTGATAAATAAAATCTTTGAGACCGCCACTTACAAGATGAGAGAAAGACCGTAAAAAATGGTCTCAAGACCTGTCTTAAGACCAAGACCAGTCTCCGGCGTTACAACACTAGTTGTTCTCTCATCAAAAACATAATTGGAGTTGTGTTTTGTTTTGTTCACGCCTGTTTGACCTCAAAATGCTCAGTTCAGCGGATCCCCACCTGCTCCAGGAAGCACTGACCAATCAACAATCTGCTCTCATTCATTTATCCAAAAAACTGTTTCCACTGATTTCTCACAGCTGTTTTTTATTTTGCAGTAAAATGGCATCATTCCAAAAGTAAAAGCTGCACTACCCTTTTCATGATTGTAAAAGTGATGTGTGTAAAAAAAATGTAGAGTTTGAATGATACACTCTCCTTTCCTAACTCCTCTCCTTGGCGCCGCTCTGTCACAGTCTCACACAAACCTGGAAGTGTGCACAGCCAGGAGCTGTCACAATAACACAGCACAGATCTGGAGTTTGCTTTCAATTCTTAAAAATAAAAAATAAAAATACTGCAAATTGGCTCTGAATTTTGAAATACAACAATAGCTCCTTCACATTATGCCTGATAGATTCTAGTTCTGGATAGATAAAGGAACAAAAACCCTTATAACACAGCCCACAGCTGACCTCAAAGTCTCATTTTTTTCCTCAGATGACTTCTGTTCTGCTGCACTAATAACTAAATAATTATCTTTGCCAAAATACAAGGAAAAAGAAATCAGGTAGTGCAGCTTTAAGGAAGTGAACAATTCTATGTTTCTGTTCAAAGGAGCACATCGCAAAAGAATAATATGTTTAATACTTTATTAGTGCTGCTAGGATGTAAAAGAATACTGGTTAATATTTATTTTAAGCCACAATATAAATATATACAGCCAGAGTCAGTCACACCTTTCAACACAAGATGATAACTCCGCTCTCTTTCTCACACAGATTTATCTTCCAGTGATATAGGTTTTTAGTTGAATTATGACCTGCACCACAGACAGAGCTGGTGATAAATCCCTGTTATAACAGAAGTTTACGGTTTGATCCAGAGAGAGAGGGCTACCTGAACATCTGCTGCTCCACATGTTCCCATCGCCTCGAGGAAGACCAAATATGATTTAACAACATCGCCTCTACTTCATTATTCAGTACGGTGCTCCTTACAAATTTTACAACGTTATTTGAAGGCGCTGAATGATGCCAAGCTTTTAAAATGTCCACAGTGCGACTTGAATGTAATGGCAAACATAATAAAGTACTGTACAGAAAATGTTCATTATTATCATTATTATTATGGATTAAATTTGCACTGCACATTCCAAGTTTAAGCTTTTCTAAGTGCTTTACCAAACGACATTATGTGGTAGCGGGGATTGAACCGCCAACCTTCTGGTTAGTGGGCAAACTCTATCAACTAGCTGCTGCAAATGTGCATCTAAAAGTGTTTTGGACCTTGGCAGCAAAATGGGTAGTACTAGTTATTATAGTTGTAGAAGTAGCAGTGGTAGTAGAATTTGAGGTAATATTAGAAGTATGGAGAAGTATTAGTTGCTGTCAAGTTTTTAAAAAAGTTCATTCAGCTCTTGCCCAAACTTGAAAAAGGCTGATTTCACACAAAACGACGCTGGAGCAACTCACTCCTTTTAATTTCTTTTATCAATTGTTTTCTTTTGTTGGTGGATGTTTCAGTTCATTGTTTCATTGACATTTTTTAAACAGGTAGACTTGTGTAAACATGAATATTGTAGATTGGTTAAGTGGAGTAGGTTGATAACCTACAAAGACACAAAATGCACATGAAAAATCACTAAAGTGAACTTATTTTAACAAACATATTAACTCTTACAATTTAAAATCACATTTTATGAATCAATATTTTTAAACTTTCAATTTTTTATTTAAAGTGTAACTAAACCCTGAATCAACTTATATTTTGCTGATTAACTATATAAAAGTGGCTTTAATAGTGCTGTCTGTTGGTCCATGTCCAACTTTTGACATTTTAATGTAAACTTGCTTAATTCCTGAAATTCCAGTCTAAAACCGTCTGTGTGCTGCCGTCTTAAGGTTGAACGTTGGTAAAGTTGCATTTTGCTATTGATCTAAAAGTGGCAGTTGCTAACGACTACGTCCCGTGCTCTGCAGGCTCTGGTATAAAAGCCCCGCCGTTAGCCACGCCCCCGTAACGAGTTAGGAGTTGGAATTGTGAGCATTGCGAGCATTATCGACAGCGGTTGTCAGGTTTGCGTTTATCAGCATATTAGCACTTGAAAAATTATGATAAAACAAATGTGTGACTTGGTCTTAATCTGTTTTTTGCACATTACTGTGTCATTAAATGAATATATTCGTGGTTTGAGGCTTTGGTGTTTTATTGTATAATTAGCTTATACCTTAGGTGTCTCTACAGCAAATATTCTCCACAGGGGACAGTGAGCTGCAGTGGCCACAGTTGAGTGAGAATAATGTTATTCTCCTTTCAATACGCTTTACTACCAGAGTTTCGGAATTTTTTTTTAGCCTTTGCTTATTACATTAGCCTACATTAGCTATGACGCTAACGTCACTTTACCACTCAAACTGTCCCCATTCGGTCCTGCAAAGCCTCGGCTGCCTCAGCAGCCCCGGCGTCGGACATTGCCGAGGCAGCGTCTTGAGCCAGCGGCTCGCACCGGTACGGCTCCGGTCCGGCTCCGGTACGGCTCCGGTCCGCTAGGCTCCACACTGCCTTCCTCTGTTTTTGGTGAAGGTGGAGGAGAAAAATCCTCCTCCTCAGGAACGCTCTGTAGTGAAACTGTTAGCGTCGCTCTGGTCACTCTCCATCTTTGAATATCTGTCAACTCAAGCTGTGGTCACTGTCACTGTCAATCACAGGTCCAGACCACGCCCCCCGCTCACCCCCCTTCCCTCGGCCCCGCCCCTCTGTCTCTGCTTTGGCTGTGGGCGGAGTAAGGCTCTAACCCTGGGGTTTAGTTACACTTTAAAGTAACATTTTAACTCTACCTATAAACCCAATGAATTGTACATTAACTTATTTAAATTATTACTTTTAACTTATATTTTACAAAATTAAATGTTTTTAATCAATGGTTTACATAATGAAATTAGGTTTTACCCAAATAGTTTAACAAATTAATGTTTTTAAACTAAATTATTAAATCAACTTAAGCCAATTATTTTAACATAAACTAAAGAAATCCACAAATAAATTCAGTTACAAATTCCACTGTACATTTTAGCTTAGCAGCTGTGTCTGTTGTTAAAGCCTAGCTGAGCCTCTTTGTTCTGAGCAGTGAGCCACAGGTGAGATTACTTAATGTGTGAATAATTGCTGTGATTGGGAGGCAGGAGAAGTGAAAGGAGCGTTTGATTTTTCTCTCTGGGTGGGCAGCAGGAACACCAGACCCCACGCTGCTCTGGTTTTTGGTTGAGAATAGCAATAGTACTAGCAGTAAGTAAGTAAGTAATCGTTACACTAAATATGCTTTTAGTCCAGTAATAATTTGGTTGATTACTTCTACTTGAGTAATATTATTTTGAAGTAACATTATACTTTGCATTGACTGAGTATAGATTTAGATATAGAGTACTTCTTCCGCCTCCTAAGTGTTTTATTTATAGGCACTTTTTAATGTTTTTTTTTTTTATTTTATTTTATTTTTTTGTAAAGCTCATTACATGGACAGCTGATCTAAGATGTTTTCTGGAGATAAAGTCAGATTTTTCCTATAGAGATGGTTTGGACATGTACAGAGCTGAGACAGTGAATATATGCAAGAAGAATGCTGAGGTTAGACAAGAGGCCAAGAGGAGGTTTATGCATATAGTGTTTTGTAATGCAAAAAGCAAAAAAAATAAAAATAAATAACATCAAACTACAAAGACAGCAAAAGTCATTTCTGAAGGGGTCATATTATGCTTTTATTCATATTTTTAAAACAAATCTTGGTCTAAAACAGCAGCACGTTTCACAACCTTTAAAAACATTATCTGACTAAAAGAAAACATTTTTAATAAGAACTCCACTGGCGCCATAAAGAAACAGGTGAAGAGACCAGCAGAGGGCAGCAGAGGGCAGAAGGTTGTTTTCTTTTGAGCAGATTGAATGATAGAGCACTTCAACTTTTTTGCATGATTTTACTACAAAATGAAAAAAATGTCTGTTAGGAATCAGTGGAAACAGAGCTGTACACTGTTTTTTGGATAAATGAATGAGAGCAGACTGGATGTAGAGGGCTCTGTTGATTGGTCAGTGATTCCTGGAGTGGGCGGGGCTTCGTGGGAGAGGTGGAGGTTTGTGGAACCGAGCGTTTTGAGACTACAGGATTACTGAAACACTGGAGACACTTTCACTAGCTCCCGTTGTTAAATCTTATCATCAAATCAAAGGATAACATTCGTGGTGTGATTGAGACATTTACACTTCATTTCCTCCATTTGTTGCTTGTTATTTTTTACTCACATTGATCAAAAAATTTTCCAAGACATTTACACTCAGTTTGATTTCCAAATGCCAGATTTACAGTGTAATTATGCACAGCGGTTTATTTCTATGCCAGGAAAGAACAACACGTGAAGCATCATCATCAATTTCCATTCAATCCTTGCTTCCAGTTACAGCAAACAATAAGAAGCTATGCTAATTAGCGGCTCAGTTCAAATCCAGCCAGTTCACTGTGGCTCCAGTCCAGAGATCTGTCTTGGAGCCGGTGCGTTGCCAGGTTTGGGATCTGGGCCTTTTACGCTGGACTAGATGGACTGCCAGTGCGGGCGTTGCCATGTTGGATCCCAGCCCGAGCATTTTGGAAAAAGGCTCGGCTTAGCGCATCCTGCCTTTCTCTCTCTCTCTCTGAGCTGTCGGCGTTTCATCAAATCACGCCAACTGGAGGTGACATGCCGTTTTAGCGCGCCGTTGCAACTCACCAGGAACTCAAGCCTTCTAATACATTTCAAACAGATTTTTAATTCGCTCATAAATTTGCCCTTTAAGCGGACAAAGCGACGAGACGGGGGATCGCACATATTGTGAGAAGAGATTATGGTTTTTGGCTCGTCACAGATGTCAGGACGGCTAATCCAGCAGCAGATCGTGTGTTCCTCTTTTGAATAAATACTGTATGTAAAAATGTTCATAAATGTGTAGCTTATGAAGATGTCAAAGGTGGGCAGATTTTTGCGTGGAGAGATAAGAAACGTTGACCCAAATAATTGTAATGTTTAATTCAGGGATTAAATTGAAACATTTTAAGCTCTGACGAAACACCACACGGTCATGGTATTTTATTTATATATGATTATGTGAATATTTATCACAGCAGCGAACAGGATTGGACCGTGTTAGAAGTGACTAGCATAGGATTTTACCCTTGTTTAAGAAAGAATGCATTTAATTTCATGCCTGTAAATTGTAGCAGGTATTGGGCCGGTACAACACTGCTTGCAGTTTAAAATTAATTGTTAGGGGAAAATATCTGGTCTGGGAAACACTGAAAAACACGAAAGGAAGACGGACACCGTTATTTCGCTTGTGTCCTTGAGCTCTGCGTCTGTGGACTGACTTTTAATTGTGTTCAACAAACAATACACAATTACATTCAGTTAGCAAACTGTACTTTGGTTTTATACTGTACCATGTTACATTCAAATATCATTTAGTTTCTTAATATACTGTTATTCTCCACAATCAACTTCAACTTAACTCATCAATAGCAAAAATATTATACTTGTTCTCCCACATTACATTAGCATTTCACTAAGTTCAATGTCACATACAATTAACGTTAGCTTTAACGTTACCAGTCTTAGCAGGTTACAGACACTTTTAGCTTTTACCAATTTCCAAGAACATATTAACAGCATTCTAACATTACTATAACTTTAGACATCATACAGTGTGGTTGGGAACATGTTTAAGAAACAAACTACAATGGAGCCTAACGGAAAACGGGTCGCTAAGCTAGCGCGGTAATTAGCATGCTAAGCTAATAGCATAAACAAAACTGTTACCAGTACAGAGTGAAAATGTCATCTACAACCAACAAATCTACATTGTACCAAATGTTATATTGTACTGACTTTATAAGAGTCATGCTTGTGCTTTGGGACACTGTACTAACCTGAAAAACACGAAAGGAAGACAGACACCGTTATTTCGCTTGTGTCCTTGAGCTCTGCAGGGCATGTGGCACGTCCATGTCGTCTCACTGACAGTGCTGCCATCCAGTGGTGAAAGTCAGTACAGCACATTGTCCATTGCAAATCCTGATTAACTCCACTATATTATTACTTTACTCAAACAACAATAAATCAAAACTATGTGACCACACATTTGTGGGCGTCACAAAATACATAACAAAAAATAAATGCATTGAAAGGTCTCTAGAGCCAAGTGGAAGCCATTATAGTTATTACTTCCTGTTCCTACAATGGCCTAAAGTGAACAAACAATTTACACATTTATGCTTGACAACTAAGAACATTTGAGTACTATTTTCTATTATTGTAATTAAATAGTTGTGAACTGTAATTTGCCATTTCCAAATCAACTGTAGAGAATCGCTTTGCTGCAAGTGAGAAACCAGACTGTCCTACTTTTGAAAAAGAAAGGAGAGGCGAGAGAAGTACATGTAGTAACTGTACTGCATCATTTAACCCATTTCTATTGGGTTAGTATATAGACAACAGCATGTTTCTAGAAGGCTCCTGTAGGATGTAAAATGAAGTGGGGTGGATTTGTGACATGCGGACTTCACACAACAGCTCTCTGATGTGATGAAGTCTGACTACAGTCTCTCTGAGTGGAGTCTGCATGTCCTCTGTGTGTTACTCCGGCCTCTGTCCTCTTCCTCTCACTGTCCAAAGACATGCATGTGTTTGGAGAATATGTGACTCTAAATTGCCCTGGGTTTGGGTCTAGTCACCCACAACTGCTAACAGGAATAAGTAAAAAAAATGACTGAATATTTCAAGCTCTGACGTATTGTAATTCTTCACAATTTAAGGAATGTCCAATGGCTCTGAATGCTATGAAAGTAATTGTCACTTTGACTTTGCACTGCTTTATTCCACTTTATGTAAAACCTTAAAGTGGAACTCAGTAACTCTGCTCGTTTCTTTGCTCTTTTTGCCTCATTTTCCTCTATAAAGCTCCCCCTGCAGTTCGGAGTAAAGCACTATCATAAATATTCACAAGTCCATTTGACTCCCGTGTGACCTCTCGCTCGTCTTTACTTTCGTTTTCCCCTCCGCGCTTCTGTACAAACTTTTTTCTTCCATTTGGCCACTCTGGAACAACAAAAATTGAGAAATAAAGCCACCGCTAGCTTGTTGTTTTGCTAACCGGGATGTGCGGCTTTCTCGCGAGACCTGAGCCTTCTGTGACTCCGGGTCAGGCGGCGCTCACTGTTGCAAGCATCACTTTCAGCCCAGAGACAGCAGGGGGAGCTGCTGCACACTTTATTTACCCCACAACAACTCATTTAACCATCACACAGACTCCGAAACGGTTTATTTAAAGTTACACTGTGTAACTTTTCTCCTAAATATGTGGGGCATACTGACTTGTTTTTGTGATTTTTTGAGTGATTATAAGGCCTGAGGTGCGATCTGTTGCTCCGAGCGGGGCTTCTGTACTGAGAAACCGCCCTCGCAACTTGGCCGGGAGCGCTCCGCTGTTGAGGAAGAGTCACGTGACAGGGAACGACTTGAGGCGCAGGTATAACCAGGAAGCTACTTTTAGCGTTGTTATTTTCGCCAGTTCGTCAGGGCCGAAGGACACAAGAAGATGAAGACAATGTCGGACGAGGCAAGAAAAAGAAAATGTGAAAGGGACCGCACCAGATCGCAGACAAGAGTCAACATCGGACAGACTTTTGCTCGCTGGCGTCAGATGAGAGACAGAGAAGGCTGCAAATCAGATCACGTTTTTGCTTCTTTATTGTTGGGCAGGTAAATTAGCCTCTTTATTTTTTCTTTAGAACGTGCTTTTTCATACAGTTATTAGTTGTTTTTACTGCGACCATTGCGCGATATTTGTTGATAAGCTAACGCTAGCGCTAACTCTATAGAAGATCCAGTCCAAACTTCCAAAGGTAGCAGCAGGTCAACTAAAGTTGAAACAATGATGGAAATAGACGCACGCTCGCACAGTTTCAGAAGGAGGAGGGGCCCTAGTGTTTAAGTTTTGCGACGGTGCAGTGGCACCTGTGGCCTCTAGAGGCGCAAGACCGGGAATCTTACACAGTGTAACTTTAAGATAAAAAAAAAAGTTACTGCTTTAAACTCACAACATTTTTACCAAACCTGTCAATTTGAGTAAGACGCTGAGAAGAGTTCCTCCGCTCCATCTTTGCTCCTGCTGACACCACTTTGGACAGTAATGAGATTTATAGCCCCTGACCTAAATGGAGGCAAGGCAGACTGGAACAGATGTTTAAATAAAAAAAGGTAAATTTAATGCAAACTCACTGAGAGGCGGAGAGGCCATGCTTCAGAGAGAGGAGGTCAGCTGGGAGCAGATAAGATGGACTGGAGACATTAGGAGAACGGGCAGATGGCCAGAGAAGATGGATGGCACCACACACAGGGAAAAGCCCAGGGAGGAGAGGCGTTACCGTAAGAACTCAGGCTCAACAAGTTTTTAAATGTTAACCCAAAAAAGTCTTAGTAGTTAACTTGGCTTCAGCCCTGAATTCATCAAACATTTTATTTATTTTAAATTTTTCAATCTTGGTAAAGGATTAGTCTTGTCCTTTTGAATTTAAGTGAAATTTCTAGGGAACACTACTGAGAAAAAAGGTTGAATTAACTGTGGACATAGCAAGTTTTAAGCAGTATGTACTGTCACAAATGGTCTCAGCTTTTGTACACTGCATGCTTCAGTGGTGTAACTTGTGGGGCCCCAGTGCAGGATTTCAGAATGGGCCCTAAAGTTATGAAGCACATTCAGTATGTCAGCTCCATGCATTAAGCTGTTTAATAAATAAATGTTGCTGTTTTTGTGAAACTATTACATTTTTTTTTTACAATTTGTGTATCTATCCTAAGAAATATAAACATGATATATATATTTTTTTGTTATTTTTGTTAGGATTTTACACATTTAACAGGAATTAACAGTCTGATGCGGTTGGCGACACAAGTGCGTTTGGTGAGTTCTGCACCATTGGATGTAGGAGACAGATGGATCTAGTTTTGGCTGATTGAACATCGCCGTCAAGCATCAGCATTGAAGGAGCGCTCTGATTGGCCGTGTGCTCCTTTCACTGCACAGAGACACAAGCTGAAAAGCAGAAGTTGCCTGTGAGTGTTAAATCTCCAAAAGTCGACTAGAAAAAGGCTTTAGTCTATAATCTGCTTTGTTCTGGGATTAGATCTTTATACAAAAGACTTACTAGCTTCTTCATTTTTGGTTTGATTTGGTTCGGTTTGGTCACATATTGCGTGGTTTTGAAATGTTTGATAGTTTTGCTTCAGTATGCTCCTCCAATAACAAAAATCGATAAATAAAGCCATCAGTAGCTTGTTGTTTGGCTAACCACGGTGTGCCACTGTGCCTCCAGGTTGGTAACGCTCATTTTCGGCACTGCTTGAGGCAAAGTCCTGGGTTTTTTGTCACACTCCACACCTCAACCTGCCCCATGTCTATTAACAAGATCTTAAAAGTATTAAATCGTATGGGCAGGTATTAAATGTAGCCCAACAAAGTCAAACTGGGACTAATCTAAGTCAGGCTTTTCAGTTTTGTACTTGTTAAAAATATATTTTAGATCAATAAGTAACAGAGAAGTCTGTCTTTTCTAGCGAGTTGGTCAGTAGTGGTTTTACAAATATCTTAAAGTCACCCACTCAAATGTGCCTTTATTTAATACGTTTCTGAAAGCTAAGTCTGCTGTTTATGGGCTGTGTAATGTTGCAGGCATTGACTTTATTGTTGCAAAAAACATCTCCCCCATACAGTAAATGCTGTTATCACTGAAATTTATGATTCTATTTTGAGATTTTTAATGTGGGACTGGAGCTATTTCACCTGTATTAGGGTTTTAAAATGAAACCAATGAGTTTCAGAGAGTAATACTGATATTTTATTAGTGAAAAATGTATACAGATTATTGTTCTTTTGGCGGAAATCTTGGCATTCAATTTTATTCTAAGTGCCATTAAAAAATCTTGAAAAAGTCTTAAATTTCATGAGAAAAATCCTGGAGCTACCCTGATTGAGAAAAACTTGAATGCATAAGGAGCAGATCGGAACCCCATCATTAAAGAGGAGCTCCACTTTTTTTTTTTTTTTTTTAGCTCAGAACCACTAGACTGAAAAATGTACCAAAATGTACCTCAAAGACGAAATCAAAAAGAGTTAAATTTCAATCCATTAGCATTTGTTTCTTCTGTTCTGCTTCTGTAAACCCGGCTGATGTAAGAACCACAGTCTGCAGCTCACGCCACACAAGATATTTTCCTTTTTTACAAGTCGGTGTTTACAACTTGTTGTTGTGTCCGTTGCAATCAATTCACTGCCTGCTGAAAACACAAAGCCCACTAATGCAAACCCCCCAATAAAACAAACAAAATAAAAAAACAAGAAGGAATAAAAGGAGATACTGTGTTATTGTGGCCCCGGGGCAGCACACATTTACTCTATCCCATCTTTGTTTTTGCTTTTGGCTTTTCTCTTCATGAAGGCAAATCAATAAAACTACTGTTTAAAGCATAACTGCAAAAGAAAATGGCAATACACCACAACAAAAAAGAGAAATGATGTAATGTTTGCAGAACTTTAATGATTCACTTTTAAACAAAATGGTGATAACGCTTTGAATCATTACATTATTAAAGGGGCTACATTAGGTAAAACCAACTTTTCTGCGCTTTCTATCATGTTATAATGTTGCTCCCTCATCAGAAACAGACCTGGAGTTGTGTTTTTCTTTACACACGCCTGTTTGAATATTCCTGTATTCTCTGGCGCTGAGTTTCTGAGGCCTCAGAACGCTGCTGCTCTCATTCATTTGTCTCAAAAATACAGTTTACAGCTCTGTTTCCACTGATTCCTCACAGACATTTTTCATGTTGTAGTAAAATGGCATCACACCAAAGGTTTAAGAAAGTGAAGTGCTCTTTTTCTTTGATTATGTTCAAAAGAGTCTGCCCTCTGCTTTTCACGTTTACTTTATGGCATCAGTAGAGTACTTATTAAAAACATTTTCTTTTAATCACATAATATTTTTAAAGGTTGCTGTTCTAGGCAATCAAAAATGGTTTAAAAATGATGAATCAAAGCAGAATAAATCCTCTTTAAGCTGTAATATTCAGTGTTTGAGGAGCCTTTTGTCAAGGTGAACTCTGCAAACCCCATTCTTATCTTTCTTCCTGCTGTAAGAGAGAAGTATTGTACTTTGCCAATATACTCCCAATGTTTTCCTAATTAAAAGTTTAAAAAGTTAGAACAGATGAGCGCCACTGCCTCCCAATTATAAATGACTTACTTGCCAAAAACGGCGACCTTTAAAGTCTTCCCCTCCAAAATGATGAGTCAGGTTATGTAGACACACTTTAATCTACACATTTAGAGGGGCTGCTGTAGCATTTTGTAATGATTTTTTTTTTTACTGTGATGTATACGGAAGCGTATTGCATTCACCTGAAAAAAAAAAAAAGTTTCTGTTTTAATGAGCTAAGTTAGTTCTGTTTTTATGAGAAAAGTTCTGTTTTTATGAGTAAAATTTGTTCTGTTTTTATGAGAAAAGTTCTGTTTTTATGAGTAAAATTTGTTCTGTTTTTATGAGAAAAGTTCTGTTTTTATGAGTAAAATTTGTTCTGTTTTTATGAGAAAAGTTCTGTTTTTATGAGTATAAATAACTTGGTTTTTTATGACAAAATTAAATTCATGTCTCACAGCCAGTAAACGTTTAGCTCGTATTGAAGAGTTGCTCGCTAAAGAAAGGGCGTAAATGTCCCAACTACTTCGTTTAATACAGTTTTATTTTACTCTAGGCTTGAGACACTGGAGATTCTGCTTTCGTTAAGTAATATTGACGTATAATCATTAGTTTGTCGACTCTGCGCAGACATCTCAGGTCTTTGCCATTGACTTTGAATTCCTCTCCCCCCAAAAGTGGAACAAGATAATAAGGACCATTATCCACATAAAAACTTAAAATTATTTTACTTGTAAAAACAGGTTTTTTTCTGTCATAAAAACAGAATTAACTTTACTCATAAAAACAAAACTTTTCTCATAAAAACAGAACTAACTTTGCTCATTAAAACAGAAACTTTTTTTTTCAGGTGAACGCAATACGCTTCCGTAGATGTGTAGGCTGCCATTCATAATAATAAGTCTGACCTGCCTTTTCATAGGATAAGCAACTAAAACTGACAAAGAACTTAATGTAAATGTTGATGTCACATCGGAAGAAGTCAAAATGGATGTTTATAATGCTATAAAACAAGATTAAATGACTTGTTTTTGCAATTCTGTACAATCTGAGCAGTACTTTGTAGATGTCACTAGTATTTAGCCGCTTCAACCAGGAGAGACACAGAAAAATGAGTGATAAAGTGTAACAAATGATTTTTAAAGGAATAAGCTTTGTTGTCAGCGATGCGATAAAGGGAGAGTTTGATTGATTAGTTAGAAGGAATTTTATCCCCATGGGGCTTAGACACCGGTGGTGGTGAAGAGAAGAAGTAGAGTCGAGGTGATTGGGCACTGGGAAAAAGTATTGAACACGTGAAGAAAAAGGGAAAGACGCTGGAAACCCAAGACGCCACCGTGATCAGAAAGCAATCCTGTAAAAAGATGTCAGGAAACGATGGCGTCAGTAAAGGGTCAGCTGTAATGTAAACGTAAAAGAGGTATTGTAAACGTTGTAAGTATCGCAAAACTGTAAACGTAGCTCTAAAATCGTAAACAAAACATCATCATACAGAAGAAACAGATTGTGAACGTAAAACTTATATTTATGCTACTTCTTTTCATTTATCACTTCACAAGTTACGATTACAACTCACAAGCTACTTCAGCCCAAAACAACCCGCCCCCTCTCGACGTATTTAATTCATAACATCATTTTTTTAGCAGAACAATAAGTTGTCATAATAAACCATAATAAACCATACAGAAACGATCTGCTCAAAAAGGAGGGGGACGAAGTAAACGTTATTTAATCCCATCCCGTCTCCAAAAAACATCACACACAGACAGCTGTGTCCTTAGTCACCACCTTCCCTATGGATCCCAAACCCAAGATTTATCATATAATACATTAATTACTAATAAAGATATATATTATTCTTATATAGGCTGTTAGAATAATATTTAGCCATTACATCAAAAATAATTTAGGGTAATTGTTAGTATACACTGTAAAAAAAAATCTGTAAATTTTACGGTAAAAAATTGGCAGCTGTGGTTGCCAGAATTCTACCGTAAAAACTACAGGAGGCCTGTATTTCATTTTACAGTATAATTTTATCACAAATGTTGTTTTTACGGTTTTTAACTTGATTTTTTATTATTTACTGCAAAATAAAGTTATCTTTCAAAAAAATAGGTTAATGTATATTTTAGTTTGTGACTTATGTTTTAATCAACATATACTGTAAAATTTAAAGTTATTATCTTTCAAAAAAATAGATTAATGTATATTTTAGTTTGTGACTTAACTTTTAATCAACATTTACTGTAAAATTTAGTTAAAATTTAGTTTTAGTTAAAAGTTATTATCTTTTAAAAAGGTGTTAAACTGTAATAAACACAGGACTCAATTTTTTTAACAGTGCTATACTGTATACATTACAAAAAATAAAACAAAAAAATACAATTTTGCCTTATTTTTAATATTACAGTTAATTACCGTAACCAAAACAGTATTTTACCGATATATCAACTATGGTCTTTTACTGTTGAGATTTTACAGATTTTTACCATGAAATCTACAGATATTTTTTACAGTGTATAAGATTTTTAATAATTAATAAGTTGTATTCTATTAAGTATACTATAAATATAATATAAATGAGTCTGCGTATGTACACTCACAATGTGTTACCACATAGGAAACAAAGGAAACAACAATGAGCACATACTAGAAATGGTAAGACCAGAGTCACGTATGAGTGCACAAAACTGCAGGTGGCATTATAAAAAGTTTATCGCTATTAATTGATGAATCAAATCAAACAGATCTCCCTCTCTGATGAAAAATGTGTAAATAATATAATACACCTCCAAAGATGAACGATTGTCTCCCATTGCGGTGTCTTGGAACTACGCGACTTTGGCCCAAAAAAACCCCACCCCCTCTCAGTGAACAAGCAAATGTCAGACAAATATTTACATGTTCAATACTCACCAAGTGTTCACATATTCTAAATATTATAAAATGTTCCTGTGTTAATAGTTGTGTTTTCTTATAGCATGTGTTTTTAGGATGCTGAGTAGATATGGGACAAAGACACGTGCATGGTCAGTTTTTCTGGCATATCTCCTTCTACCTGGCTTATCTCGCTGTAGAGTACACACAGCTCATCCTCGTCTGTTGTGCGTCCGGTCACGCAGCAGCTTTAATCTGCTCCATACTGTGATTGGCAGCAGAGGACAGGAGTGCAGCATGTTGCGCACCAGGAAGTTTTTTTCTTCAGAACATGCACTCACATAGATCCTTTCAAAAATGATGTGTTTGAACGTTCTGTCCTAGGGCTGCACAATGTATCTAAAAATTATCGCAACATCAGCAAACGCAATATCTGTATGGCAAGAATCTAAATATATCACAATAACGCTGTGGTCTTCCATCTGACAGAGATTTACACTGAAGAATCATTTTCCACCAGAGCCTTAAAAGAACATGTGTTGTGACTAAATAAAAATGTTGAAAAAGTCCAGTTTTAGTGGTAATTTAATTAATTTAGTCACAGCTTAACCTTGTTTTATTCCTGGTTTAGTCTGTGTTAAGTTTTGATTTTGTCGCTGTTTTGACTTGTAAATACAGGAACTTACATGTTTGTGAAATGTAGTGAATTTAACTTACTATGGTCAAAAAGTAGGCTCTATTTTCAAATATTGCAATATTATTGTTATCACAATTTTCAACATATGTATAAAATATTGCATGTTTTCTCCATATTGTGCAGCCCTATTCTATCCCATTCATTTCTACGAGAGAGCAAAATAAGAATATTCATTTTGACATTTGTACGAGTGGTCATCTTGTCTTGATTATTCATAAGTTCTGATGTTTCATGGCTTGCGTTAATTGCTTCATTAAAGGTATATTATCGTCTTTTTTAACTTCCACGCCTTTGGAACGCAAGGGTTTATAAAGAAAATGTTGTTGAACAGGTGTGAGGCTGTCATATGCATACACTACACACAATTTTTCTCCATTTTACATCAGATTTTACCAATAATAATGGTGGTGATGATGATAATAATTGAAAATTAAATGGCGATTGATCTGCCACTCTGCAGTCAGTCACTCTGTATCATTCACGTTTCACCGTTAAGCATTTTTTCAGTGTATGACAGTAGAGTACTCAAAACCAAACTACTTCTGTGTTCACTCTGTCCGTGCGTTGGTCCGGGTGAACAGAGCAGTACATGTGTTGACCACTGGGGGGGCGCTAGTGAACACAACTCAGTCACAGCAGAAAAAAACGGCTGAACTTTAAGAAGTGACCAGAGTTAGTCATTCAAAGACTGAACAGAACAGTATTTTTGCCTTTTCTTGACTTTTTTTCAATAAACGTGGTGGCAAAACCTTCGTTAGCGCCGCCATGTTTGTTGTGGTTGTTGCTCTTTTTTCTTATTTAACATAACACACACATTGACATAGAAAACGGCTGGAAGTATAAATGCTTTGACGCCAACAACGATTGGAACGGACAGATCTATTTACGTACAAAATGGGAGAATAAATGACAAGAAACAGCAGAAGATATCATTTTGCAAGACTGAAATTAGCTTCTAAAACTTTTTTTCAGGTTTTCTTTTCCAGGCTGCCACAACAAATCATCTGCCTCCTTTAGCGTACAGTGATTTGCGTATTGATATGGCGTAGGTTTTATACCGGATGCCCTTCCTGACACAAGCTCTCCATTTATTTATAAGTACTGGGTTGTGAATCCTTGTGTAATAATACTGTATGTTCAAATGAGGCAACAGTGGAGCAGTGGGTGAAGCGTTCAAGTCACCAGCCAGAGGGTTGGCGGTTCAAACTTTGCTCTGTTGTGTCCCTGGGCAAGACACTTCACCCACATTACCTACTACAGTCATAGGAAGGGCATCTGGCAGGATACAAGGTAAAAAACTGACAAGTCACTGTGGAAAAAGGGAGCAGCAGAATGATCAAATATAACATGTACTCTAAATTAAACTTTTAATGTTTGTATGTATGGCTGAAATGCATTTTACAGCCTTTCTTGAGATACAGTGTCTGCTTGTATTGAGGTCAACTTAGTCCACAGCAGAAATACGAAGGGGATTGTTGGTAGAAATGTTTTTATTATGAACCTCGAGCTGAGTTTTGAACGTCGGGTGTCATCAAACAGAACTAAAAATACTCAGCTAAAGGCAAACGCTCTCATTAGACGTCCCACTCAGTTCTTAGGCTCAGAAACGCAACACACGTCCCACCGCTCGGATCTGCCTCCTCTCCAGGGACACACTCTCACAGCAGGATTTCAACTTCAGGATTTCTTCTTGTACAGAGTAAATACAAGCTTAAAGAGTTACACTGACAGCCTTTCTCACCTGTGTTGTGTATGCATCAGTCAGGCTGGAGGATATCCCAGCAACTACGGGCCTTAGGTGAGGTACAGCCTGCATAATGGCCATAATTCGCCCCAGGGCTGACAGAGACAGACGACCATTCACTCTCACATTCATTATTTTGGGAGGAAGAGGAAAGAACCCACAGTAACACGAGGAGAACATGCTGACTCTAAACTTTGTAGTCACCCAACCTGACAATTTCATTTTGAGAAGACGGAGCATTAACCACTCTGCCACCATGCACCCCATCTGATTTGTTGGTCATCTCTAGGACAACAGCATGTTTTACAGCCTTTAAAAACATCATTTGACTAACATAATGTTGCAATTAACATAAGTACTCTACTTGAGCCAAAAAAAAGAGAGATAATTTGAACACAATCAAAGAAAAACAACACTAAACTTCCTTAACCTGTTAAGCTCTGAGGCCTTTTTCCCAAAAATTCTATATCTACATTTATTAAGGTTTTACTTAGCATTTACTAGGTGTACATAGCTAACCTTGGTAGCAAATTAATTGGTGGACTCTGGGGATTACTGTGGAAGAGAAATAATATTAATAAATTATATTATTTGACCATAAATTGAGGTTGAAATGGATTATTCTAATTTCCGCCTGAAAAAAAACAACACATATTTACCTCCAAAAAAGCATTTTTCCTTCCTGTAGTGAAGCAAATAACATAATTTGAAAATTTCACATATCTTGGTCTACTGCAGCAAAATTTGTGCCAAATAAACAAAGTAATGGAAAGATATACATGTTTTATTTTTTAAAAAATCCAGGCGGAATCCAACTGTTGAATAGAAATTGAAGTAGATAGTTTTGTTGCCACGAATTGTCCGAACACGAGGATGTCAAACATGTGTGTGTCAGCCGTTGTATCTCCCCGCTATGGTCCCAACAAGCGGACGCAAGGGGGCGGAGCCCCGTCGGGCTCTATTCGGGTTTAAGAGGTTAAACATTTTGTATGATGCCATTTTACTACAGAATGAGAAATGTCTGTGAGGAATCAGTGGAAACAGAGCTGTACACTGCTTTCTTTTGTTTTGGATGAATGAATGAGAGCAGTCTGGATGTAGAGAGTTTGTTGTTGATTGGTCAGTGCTTCCTGGAGTGGGTGGGGGTTTGTGGAACCAAGCATTCTGTGGCGTCAGATACTCAGCGCCACAGAATACGGGATTACTTCGGACCTGAGAAATGAGTCACCAGGACCACAGACAATTGTTCGACACACACGTATTCACTCTCACTTTCATTCAGCAGCATTTTAGAAACACGGACAATTGGAGCGTAGAGGAAGCACAGAGGAACAGAGGGAGCAGAGTGAATATATGGATAGAAGGATGCTGAGGCCTGGAGGAAGACCACAGAGGAGATTTATGGATGCAGTGAAAGAGAGTATGGAGATCAAACTGACCTCAAGTATTGGACTGGCTCATAAACCAAGTCACACGTTAAAAGCATTTCTTTAGGTGCCCTGACGTTATGCCCCCTACAGCAAAGCAGCGTCTGTCTAATTAAAGTCTAAACCTACAACTGAAGGGTTAATGAGCTGTCCGTACCAGTCCGCCGGCTCAATATTATTGCTATAATTAAAAATAAATTGTGCAATGTGAACACACTCAGAGAGCTTTCATGATGTTGGTGTTTGAAGCTGCTCTGGGCCTCGGCAAAATCAAGCACGAATAAATGGTGTTTTTGGACGCCCCGCTGCCGTGGCAAAGATCAATCCAATAATAAAGGCAGGTAAAGTTGAGATAAACTATTTAAATTTATCAAAACTTTTCCCTCTTAACTATTTTTATTTATGTCTACAGCACTGCAATGAATTTATGTTTAGAATAGTCATCTGTGTAAGTTCTCAGTCATCCAGAAGAATTCAATAAAAAAGGTTAAAGGTCAAGGGGATAGTGTTTTTCTACTTCCATGAGCACTCAAAGGGCTTTATGTTTTTAGAAGATGTTGTAATTAACATTTTTAATAAGTCCTCTACTTGAGCCATTAAAAAGAAAGATCATTTGAACACAATCAAAAAAAAAAAAACACTAAACTTCCTTAAACTTTTTGTTTGATGCCATTTTACTACAGAATGAGAAATGTCTGTGAGGAATCAGTGGAAACAGAGCTGTACACTGCTTTCTTTTGTTTTGGATGAATGAATGAGAGCAGACTGGATGTAGAGAGTTTGTTGTTGATTGGTCAGTGCTTCCTGCACTGTAAAAAAAAAATCTGTACATTTTACGGTAAAAAATTGGCAGCTGTGGTTGCCAGAATTCTACCGTAAAAACTACAAGAGGCCTGTATTTCATTTTACAGTATAATTTTATCACAAATGTTGTTTTTACAGTTTTTGACTTGAGTTTTTATTATTATTTACTGCAAAATAAAGTTATCTTTCAAAAAAATAGGTTAATGTATATTTTAGTTTGTGACTTATGTTTTAATCAACATTTACTGTAAAATTTAAAGTTATCTTTTGAAAAGGTGTTAAACTGTAATAAACACAGGACTCGATTTTTTTAACAGTGCTATACTGTATACATTACAAAAAAGAAAACTAAAAAATACAATTTTGCCTTATTTTTAATATTACAGTTAATTACCGTAACCAAAACAGTATTTTACCGATATATCAACTACGGTCTTTTACTGTTGAGATTTTACAGATTTTTACCATGAAATCTACAGATATTTTTTACAGTGTGGAGTGGGTGGGGGTTTGTGGAACTAAGCATTCTGGGGCCTCAGAAACTCAGTGCCAGAGAATACAGGATTACTTAAACATGTGTGAAAGAAGCCCCTTTAAGAAAAGTTATTGGACAAATCCCCCACTGCCCATATCTGAGCTAAATATGATTATTTTGTTCAGGCATATTCACAAAACAAAAGGTGTCTGACGTCTACTCATTCACTCTTTCTCCAAAGGGCTCAGTCATTTCTGGTGAAAACTGCTGTGTGAGTAGCAGCTTGTATACAGGAGTTCCTTTCCAGAGGGAGTGGTCATAAGCATAAGGTTCCTCTGAAGTTAAAGTCCTGTTGTTATAGTGAAACTTATATACAAATAACTGAGCATGTTTTCTTCAGAGTTGAAGACTGAAGGAACGTTAAATCTTAGCACTGCTCCCCTGTTTAGAGAAGTTTTTTTTCCATTTTCACAAAAAATGGCTCCCCTGATATCACATTTGTACCAGTCACTCTCTTTGGCTAAAATACAGACATTGCTGACCTCAAAGCAGAGACCCGTCTCTTTCAGGCAGAGGTAGACTGCAGACTGTGGGCTGAGACATTTTACGGTGCAAAGATTGCTTGGTTTCCCAAATATACAGAGCACTGCATTCTTCACTGCACTGAACAGACCACACTGCTCTGTTTGTGAGAGGACATTTTGTCCTTGGGGTGGACAGGTTTCTGCTGCCTGTCCATGTGTCTCTGTTAGCCCTGTGACTAACTGACCAACGTCCAGGCTGTACCCTCCAATCCACTTTATTTGTATAGCACATTTTTCAAACAAAACAGTTTCCAAAGTGCTGCACATAGAACACTAAATAACAATAAATTACTCCATTCAGCTCCACCAGTCCCCATTAAATAATAAGAACCAGTAAAACCAAATAAAAGTAATACAATAAAATAACAATAAATAAATGCCAAGAATTAAATAATAAAAACAAAACAATAAAACACAATAAAAGACAACAGAGGACCACACAATTCACGTCGAGTTAAAAGCCAGAGGATAAAAATGAGTCTTAAGACGAGACTTAAAACATTCCACTGTGGGGGCCGCTCTGATGTGGGGGCAGAGTGTTCCATAGTTTGGGGCCAGCAACAGAGAAGGCCTGGTCCCCCCTGGTTTTAAGATTAATGTATATTTTAGTTTATGACTTACATTTTAATCAACATTTACTGTAAAATTTAAAGTTAATCTTTTAAAAAGCTGTTAAACTGTAATAAACACGACTTAATTATTTTAACAGTGCTATACTGTATACGTTACAAAAAAAAAAAAACTAAAAAATACAATTTTGCCTTATTTTTAATATTACAGTTAATTACTGTAACCAAAACAGTATTTTACCGATATATCAATTACGGTCTTTTACTGTTGAGATTTTACAGATTTTTACCATGAAATCTACAGATATTTTTTACAGTGTAGGTGATGCGTCCGACCCGATTGACCAGGACTAGAAGCTGCCTCCCCTGCTGGATTTTTAGTATATTGGTGTCTTTTTAGCCTCTTATTGTCATTTTAGCCCACTTAGTTTTTATGGACTTTTAGCTTTAAGTGTAGGCATTTTTATTCTTTTTAACTTGCTGTTGAAGGATCCAGCGATCCACCAGCAGAGGCCACCTGAGGGTGCATGAACGTGACATCACAGTGCTTATAATATGTTTAAGTAAAAGTTAAAGAGTTGAATTGCTTAAGGAATTAATTTGCTAAAGCTAAACTGCTATGAATGCTTATTATTATTATTACTATCTTTTATGTTTTATTATGTTTAATTTCATAACTGTATATAAGCTGTGCCGTTTTGAGAGCTGGGGTAGACTTTTCTCTACTGAGGGGCGATGCTGTTTTTCCATTTACTGAATACTGTTTTTGCCTAGTTGGTCTGCCGTAGCATGATTCCCTGGTTTTGGTTGGGCATGACTCTCGGTCCTTTTGTATGCAGTACAAGGCTCCTGGGTCCAGGATCCAGAATCTAAGTCAATCTCAGTGTCAGCTACTATTTCTGAGGGAGTGAGTGTGGGTAATCAGTGTCTGCTGCGTGTTGTTTGGCCGACTTGGTGGCTGCTCCGCGTGCAGTGGTTACCTGTCGAGATCACTCAAGCTGCCTGATCCTGAACTAGGCCCAGAGATTTGCACAGGACTGCTTTCATGCACTCGTCAAACTTATAATCACGGACTCGTGCTCTGACGACGAAAGCAAATAAAACATCCTAAAAAAGACATTTACTGACTGCATTACATTCTTTGCCTCTTTGAGAAAGTCCTGAGTGTTAAATAGTTAATCTGATAATCAACTCAACAATCTTCGCTTCAGAAAGGTAAGTCTTCTCTCATTTTTGCACTTTTCATAGCTGGCAGGTCATCCAGCCCTGTGTGGTAAAGGGTTTTAGACAAGATTATTTTAGCGGTTCATCTGGGCTCACCCTCAGGAAAAGTTACTAATGTTACTCTACTGCTGAGGCAATTCAACACTTGCTTTTAGTAATTGTAATTTTATTTTTAACATTTTATTCTGGCCTCCTCTTTGGTTTTGCACGGTGCTTACACCCCGATTCAAAAGGAGACCCCCCCTCACACAAGACATTACTTTTCTTGAGTCTGCCCCACCTTGTCCCACCAAATCGCACAACTTGTCCTACTTTTTGTTCTTTTTGAGGTGGTCACCCTAGCCTCAAGCCCAAAGTAGCTGGGTTAGTCTCCAGCTCCCTCTAACAGGTCCAAAGCAGTAAGATATAATTTTGAAACACTTGTTTTTTTTATATGATATTGATGTTTGAAGCTGCTCTGGGCCTTTGCAAACTCTCACAAGAATAAAATTGGTGTTTTTTGAACCCTCCACTGCCGTGTCTAGTATGAGAGAAACTATTTTAGTAACGCTTTTCTCACTAAACTTTTTTTTTCCATCTCTGATTCACTTGTACTGGGATGATTTTATATTCAGGATAGTAATAAAAGGCAATAAGCATCTAAAATAACCAGAGTGGACCAAAGAGAGTAAAATGTTGGTCAGTTTTCTTTCATTTTGTCGTTTTGTCATCTCATCTCAAACCCACCTGCAATGCGTAATATTTTTCATGATACTAAAGTTGAAATATGCCATTTTTAAACTTTTCTTTCTAAACTTTGTATTACAAGTGCTATGTTGTTGTTTTAGTGTTTGTCCAAAATCACCTGAACCGTCTCTTGGAAATGAAGACAAAACACCCTGGAATGAAAAGTAGGGTATTTTTCTGAGAACCAGCCATTGGAAACTGTCTGGCAGTAACAAAACTGAACGGCTAAAGTAGAACCAAAACAAACCCAGACAGGTTCAGTAATGGTAGACAGTCTGAAAAACAAAGAAGCAACAAGGAGCAAGAAGGAACACCCAGGCCATAGTGCGATTCTGGTCAGAAAGGTTGCTTTAATGGAACAGATACAGCAGACAAAGATGGCGGAGATCTGAAAGTCTGAACCCCTTTCTTGCTTTTTCTCAAGTTAGGTTTCCTCAATAGCTTAGGATACAGAAGGAGTGACTGTCCCTGGGTTGACATACAGACCAGTCAAGGATGGACTAAGATTAGCTGCCAACGGTTCACATTTTATGCGAGAACCGAGAAGGTCAAAAAAACGGGCCACAGCTGCTACAGACAAGTCAAGAAAGCAGGAGACATTCAAAAATTCACAACATCACAGTCAGAGCTGGAGGCAGGGTTAGTTCAGAGATGAAACTGCATTTGTTTGAATGGAGTGTGGTGGCAGACAACGGTTTCAAGTTTTATTTTTGAGCTAGAAAAATGGTCGCCTCTACACATATACTTGCTGCAACCCAATCCCATAAACAGATTGCAATGATTCACAAATGCCATAAAAACTTAATTTATTCGCAAATGATATGTTGAGTGATGAAACAGTTGTATGTAAATAGTTTAACATTTACTTTGGATTTGATGGCTGCAACACATCTCAAGTAAGTTGGAACAGGGGCAAAAAAAAAAAAAAGAGTATATTATTAGTATTGGTTCCTTATCTTTAGGCCCTCAAGCGACAATGCTTAAAAAAAAAAAAAAAAAAAAGACATTAGGCACTGGAAATAACTGCACAGATCAGGAACACTTGCAAAGTCATTGCCTCTAAACACAGTTTAATAATAATAATACATTGGATTTATACAGCTCTTTTCTAGACACTCAAAATCAAGGGGCATTATTCATTCACTCATTAGCCACACTCGATCGTGAGCTGACAGAGATGTGGCTCTTATTCTGCACCTATGACCTCTCAGACCACCCTCAAACACACAATCACACTAACAAATGTAAGAGGTCCCAGGTTCAAATCCCGGACAAGCCCCCGATATGTTACAATCCAGGTCTGCTAGGGGGAAGGGAAGTAACACAAACCAAGATGCTAAACGGTAAAACTAAAGTTATTAGCTTATTTAACGGAAATGCATGGGTAAAGTTAACAAAACCACTTCAAAAATGGTCAAAAAAAGGCTCTTCACAAAAAGAGGCTCTATACACAGCATCATAAATGTTATTTAAACTAAGAAACCACATTGATCAGAGGAGAGAAGCAGTGGCCAACAAGGAACAGGGCTGGAAAACAACCCACCAATCACAGAAGAGGGCTTGCACAGTTTGGATACAGAGCAACACAGAGGGTTCAGCAAACAAAGGTTTTGACACAGATACACTGTAAAAAATATCTGTAGATTTCATGGTAAAAATCTGTAAAATCTCAACAGTAAAAGACCGTAGTTGATATATCGGTAAAATACTGTTTTGGTTACGGTAATTAACTGTAATATTAAAAATAAGGCAAAATTGTATTTTTTAGTTTTTTTGTAATGTATACAGTATAGCACTGTTAAAAAAATCAAGTCCTGTGTTTATTACAGTTTAACACCTTTTCAAAAGATAACTTTAAATTTTACAGTAAATGTTGATTAAAACATAAGTCACAAACTAAAATATACATTAATCTATTTTTTTGAAAGATAATAACTTTAAATTTTACAGTAAATGTTGATTAAAAGTTAAGTCACAAACTAAAATATACAGTAACCTATTTTTTTGAAAGATAACTTTATTTTGCAGTAAATAATAATAAATCAAGTTAAAAACTGTAAAAACAACATTTGTGATAAAATTATACTGTAAAATGAAATACAGGCCTCTTGTAGTTTTTACGGTAGAATTCTGGCAACCACAGCTGCCAATTTTTTACCGTAAAATTTACATTCTTTTTTTTTTACAGTGTATGGCATGGACGAGAGGAACTGGAGGTCTGGGGCAGTAACACACAATGATATAGGCAAGGTAGGTGAAGTGTCATGCCCAAGGACACAATGACAGTATGAACTGGGAAGAGCAGGATTCTAACTGCCAACCATTTGGTTATAGGATGACTGCTCTACCATCTGAGCCACTGTCAGCACAAACTCCAGTTACAGCTTTGTGGTTTCTCCAGAAAATAGTATAAATATTTTTGTTACTCAACTGGACTTCAACTCGCACCATAGCTCAATAAAAAAACTTGACACACCAAATCTGATGACTCTAACGCTGCAGTGGTGAGGCAAGTTCTGGGATCAGCGTTCACAGCTCACCTGGTGATTTTAAGAGAGGCACAAACACTTTTCTTCTAATTTCAAACATTTACAAACAACCAAGGCGTTTGACTGAGGAAGAGAAGTTTCTGGATAAAGAAGTCCTGACGTTAGAAAAGAGGCAGAGTTGAAAGGCGGCAGTGAAGAGTTGTTCTGCGAACCTCTGTGTGCAGTGGATTAGACCGAGCCAAAAGGTTCGGAGTGGCGCTGGAAAAATGTTTTGATCCCCGAAAGTGGGTCAAATGTGAGATGAACCACAAACTTCATCCTGGCACCTGCACCGCCAGACTCTCTCAGATTTAAGAACTGAACTGAAGAGGTCTAAAGCAGAGAGACAGCGATGGAGAGGACAGAGAGAGAGAGCAGGGATTTGGAAAAGATGTTTTGGTTTATGTTAAAATTATATGAACCTAATTTGAGTACTGTTTACAAAATGCACAGATTGTCTTTTTTATTTCAATAAAGTCTTTTATTCACCAAATTGCACACTTTTAAAGGAAAAACTCTACAGAAGTCAAAATAGACTTTCTAAAGTTTGTCCGAGGGAACCTTACGTGGATCTGTTTTCGGCTGCGGTGACAGACCTCGTTATTTCCTCATTCACTCCTCACACACAAACACATTTGTTAAATCTGGGGATCATATTAACTTTTAAAGCCTGTGCCGTTTCTATTAGCTTGTTATCCATCTCACTGCCAGCTTTGTAAGATGCACTCGCAGTGATTTATGCCTTAGCGCTTCCTCGGTTAAAAAACGTGAGCAGCTTGAGGAGTGAGAGTGCAACAGAGACTCAATATTAACAGTAAACAAGTGTGTAATAGGTGGATAGTCTAAACCAACTGTTCTTTTTAAATAAAGGTGGTGTATTTTTGGCCAGCATCAGATGGCTGTATATTTTTTGCCTTGTTAAGCTGACAGTAGCTCGTGTCTGTGGCAGTACTCACCTTTGCTTTTATGATGAAAAACTTCTACACTTCTGCACTTACAATGATCCACCCCGAGTGAAAAAAACAACTTTTTTAAAGCTTTCATCTTCGCGGTTGTGTGAGGGCCGATACTTAAGCTCTGGCAGCATCCAGACTGTTGGCAGACGTTCCCAATATTTGTAGTTTTAATCCCTTTTTTTTTTTTTTCAGAGATGTGTGTCTCCTCATGTCTGCTACGCACTGCCATGTTTGTTTTGCCCTCCGGTAAAACGCAAATGTGACATGACTGAAAACTATGAGTACGATATATAATGACAAATGGATGCCAACTAAACTACCTCGCAATGTGATTGAATCAGAACACAACTTAAACATAGGTCAGATTTTGATTACATTACAAAAAGTTCTTGGTGTAGATCTGGATCTGGGGTGTTATACTTTGAAGGCTATATATTAAAAGATTATAAGGAGGAGGGCCCCTCGCTCTGTTCTGTCTTCAGTAAAATGTTAAGAGTAAAATGTTAAAGACGTTTGTAATAATTTAGTTATAAATATTTCATATATCATCTGTTGTATTTCATGCTAAAATCAGTCATTAAGCTAAAGAAGAAAACAATTACACAGTCAGCATTGGTTATCTGTATCTTTTGAAGAGTTAGTAGTTGCAATGCATCGTGGGTAGCAGAAGCTCAGTCAGTGAGAAATGTTCTGTCAGCAAATAGCTGCCTGCTAATGTTCTAACTGCTTTTGTGTCGCATCTTAGCTACCCCTCGGAAAGCAATGGCTGTAAGTTTAATAAGTGTTTAGTAGTTAATGCAATAAGATTTGGTTACTTTTATGAGTCAT
Source organism: Bostrychus sinensis (assembly GCA_020698575.1). Lineage (NCBI taxonomy): Eukaryota > Metazoa > Chordata > Actinopteri > Gobiiformes > Eleotridae > Bostrychus > Bostrychus sinensis. The sequence continues at coordinate 6,572,872 of CM036251.1, forward strand.
ATAAGCTCTGTTAGAGATAATTTTTTTGCACATTTATTGCCTGGAATTAGACCTAGCCCAGCATCTTGCTAGCACAGGAGTACTTTGTATTAGCATAGTAATGACGCTATTTATGTGCAATAACGACCTAATTAGTATATGGAAAAAATAGCGGAAACGACATACAAGTTTGACGCTAGCTATTTCCTGATCTATTTATTTTATATATTTCAACGCTGATGTACATTTTATTTTTCTGTTTATGTCTTTCAGTTTCACTCATGCTTTTCACGCCACCATTAATATTGTAAGCTGTCTAGAAGACCGTAATAAAGGGGCAAGACGCTCAGTTTGCTGTCTGTCACTGCTATTTTTTATGAAGTCCCAAGCCTGGGAATATTGAGAGTGTTGCGTTAGGAAGGGCATCCGGTGAAAAAAGCCATGATAAGTGAACATACAAACACTGCTTCCCAGGAGGCGATGACTTACTGTGGCAACTTCAGAAGAGAAAGGCCAAAAGGAAAGAAAAAAATATGCTATAAAAACATTATAGCTTTGGAACAGGGGCGTAACATCAGGCAGTGCAGCCAGGGCAACTGCACTGGGGTCCAGGGGATTTAAGGGCCCCTGGAAGTGGGCCCTTGTTAGTTTATGATCAAGTCTTTTCATGTTAAATTTATCCTGAATCGATTTATTAAATTTAAGATCTGGAGCGCCCTGTATCATCTGTGAGCGTGTTGATCTTAAAAAATCAATGTGTTTTCATGAAACAATAACTAGTTTTAAACATAATCAATATTTTGAATGAAACTATGCACTGCACTGGTCTTTGAATTCAGTAAAAACAGCTGACTGACATTTATAAATTAGAAGCCTAATGCATATACTTGAAGTACTGATTGGCTTTATACCACTAGGGCCCATTCTAAAAATCACTGCTTTGCAATAACAATGTAATGTAAGCTCCTCATTGGCCAAATAGTTTGATTAGCAAGTGCCAAATTTGATATACACATAATGTACACCTAATTGTACAATATATTTACTGTGTGGCATCATATTTGCAGGAACAGAAATTATTAAATGAAAAATGCATGCATATGTCGCTATGTTCATGTTTTTGAACAGTGAAGTAACACAGGTCTACAGCAAAATGCTTCCAGAACAAAAGTAGTGAAATTTTTCTTGGATTAGGTCACTAATAAAGAAAAAGTCAGAAGTGCAGATTGGCTGTAGTTTCCAAGAAACAGTATTGGGTCAAAATAGGAAATTTATGGAAAATAAGTCAAAAACGGTAGTTTATCAGAAGGTACAGTGTCTACAAGCAACCAGTTCTATCTGAAAGCTGCACATTCAATACATTCATTTTAATGTCTAGAGTTTTGACATAAAATGTTTTGTTTTTATTTGCAGAAATCTCTTAGAAGTGGACAAAATGCATGCATGTAGAGAAATGAAATATTTTCAAAATATAAATATTATTTTTAAGCCAAAATGCCTAAATCTATTGTATAAACAGATGCGGTTTTGATGTGAAACAACATCATTAAATATCGTGAATACATGAGCGAACCAGCACAGTTATCAATTGATTTTCAGTTCATCTTATCAAAATAAATGAGATTCAGCCACTTTTATCTCAGAAGCAGATCAAGTCCAAAAATGTGTAGACCAGTGTTATTATAGGACATAGTGAGTGACACGTCCTATCCCTGTCACTGTAGCAGAGTGACTGGAGCTCTCAGAAGATATCAGAGTCTGTGGTCCCTCTCACAGTGAATGAGAGTGAGCTGCTGACCCATTTTTTTACCTCTTCCCAAACCTGCTGCCAGTCTGAGTCTTCAGAATATGTCAACAGCAGACAGTAACAGACAGGAGGAAGGAGCAGATAAACACACTTTGTCAAGTGCTCAAACTCATTAGAGCTATAGACAAAAGTGTTGTTGAAGCAAAGGACAATAAAATCTTCTCTATGACGTGCATTATACAAACTGTCAGCAAAGTCGACTAAACAAAACGGGTCATAAAAATATGTAATATACAATTTTATTCAAATGTGTTTTGTGCACAGAAGTCTTCAGAAGAGAAAAGCCAAAAGGAAAGACAAAGATATGCAAAAAAAATAGATATGCTGAATAATAATAATAATAATAATAATAATAAATAATATTAAATAATATTAAATAATAATAATAATAAATAATAATAATAACAATAATAATAATATTAAATAATAATAATAAATAATAATTCAAACTCACATAGCACTTTTTAGGACACTCAAAGACACTTTACATGAGAAATAAAATAAATTATGGAAAGAGTCCAAGACCTGAGTCTGAGTTCCTGATGAGTTGCCGAGGGGATTTCCAGAGCCCACACAAACAGCAGATGCCCTGTTGCCAGTTGTATTGATGATGTGTTGAAAAGTCTTTATCCTTTTGTCACTGTGTCGGTGTGAGCGAGTGCAAACACACCTTCTGTCCCACATTGTTCATCTGTAAGCTACAACAATAACATTTCATTCTCCTTAATCGATTTCAGAGAACTTGTGCCAGAGGCTGGACTTCATATCGACTCAGAGAAAGAAAGAACGTACAATAGATCAATACGACTGGCGACTGAACATCTGCTGCTGTGTGGGACAAACAAGAGCAATCAATGCACAATAACAAGATAAAACATACAGTACTTGGAGCCAGGTCTTACAACATACTTTCAGAGTGTGACCTCAATACAATTAGATGAGAGAAGTACTTACAATCTGAACTCAAGTAATGGTATTTTCAAAGTATAAAGAAAAACTACTGCTACTACTATTACTACCACTACTATAACTTAGTGTTGTAGCGCTCAAGACCGGTCTTGATCTTGAGACCATTTTGGTTTCGTCTCGGTCTCGGCTACAGTTTTAGTCGGTCTTGTTCTTGCTTTCAGAGCTTTTATTTACCAAACATTATCTGAAAATGTTATTCTTCGTCATTTTGAAGTAACTACACTCAAGGAAAAAAGAAACGCACCACTGCTTTTTTTACCACATTTGTTTGGTTACTTATTTTTGATGGAAATATTCCATGTGCACATCAACCATATACCCGTCCCTGATATTCAGACCAAATTAATCAATGCTTATGACAGTTTCAATAACAATACCAAACTATAATAATGCAGCAGTTGTGACATGAGATTAAAGGTTCAGAAGATCATTTATTCCAGCTGCCATAAGACTTTACAATAGATCTTGTTGAAGGTGCACTTTAGTACTATTGCTAGTAAATTTAAATGTATTTATTATTGCCTCACTGAGTATGGTTTTATTATGTGTGCTTGTGTACGTTACCGGACACCTGAATTTCTCCTGATGGGATCGATCGATCAATCTATCGATCTATCGCCAGATCTGGAACGGTCATTGGAGGATCCAGTGGTGTGGAAACGCTCAGCAAGGCGTACAACAGTAGAGTGATGGACTCCAAACTCCCTGGCTACAGCCGTGTGCTCCTTCAGCTTGAAGCAGGCCAATGGCTGCCAATCTCTCTCTGGTTGCAGGAGTCGTGGCATTGTGAACAAATGTGCTTTTTTTGCTTTTTTCCAATTCATCTCAGTTTTACTCTTGACCCAGACATAGGTGATTAATACAAAAATACAGTTGTTATTGCTCATCAAAATCAAACAGGAACCAGGAAAACAGTCATTTCATTTTGACTCAGAATAGAACTAAACTCATTGTAGTCTGTAACTTTTCACTGGCTGTAATATTTTTTTGACAAATTGAGAAAATGAAAGTGTAGCATTTCTTTTTTCCTTGAGTGTAGTTTACAACATCAAAGGAACCAGGAAAATGATCTGTCTTTGTTTGTTTGTGGAGTCTGATGCATTTGATCAAAAATAATTGATTTGAATAAAATAATCATTAAAGTATTTGAACCACTTTTTTTTTTATTCTTTTTTTACTTTTCCCATATTTTTGGTGTCTGTGTGGGAAAAGAGAGACAGGCCCATGATTGACTTTTTGTAAATACGGACACCTCTTCTCCGTCAGCCTTGGATTAAAGCAGTTTCTTTCTGCTTATTCACTGACATAATGCTGCATAAACCACAGAATCCCAGACGGTGAATATATTTGCCTTTGTTAAATATTGTCTGTGCACTGACTGAATACGTAGATATATATTCACTGTGCTGCTTATACAGAGCACAGACTAAAAGACATCGCCAACCATCCTTTGGTGCTTTGTCAGAGAAATGTAAAGAAATAAGGCTGAGCACACACAGAGATCACAGAGGACGGTTTAGGTTTCACTGAAAAACACAGCTCTATGCCAGAGATGAAGCACTGGAGTCCGGGTTCGGGAGACCTGGACTCAGGTCATTGTTTAGAGCCACAGATTTGGACTTGGACTCGTCTCTTCTCCTAGACCTGGACCCATGATCCACCTGTGAACCAATGGATCACACTTCAACTGGAACAGTGACCAATCAGAGGGACTTGGACTCAGACTCGGCGTTGTGAAGTGATGAATCAGAATATCAGACTCGGCGTTGTGAAGTGATGAATCAGAATATCAGACTTGGAGTTGTGAAGTGATGAATCAGAATATCAGACTCGGCGTTGTGAAGTGATGAATCAGAATATCAGACTTGGAGTTGTGAAGTGATGAATCAGAATATCAGACTTGGAGTTGTGAAGTGATGAATCAGAATATCAGACTTGGAGTTGTGAAGTGATGAATCAGAATATCAGACTCGGCGTTGTGAAGTGATGAATCAGAATATCAGACTTGGAGTTGTGAAGTGATGAATCAGAATATCAGACTCGGCGTTGTGAAGTGATGAATCAGAATATCAGACTTGGAGTTGTGAAGTGATGAATCAGAATATCAGACTTGGAGTTGTGAAGTGATGAATCAGAATAACAGACTTGGAGTTGTGAAGTGATGAATCAGAATAACAGACTCGGCGTTGTGAAGTGATGAATCAGAATATCAGACTCGGCGTTGTGAAGTGATGAATCAGAATAACAGACTCGGCGTTGTGAAGTTGTGAATAACTCGGAGTTGTGAAGTGATGAATCAGAATAACAGACTTGGAGTTGTGAAGTGATGAATCAGAATATCAGACTTGGAGTTGTGAAGTGATGAATCAGAATAACAGACTCGGCGTTGTGAAGTGATGAATCAGAATAACAGACTCGGAGTTGTGAAGTGATGAATCAGAATAACAGACTTGGAGTTGTGAAGTGATGAATCAGAATATCAGACTTGGAGTTGTGAAGTGATGAATCAGAATAACAGACTCGGCGTTGTGAAGTGATGAATCAGAATAACAGACTTGGCGTTGTGAAGTTGTGAATAACTCGGAGTTGTGAAGTGATGACTCAGAATAACTCTGACTTATAGCCAATATTTCCCTTTAAATATCCCATTATGCACTACACCATGCCGCCCTTTGCATCTCCTTTTCACCCACACGCGACTTGTGCCTCCCACTCCCACTGCAGTCACACATTCATCAAAATTATCTGTAAAAATCACACAGCTTTGATACAAATCGCAGAGAGCAGCTGGCTGTCGGAGCAGAGCAGGGAGGTTAGATCAGATCTTTTCCAGTGTACAGATAGGCCTTTAGCCAGGAACACCCTGCAATCATCATGTGCTGTAGTGTGAGACCAGCCAAAGGAACACAGTGTGACAAAGCTATACGAGGCCTATATAGTGGTGGATTTATAGACCTTATTCTTTACTTTTGCTCAAATAAATTCAAGCCTATGTAAAGTCTTTTAAAAGTATTATTTTTTATTTCTATTCCTGACCTTGGATTGCTGAGGGCAAGTTGAAGTGTATGAAGACTTTGAGCTTTAAGCTATCAGACAAATCTTTGCGCTTCTTTCATGGCACTGTAGCTGCAAAGATGAGGCACACAGCTGTACTATAGAGCAGTCATTTATTCAATTACAGGAACTAGACGGCACCCTATAGTGACACATCTTTTATCTCGCATCATGATTAATTAAAGCGTGGTCAAACTTGTTACTGATTCAGCGGGTGGCCTTCAACATTTAATAGGATAGCATGTTCTACAGCACCCCCAGCGTACACCAAAAGTCGCGTCAGCTGAGTCTGAACTGCTTTCTGTTTAACCAGTCTGACCCCAAATTTACACTGGGGGCGTAGCGGAAGCAGATCAATTTGCGATCGTATGTTTAAAGTCAAATTACACCGAGGGCGTCTAAACACAAAACTGTGGCCGGGCATTTAACTTCTGAATGTTGTGCTTGTAAAATGGCTGCTTTGTGTTGCAAATTACAGTTGAAAGAAAAAGTATAAGTGAACGCTTTGGAATTCTTCTGCTTGATTTGGTCATAAAATGTGATCTGATCTTCATCTAAGTCACAACAATAGACAAACACAGTCTGCTTAAACTAATGCTGTGAATGTTTGGATTTAAAAACTGGTTGACCTCCTTTGGCAGCAATAACCTCAACCAAATGTTTTCTGTAGTGAACATCAGACCATTCCTCATTGCAAAACTGTTTAAGTTCAGTAATATTCTTGGGATGTCCGGTGTGAATCCCTCATGCCACAGCATCTTAATTGGATTGAGGTCAAGACTCGGACTGGGCCACTCCAGAAGGCGCATTTTCTTCTGTTGAAGTCATTCTGTTGTTGATTTGCTTCTATGTTTTCAGCGTGCTGTTGCATCACCATCCTCTGTTGAGCTTCAGTTGGTGGACAGATGGTCTGAAGTTTTCCTGCAACAAAGCAGCCCCAAACCACGATGCTCCCTCCACCAGACTTCAGTGGGGATGAGGTTTTGATGTTGGTGCGCTGTGCCTTATTTTCTCCACACATAGCGTTGTGTGGTTTCATCTGTCCACAGAACATTTTGCCAGTAGTGCTATGGGACATTTTTTTTGCGTTTTTTTGTGGTGTCCTCCCATGAAGTCCATTCTTGAATGTTTTACCCATTGTAGATTTGTCAACAAAGATGTCAGCTTGTGCCAGTGAGTGTAAGTCTGACACTGAGCATCCTGCACTGTGCTCTTGCAGTCGCTCACACAGCATGACCACTCCTAGGGAGGGGAGCAGCAGTGCTGAACCTTCTTCATTTATAGACACTCTTTTGTACTGTGGACTCATGAGTATCAAGGCTTTTAGAGAGACTTTTGTAACCCAGCTTTATGGAAGTCAACAATTCTTACTCGTAGGTCTTCTGGGAGCTCTTTTGGTTCACATCAAATAATGCTTCTTCAGAATGGGGTGTGTTTTTTTTATTTTTTAACCCACTCCTCCAATCTTCTCACATTGACTGACTGACACCTAACTCCAATGAGCTTTTGAAGAGGTCACTATCCTAGGTGTTCACTTACTTTTTCCATCCTGCGCTGTGAATGTTTAAATGAATATTCAATAAACACATGAAAACAAACTTTTTTACAGCATTTTAAGCAGATTGTGTTTGTCTATTTTATGAACAAATCATGCAAAAATCCAAGTAATTCCAAAGTTTTCTCTTACATTTCTCCCTCTCAAAAATTAACTTCCTAATGTGCAGTGATTACATTACCGCCTTTATTTTGAAAGCGCAGCAGAAGTTTATTTTGACACTTGGTGCCTGCTTCCTGTGTTTCCTTGACTGTAACTCTGCAGATTGCCGCAGCAGCTCGGTCGCCCTCAGTGTAAATTGAGGGTTAAGCAGAACAACTTGTACTTGAAGGTACTCTACCTTTTAGTGAAGTCCCAACCACAGATGGACAGAGAGGGCCTGACAACCCCTGAGAGAAAAGTTGCAGTCCAAAAAGGTCCTGTTGCTGTGTCTCAGGGCAAACAGATGATGTTGGTGCTGAATTGAGAGTCTGTAATTAAATGCCTACCATGGTACAAGTTGAGTAGAAGCTAAATGGCAGCTCCCTTTATTCTAATGCAGAAGCAGATGTGAATATATGCGAAGATAATTAGCCAAAGCGTACTTGGTCAAACTGAATATTCTCGTCTATTAAAATCAACGAGGAGGCACAGTAGCATAGTGGTTAGTGCTTTTACTGATTAATCTAAATTGGCCACAGTGAATGAATGTGAGAGTGAATAGTTATGTCAGTGCATGTCTCTGTCAGTGTCAGTCCTGCGGCTAATTGGCTATTTTCTAGAGTTTCTTAAATGCAAGAAAAAGAGGGTAGTGTCCCTTTAAGTTAAAGTTTGCTGGTGTTTTTCTTCGCAGCAGTTCTGTGTATGGGGAGCACAGACTATCAGCTTAAATCAATCAATCATTCAGAGCACGGCAGTGGAAGAACAAACAAAAAAAACAACAACAAAAAAAACATAAGTTTTGTGCCAAGTTTGTCAAAGTCCCAGCGGTCGCAAAACATACATCACTGACAAAACAAGCATGGACTGGGCCCTCTAACCCGTGGCAACCAGGTCCCCTGCTGGCCCCTGTCACTGTCTACATCCACTGAGGTGCATTGTGGGTAGTGGTGGCTCCAGAGGGACAGACAGTAGAGGGTAGTACACAAAAAAGCAGCAGCTTGCCAAATGTCCCTTGCACACTTTGGTCTTTAAAATGTGTATTCTTTTATTTAGTGATGGTTCATGTAAAAGGCAGAGCGGCCGCGACAGAAGACAGCGGCAATAATTGATGCATGAAAGGAGCCCCGGAGGAATTTAAACATGAAACATTTAGCAACTGACCCACAACACAAGAGGCACGGCTGTGGAAATGGCAGAGAAATTACATGATTTAGATCAGCGAGAGAAATGGAAAATAAATGTACGTTGGTGATGTACGTAGGTTTGTAAGAAAGGCTATGAACAAAGAAATGTTTATTTATGAAAAAAAAAACAAAAAAAACACAAAATTACAAAAAAAGAAGAAATACTTGAAACATAAGGAGAGGATGTATAGACCTCTGCCATAGCACAAGACCTATCTCGCAATGATAAAGATACAGTGTCCAGACCTGGACTCAAACTTGAAAATCTTCTATCCATCCATCTCCCCCTTCTTTTTCAGAGCCAGGTCACAGAGGCAGCAGTCTAAACAAAAATGCCCAGACTTCCCTCACCTGGTTTTCTAGTTAAGGGATAAATGCTCTTTCCATTTAACCCTTATTTCCCAAAGTGGTAAGGAATCCACTAAAACTAAATCATGTGTCAAGTTAGTGTTTGATCCATATTTCAAAATGGAGTCCAAAACACTCCTGGATCTAAACAGAATCCACACCAAAACTAATAATTTTGTCACATATTTTTGTGACAGAAATAACATCTCGGGTTACTGAGTGTAACCCTGTTCCCTGATAAAGTGGGAAAGAGATTCTGCGTAGCATACGCTATGGGAAACATTGTTTGCCGGACCGGTTGTGAAGCTCCTGTGTCAAACACGCCAAAGAGATTTGTCCTGCTTATATACCTCATGCTCAGTCAACAGCACCTGCGAGATTGGACACACCTGGTTGATTGAGCTGGGAGGTATAAAAGGCACGTGACAGGAACAGTCTCCAGATCAAGTTTGCCTGAAGACCGCCCAGACACGCCCCCAGGGGCAGCACTGCAAACGCAGCATCTCGTTCCCACTTTATCGGGGAACAGTGTTACACTCAGTAACCCGAGACGTTCCCCTTCAAAAGCTAAACTTCGATGCTGTGTAGCATACGTTATGGGAATGAGAATACCAACGCCGCCGCCCCTAAAGTGTCTGGACCCCAAGGTAGTGAAGAGCACTAAGACCGAGGAGACTCAAACACGACTCAGGATGAAGACTTAAGGACACGAGAGCCAAGAGTTACATGAACATCCAAATTATAAAACTTGCATCCATACATTTTGTATTTTTGTTTGAAAGCGAACCTGAGAAATTTTCTGTGCTGTGGCAGTATTTCTGTGTCAGAGCTATAGTGACAAACCGTCGCCTAATTGGATCTGAGACACAATCATTATTATGGTCAACATTTTGAATTTGAACAGCCTCAGGAAGCGGTTCAGACCACGCAGATCCAATATTGGGTGTAATCCCCCGTCCTACTTGGAAACCAGGAAGTAACGGCTCTAATAGCTGGACTGCCGTTCTGCCAGAGGGACGCGCTCTATGGCCCCTTTGTCCAGCAAGACTTGCAGCTCCTGAGTCAGCACATGAGCCCGCTCCGCCCCCACGGAAGCGGAAACCACGCTGTTGAAGCGCGGAGGCTGATGTGCAAACTGAATCCTGTAACCCCCTGCGACGGTCTTTAGCACCCAAGGGGAGATGTGAGGCAGAGACGCCCAGGCTGCCAAACTCTCCAAGAGAGGCACCAGAGACACGTCGGCTGGTGGGGAGGGGGAAGGCGGCAATAACACGCCAGGGACCACTGCTCCCCAAAACGCCGGCGGCAGCGGACGCATTCTGCCACACTCTGCTTCTGGACAGCACGCCGGGAAGAGGCTGCACCTGAGCGCGGCGGGGGAGGAACCTCACAAATGCTTCCTCGTAGCGTTTGGCTTCCCTAAACCTCATGGCGACAACATCAACAGCGTCACCAAAGAGGCCAGAGGAGGAGACCGGGGCATCGAGGAGGAAGGTTCAGTCCTTCTCCTTGATGCCCATGAGGTTCAGCCACAGATGCCTCTCCGTGGCGACCAAAGCCGCCATAGAGCGGCCAATGGCATGGGCCGTCTGCTTAATCACCCGGACAGACAAATCTGTGGCACGGCGGAGCTCTTAAAATGCCTCATGATCTAAAGACTCCCCCACACTCAGATCCTTCAGCAGGTCAGCCTGATACGCCTGCCACACAGTCTTAGTGTGCAGTGCAGCACTAGCCTGACCTGCTGCCTGAAACGCCTTTCCCACCAGCGATGACGTCATACGGCACGGCTTGGTGGGGAGGGTCAGTTTCTGGAGGGGGACAATGCCCCAGGAGAGAGGTAGCCCGCAAGCACCTCCTCAACCCGAGGCATCGCCCCGTAGCCCCGCATCTCCGCCCCCACAACAGCCGAATACGTCAGCATTGAAGGGACAAAGACGCGGGACGAATAAGGACTCCACGAGCAAGAGAGCTCCTCGTGGAGATCGAAAAAAGGGGAGAGACCGCCGCTGATGTCTCTCCCCCTGGCCACTCGACAGAAATCTGTCGTCTAATTTTGGGCGTTTGGGGGATCCCTGGCCCTGCAGCCAGTCAATGCTGAGCCGCTCCACTGCCCTGGTGACAACCTCGAGCAACTCCTCAACCTCCACCTGAGAGCGGGAGGAGCGCCGCGAAGATGAAGCCCATGCTTCCGCCTCATCCTTATCTGGCAGAAGTGCAAGGGACCGACAGCCCTCTGATCCCGGCGCCTCCGCCAGCTCAACATGCGACCCCCAGGATCGCAGCGGGGAAGTGCCGCCCAGCTCTCTGAAAAAAAGCGAGACGAGCACGCAAGACCTTGATTGACAGAAGGTCGCAGTGCTCGCACTCCCCCGCTAGCCCGAGGGCCGCGTGTTCTTCCCCCTAACACTCAAAGCAGAACTTGTTTAAATCGTCCTCTGGCAGGGAGGAACACACATTCTCACGTTCTGCACAGACATACTCTCACTTACACTTTTTTTTTTTTTTTTTTTTTTTTTCCAAACACTTCACACAGAGCTCTGCACACACTGCGATCTGAAGACAAATTTGATCTGGAGACTGTTCCTGTCACGTGCCTTTTATACCTCCCCAGCCCAATCAACCAGGTGTGTCCAATCTCGCAGGTGCTGTTGACTGAGCATGAGGTATATAAGCAGGACAAATCTCTCTGGCGTGTTTGACACACGAGCTTCACAACCGGTCCGGCAAACAATGGTTCCCATAGCGTATGCTACGCAGCATCAAAGTTTAGCTTTTGAAGGGGAACATTTGTTAGAGCACGCTACACATTTTACACACCTGCACTACAGTATAGTAAGGAACAATACAGCTATGACTAATACATTTATTCTATGCTCAATTGCGCACCAAGGCCATGTCTCTATCATTATTTTAAGTGTTTCCCTATTCATTGCCTTGCTTTTGTTTGTTTGCTAAATTGGTGATGTGTATATAATGGTGTTATTGTGAGAATGATAATGAGATGGGGAAAAAAGCCTATTTAGAGAAACTGTGTTAGAAACTGTGGCCCTGAAATGTTCAAAACAATTCTACAATGAGAAAGAGCTGTTGTATAATTTGCAGGAAAACGGGAAAAGTACAATAATGTCCCTTTTGGTCACTTTGCCAGTGTTAGTTTGTAGCGAGTGAACTCAAGTAATGGTTGGATTTTGTTTTTGTTTTGTTTTGGAAAAGGTAATGGGCCAGGGAATAAAAACATATATATATTTTTGGTGTGAATGTTGAACTCTGATTCTGTTCCAGTGTGAGACAGAACAAAACAGATACTAACTCCAGCCACACGGGATCAGTAAAGGAACAAATGATTAGCTTTACTAGATTTTTTACTATTGGTATCCACAGTAAAATGGTTTGGTTAGAGCATTTACCCATGAACTAGAAGGTTCGACTCCAGGTCTGTGCATTTCATCTTAACAATTGCAAGCCGGGATCAATGCCACAGCAGATGTATGCACTGTCCCAGTCCCAGTTTAGGACGTCTCATCTGGGTCTAAATTCGTTATTTATTCAAAGACATTGTTGTCAAATTGGTTAGAATTATCCATCGTATATAAAGCATTTATTACAGTGAATGACTTTAATACCTCTGTGTGACTTGAATTGGCTGTGACAAGTGCATTCATTGTGACCCAGTTTTTGCAGGACCAGTTATTTTCCAATTACTACTGCTGCAGCTACTCTTATTACAAGCCACTTCCTTTTTGTGTATGTTCTGTCTATATATGATGCAGCTTCCGGAAGTCTGAAGTATGCATTTAATATTTTAACATGATCACAAATACAGCAATACATTTGACTGTTTCCATGCAACTTTTATGTCTAGATTTTGTTCACCTCATTACCTGTGTCAGGGAAGTTTTTACACGGTGTGACAACTGATTTATGTTGCTCTAACAGCCAGGAACACCAGTCAGATTACTGCTGTTTCCCAAAGTAGTTCCCAGTTTGAGCAGAAACACAGCTCATAATAAAATGTTAAAGAGACTGAGTTTGATGCATTTTTAAAAAGTTAAGGGAGCCATGTTGCTGGTGTTGACTGGCACTTTGAAGCAGTCTCAGGGTAGGTTAGGTTAGGATCTAAAAGTGTGTCGGGGGAGGTTAAATATATTTTTAATGTTCAAGTTAAGCCTGAATATTGTCAGATTTTAACCGGTCCAAAAAGTAACATACAGTATACAGTATAAAGAAAACAGAGCTGGTCTAAGAATGGAGCCCTGTGGCACACCAGTGGTCAGAGGGACATGACACTAAAGCTTCCCAATAAGGGAATTTTTAGTCCCAGTTCATAATATTCATATGTCTTATCTATCCTAAATTATGGCCAACACCTTAGACTTGTAATACTGTCCCCTTTAGATTAGACTGTAGACTGACTCTATCCCACTTAGCCAACCATTTCTTGCTCCAGTTTTCTCTGTCATCACCTTGATTAAGCTACAGATTTAGAACCTCTCCCTCTTGGAAGCATAGTCAGACTTCAATGGTCAATACTCCCACAGTGTTTTGAGTTTTCAGTCGTCTCTGTGTCGAGTTCTGATGTTAAATGAACGTCTCCTGCCTCATATCCAGAGCCTCCAGCCTATGTTTTACAACACTCAGTTCCCTCGCACATTGAGACTTCCCCTCTGATACCAAACCCAAGCCAGCCATTCAGCTAAAAACGGTACACAGTATAAAATTCTGCAGCGAGGTCCAGCTTCACCAGCAGCATGTATTTTTTTTGTTTTTTATCATTAACAAATACCTAATTTTAAATATTATTGAATAAGTACAACTTTTTCTGAACCCTACCTTGGATGGTAAATTAGAGACAGGTTTAAAATTAGGAGAAAAAAACTAAAACAGAATTATCCAGGTTTTCTGAGTTGAGCTCAACAAGGAGGAAACCATTGATTAAAGACAGGAGACATGGGCAAAGAGTATTAATGATCTTTGTAAGCCCCATAGCAGGAATAATGTCCAAAGGTTACAGGAGAACACATAATACCACACAGTTGCATGAATTTGTGAGTCTACTTTGCCCCCATAGTCAGTGAATGTGAGTGCCTGATTGTCTGTCTGTGTACGTCTCTTTGTCAGCCCTGTGACTAACTAGTTACTGTCCAGGGTGTACCCCGCTTAAAACCCATAGTTACTGAGATAGGCTCCTGTACCCGTGACCCCTAATGAATGAACGAAAGTCAAAAAGTAATGAGATTTTGCCTCTTTCACAGCCTTTTGATAGTACACTGTCCTTTTAATAACCTTACACCTGTAGTTGGTTCTTTTCCACCAGAACTCAGCTGCAATTAAAATCTTACTGTATTTTTGAGGTTTATGTGAGTATTGTTGTGAAAAATTCCCAGTGGTACTCACATTTCTCTAAACATTCAGGTACTTCTGTGCTGCTGAGCGGGTTCTGCTGGCTGTGGGTGGAATCTGAACTGTGGCATTATTTTAAGCTGAACTCCTCTGAGGACCAGCCTCCTGAGAACACACCGTCGCTCCACCGCACGCCCCTGTCACTTTCAGCGCTGCATGGCGTCATCTGTGTTCTCTTCTATACATGCTTTCCTCTGTAGTCTTGTGTATAGAGCCTCCGTGTTTGGCCCTGGTCCATAGATCGACTGCTGAGCCGCTCCAGAGGACAAATTACTGTCAGAAATGTTGTTGACTTCGCGGCGGGAACATTTGTAGACGTTTACTGTTGACGTGCGCCTGCTCTTATCCTTCAGCCTGAAAGCTGTTGCTCACACACTGGAAATGCTAAAGGGCATTTAAAGTGCACACAACTATATAACAACTCTTGCATAAGCTGAAAGTTTCCAAAGAAAAGAATGTTTTCTAAAGTCTGGTACATTTCTGTTGCTAAGGACTTTATTTAAACCATTTTTAGAAGTAATAGTCGGACTAGGAGCAGTAATGGTAGTGATAGTGGACGCAACTATGAATTAATGTTTAGGATTTCAAGGTCTGAGATAAATGTAGGTGTTAGGTATTTGTTTATAATTGTATGTTTATAAAATGTCTGGGCCCCTATTTATAAGCTCGGGAGCTTTTGGGGAGTCCCAAGATTTTATTGACAAATATGATTTGTGCCTTGTATATTTGCATATTTTGTAAATAAAAATAAACTAAAGTAGTAGAATCAGTTGTTGTCTTATTAGTAGTAGTGAGTCAAGTGCTAGTAACAGTAGTAATAGGAGGCTTGTATTATTTTTCATTAAAGGGGGTTATGCAAAGTCAACATTTCTGAGCTTTCTACCATGCTATAATGTTGTTTCTTGATCAAAAACATACTTGGAGTTGTGTTTTGTTTCATTCACATCTGTGTAGAATAAAAACTACATAATATATCCAAAAAGGAGCAGATGAGAGAGAGTCCAGAGAGTTTCGACTGATAAACGGACATTTCCCCCCAGCTAATATGTTATTTTCCCCCAGCTAGTACCTCATACAGTGCAGTTCCTGGTAAGGATACCAGCCAGTCAGGTCTGATATGCAGCAGTGCCATTAGCAGGGCTCTCAAGTCTCACACATTTCGCCTCTCACACGCTCACACGCCACACCTCGCATTTCTCACACTGGAAAAAAAAGCTTATTATCAGACGGGAATTAGACCTAACTGTCAACGCAAAAGTGAAAGATTTCTCATGTTTGGGGCAACTTATTTTCACCCATCGGATCAGGAGTCATGGCTCCACTCAATTTAAACCTACTCTGATCCACCACAGTCTACAGATAACACGCAGGCAAACTGACAGAAGTGGCGGAGGAGCGTGTGTTTTCAGCATCCAAATAGAAAAGGGCGAAGTGACGCGGGGTCGAGCGCCAGCCAACGCTAAACCTAAACAAATTAAAGACAGGAGGCTACAGAGGTGTCCCAGGCTGTGGTTAGGCCTGGGACAGAGTGTGGAACAGGGGAGAGACAGATCTTTCAGGCTCCGGCATGAGATGGATAAACTGCCTCTATAGTGGGTCATGTGCGCGTGTGGTGAACCAAAAGTCAACTACAAGGGAGGGACAGACTCAGAGTAAGTCAGTAGTAATATTAACGACAATAAAGCATTTTAAAACGTATTTTTTGAGGGTTAAGTTCTGAGATTAAAGTCAGAATTCTGAGAATTAAAGTCAGAAGTATGGGTGCCTGTAAGGACTGACATTGTGCAAGAAAAAAAGTACAAAATCCATACAATAAACTATATAAATGCCTTATTGATGAGGTTGTAATGTCTTTGTTTGTTTCAGAAAATACATTTTTTATACGTTCTAGAGCACTTTCTCTTGCGCTGTTGCCTCAGCGACAGTAATGGACGGGCCGTCGCTGTGGCAACAATAAACAGTGCAAATTCTTAAGCAGCGAATTAAATGACTAAAAGGTGACTACTTCCCCAATAAGTGTTTAAGTGCATTCTTGTATGTTTCTGTGGGTAAAAATGTTTAATTTTCACATACAATACGTAATATTTAATAGCAGAAGCTTTCCTTACAGGCTACCGTAGTTTCACTACAAGTGCCTGGAAGGATCACACCTGAGTCATGTTCAATTGTGCAGCGCAGGCGGGAACCACATGTGCAGACATAGTGTAAGAATTCTGACTTTAATCTCAGAATTCTGACTTTAATCTCAGAACTTAACCCTCAAAAATATATTTTTTTACAATGGCCCTAATCCTCTTCCGTAGGCTACAAATTGTCAAGTTTCAAAAGATTTGATCAGGCTAAAATTCAGTCGCGTACAGCTTTACAAAGCCTTGGTTTGCAGCACGTGCTTACTGTTACAAAGTTCAAAATGCCCAGAGATTACGTGAAAAATTTTTTAAAAAAAGATGCCGCCGGCTATGGAGACATCACTGGACTCTGGCAAGATCACAGTGACCAAAAAACCTCTGACGTTATGCGCAGTAGGTCTATATCAGACGGAGTTCCCTGTGCAGTGATCACAACGGTGGCCACAACAAACCCTGCCTTCTGATGTTGGGTAATGGTAAAAACAGCTGGGCATCTGCTGCGATTCAGATTGTTACGTGTGTTTGCTGAAGAGTTGTAAATAAATCATTTTGTCACAAATGCATGGGGCCTCGGATTATGAAAAACTACGGAGAATAACTGGATTAAAGTTTCCCAACACATCAAAATATCACCCAGATATGCTCAGAAAGGCCGTTTTCAGAACGCTTGGTTCCACAAACCTCTGCCTCTCCCATGAACCTCTGCCCTCTCCTTACACAGCCAGTCTGCTCTCATTCATTTATCCAAAAACTGGTGTACAGCTCTGTTTCCACACAGATATTTTTCATTTAGAAATAAAAGGGCAGCACATAAAAAGATTTTTTTCTCTCTGATTATGTTCAAAAGATTGCCACACTCTGCACTGTTTTCTTTTAGTCACATTTTTTTAAAGGTCATAAATATGCAGTGCTGTTTTAGAGGTGACCAAGATAAAAAAAAGATTTAAAAAATAAACATAATGTAGTTCCTTTATGTAAACATCACACTCAATAAATCTAACCTAGTTATTTTTTGCTTAAATCAAGATTAATCTGAATTCAAGTAATTTTATCTAATGTAAATAGCATTTTTTTACAGTGTGATTTTGTTAAGTACATTTACTTTGATTTGACTACATATTTTTACTTCTTCCACCAACTCATTAAATAGACTGTCCCCATTACAAAAACTAGTCGGTGTTTGCTGGCTCCGTCCTGACACCTGAAGCCGAAACGCTCCGTGGACAACAGCTACGGTTCATTTCTGCCAATATATTTTTTTTTACAATGATGGCTTCCGTTTAGGACAAAAACTAATTAATCGCATTGTGTTCCAGTGAAATCCCCCAAAACCAAGACAGTGACAGAGCAGAGACAGAGATAAATATAATATTTCTTGGACTGAGTTCTGCCGTCTCTCACACCTCTCCACACTGAGCCGAGTCTGTCCACTGCACATGTAAACACTGTAGGAGTTACCAGTGGGTTTTGAAAGTTTGTTTTTAAAAGTTTAGTATTCGGAGCCAAAACAATTGCTGGGATTTCTGGCTTAAGCAGAAAAAAACATGTATGGCAAGTGTACTCAGTTTTATATAAGTAAAAGTAGTCGAAGTGAAAGTTTTATTTTTCAATTCTGCCACATTTACAGTAGATACAAAGAATTTAAACTGCATTAGTCTCAAACCCTCAGTGAAAACAAGGTAGACACTATATTAAGTGCAATATCAAAAAAGATGCAAATCCAAAAAATATGCTGTTCTAAAAGTACAAAGAATAAATACAACGTAAGGCACATAACAGATAAGGGTCAACAGTAACGCTACGCTGACTGGCAGGACAAAAATGTAAACAGAATACTTTCCTTTCTTTTTTTTTTTTTATTTAATAGGGACAGTGCACATTAATGAACATCTATTCAGTCAGTGACAGATGTAAACATGTTGGATTATAGCAACAATGCTAATTTGCATCCATAGTCCCGAGGCAGGTAACACAAAAACATGACAAGACAACGGAGAAGACAATAGATCACAATAAGAGCACATCACAACAGGACATTATTAAGAAGTTAAGTCAGTGGTTACAGGACTGGTTTGCTTTAAACCACTGCTTGAGCTGAGTTTTGAAAGTAGATAATGTTGGACACTCCCTTATGGAGAGTGGAAGACTGTTCCAGATGTTGCTGGCCTTTACAGAAAGAGCATTTTGTCTAAAGACTGTTTTTCTGTGTGGGACCTCACAGTCTCCTCTAGAGCAGGCCCTGGTCCTGAGACCACTGTGACCCCTTTTTTTTTTAAAGTCAGGCATGGGAGGTGGGGCAAGTCCATGTAACACCTTGTACATCAAACAAGCAAATTTAAAATTTTTAAAGTTCTCGAAGCTCAACAACTTATACTTTTTCAAAATATTACAAACATGGAATGACACTGGTTTTCTATCAAAGACCTTAAGTGATTTTTTGTTGAGTGATTCTATGATTTTGCCTGTATTTACACCTGCCAAGGACCAACATGTGATACAATATTCAATGTGTGACAGAATCATTGAATGCAAAAACATTCTAGCAGTACCAAATGTTATGAAAGGTCGTATTTGTTTAAAATTGTTCAAATTGAAATTCACTGTGTTAGATATTCTTTTAATGTGGCTCTTAAAACTTAATACAAACAGTAAACAGTAGTATGTTCTGCAAGATGCGTTTAGAAAGTACCCATCCCCCCAAAAAATAAAAATAAAATAAAAAAACACAAGTTAATTACTTGAATAAAAGTATTGCTTTCTTCCACTGGTGTACTAGGGATGTAACGATGCACTGATGTCACATTTGATTCAATTCACGATTTTCTGTTCACGATTATTTTCAATTTTTATTAGCAGACTTAGTTGCAGTAAAATTATGACCAAAATATTTTACAGAGCCTATTTGTGTCTCCTTATCAAACTTAAAATGTTGTACATTTCATAATTACTGAGATGTAATTAAAAAAGTAGATATTAAAACAGGTAACATGTAAAATGTGAATGTGAGTGAGTGGGGACTACAGATGGAAATTAGCTCTGAGCTATAATCCGGTGTATTTACTGGCACTAGCCATTCAGTTAATACACGCTGTCCCATTCAAATAAATAAATTTAAAAAATAAAAAAATTACAAAAGTATATAGCATAATTTGTTAGTGACTTTTATTAACATCTTTCTACTCTCCTCCAAAGCAGACAATGCATAGAGAAGCAGCTTATCATAAACCCACACCTCAGTAAAATATAAAATAGGCCTAATATAAGTCAAGTCTTATAAAAATATCAGTGAGGAAAGTCACATCCTTAGTTAAAAATCTGATCTCCATGGAAACGCTCCGGGGGAGGGGCCACTGAAACTTCAGAAACTTTAGTCTGTGGGCTGTTAGCCACTTAGCTTTCCTTTAGCTCGCTGCTAACAACAAGCTACCTTCTGAACAATGGAAAACGGAGCGAACGAGTTCTGTAAACTAAAACTTGATATAAATGCATGTTTCCTTTAAGTCAAATGGCCAGGTAATGATGTCTAGCACCAAACAACTGAGCCAGATCATGCACCAGTGGTCTTCTTTTGCATCGATTTTTAGCTGATTTACAAAGAATCGTTCCATCACTGCTGGCGACAGGTGAAGCTCGTGGCCGACTCAGGTGGTCAGGAGCTGCTGGAGGTGGAAGGAGTCATTACTGGTTCTGATATAAAGTTTGTTGCATATGAGACTGCGATGCATAACATTATATTATATAATGTGCCTTATGCCTGATCAGTGTATTGTGTATGCTTATCTCATCTCCTGTTACTGAATAAAGTTTAGTGTCAGAGGAAAAAAATGTTCAGAATTTTTGAATAAAGGATGTTTTTCTGTTCATCAAATACCACTTAAGCCTCAGAAAATCACCAGTGTCCCTGAACATTTTAAAATCACTACAAAACAACTTTCACAACAAATTAAATCCCCTCAGTCTTTAGTAAAAACTGTTTTCGGCCTAACACTGGGAACATTTTGTAAATTGCTACAAAATGACAGATGTTTCATGATTTTTATTCTTATCAAAGTTTAATGAGGTTAGAGGAAATAGAAGTTCATTTGAAATTTGACAAAAAATGAGACATGAATTTTGCAAAGCTGTTAAATGTACTGTTACAATTGTGATGATGTTAAAATCTTACATAATGCATACTTTACTATTGCGCTACTTACTACTTATTACTCGTCACTGATACAATACTGGTAAAACAGACTATTGCTACACAGTTCTTATGGGTGTGCACAGTGGCAGAGTGGTTAATGTTTGTGTTTTGAGCTTGGAGGTTGTGGGTACTGTCCTCATTTTGTACAACACATCATTTACTTTGGTTGTTGTTTTTCTGTCATCTACAACCAGTGCCAGTCTCTGACCACAGAACTGCTGCTCACTGGATATTTTCTCTTTTTCAGATCATTCTCTGTTAGCCCTTGAGATGGAAAAAGCCCAGTATCAACAGTTTCTAAAATACTCAGGGTAACACTTTAGTTTAGGGTCCACTTATTAACCATTAACTAAGTGCTAATTAGCATGTTAGTTTGTGGTTAATTAGCTTTTTACTGCTAATTATAAAGCAGTAATTATGAGTTTATTAAAGGAAAAATTTTAATTAATTACTAATTAGTTGAAAAATATGTTCACACAGAATAAGGGATTAATAGGTGCTTTATATTTACCAATTAAGAGCTAATAAACCTCTAACTAGCATAATTAGCACGTAGTTAATGGTTAATTGGTGGACCCTAAACTAAAGTGTCACCTTTTTTTTTATGTCAACGTTTAATACAGCATTATAGTTTAATATAGCATTTCATAATGAAATACCCAAAAAATTTTTTCTCCATTTCTCTTAACATTTTGACACATTTTTTTTTTTTCTCCATGGCTTCCAACCTCCCCCCAAATACGTCTCCTAAAAAGAAAAATAATAGCAAACTAGGCAATAACCTTGAAATTATACATACTCTTAAAAATAAACAAAAAATTAATAAATAAAAAAATAAATAAATAGGTAAAGTAAGTAATTGAATATAATAGAAGTACATGTAAATTTATGAATAGACAAGAATAATCCTTAAATAGCTAGTTTAACAATAACCCTGGGAGTCAAAAAAGGGCATCGACAGCTTCAAGAATGTGCTTTGTCGTTGTAAAACTCTATGGGCCAGATTTATCAAAGGTTTGCGTGCACGCTAACTGAATAAGATGCGCTAAAATTGGAGCAAACCCAGACGCAGTTGAGATTTGCGTGTCTTACAGGAGCAGAGCGAACGCAATGCAGATTTTGCTCCTGTGACCTAATGAATCTGTAAACTGAGGCGTTCTTCCCAGAGTGCGCAAAATGGAAGGCGGAGAAAATGCAAATTCATTCATTTACCGCCCGCAATATTATTTATCAAGGCTCACCATGACTTTGCGTGCGAAAATAGCGTATAAATTTAGCACGTTGGAGAAGGACGTGCTAATCTTTAGCACAGATGGCTGCTGTGATTCGTGTGAGACGAAGGAGAAGAAATGAACAAATACGTAGGGTTAGAGTGTTTGCCACGCGTGCAGATCTATTTGCCATGACGGATGAAAACATTATTCACCAGCACTTTCAGCTCTTCTTAGTTAAATTTAACTATAGTACATTTCCAATCCTGTGTTATTATCCGGCATCCTGTTAGAAAAGCGAGTCTACAGCACACTGCAGTCTTTCCCAAAGTCAAAACCGTTGTGGCCCACTTAAAAATCAGACAAATCCACGCAGACCCCCAACAACTTTACTATATTCAGAAGTCTATGTCATGTTTTGCCCAATAGATTTCTATAAAAACGTCAAGGTTATGAAGGCTCCAATGTTTTCACAAAAATACTAAAAAAATACTATGAATACAACTACAAATAATACTACCAAAATGCTACAAATAATACTACAAAACTATTCAGAAATTCAGATAATACAAAAATGCTACAAACACTACTACAACTGCTAGAAATAATAGTACAAAAATATTATGAATACAACTACAAATAATAGTATAAATGCATCAAATACAACAACAGAAATACTACAAACACTACTGTAGATACAAGAAATAATAGTGCAAAAATACTTCGATATATACTACAAAAATACTACAAATAATTCTATAACAATCACGGACTGAACGTTAAAGTTGCTTGAAAGTTAGAGTTCAGGTGAAATAAGTACTCAATTGTAAGTCATTTCAAACTCTTTTTTTAAATATTTTTTTTTATGTACTTAATGTAGACAACCTCTGGAGGCACCCTGCAGCACCTTTGCGGACCACCAGGGGGCCCTGGACTCCACTTTGGGAACCACTGCCATATTGTTTTTACATGTGACAAGTTCTTCCTAACATACAAAGTACTCTAACGGTGCCATAAAAAAACAGCAGAGGGCAGCAGAGTGCATAGCTCTGATGGTCTTTTGAACACAATCAAAGAAAAAGAGCACTGCACTTCCTTAAACTTTTTGTATGAGGCTGTTTTACTACAAAAAAAAAAAAAAAAAGTGAGGAATCAGTGGAAGCAGCTGATTTGAGCGCAGACTGGATGTAGAGGGCTTGTTGATTGGTCAGTGCTTCCTGGAGTGGGCGGGGTTTCGTGGGAGAGGCGGAGATTTGTGGAACCTGAGGTCTTAGAGAATACAGGTTTACTCCAACAAACATGAATAAAGCAAAACATAACCCCATGCTGTTGTATGTTTTTGATGAAGTTATAGTACATTATAGTCAATTTTGCATAATACAGTCCCTTTAAACTTCAGCAGGTTTGTCTTCAACACATCTCAGGACTAAATGCACTGAGCTGCTGCCTTGTAATTGGCTGATTAGATATTAGTATTTAGTAGTGTACCTAATAATGTGGCCAGTGAGTGTATTTCCACCAAAATATCAACAAAGGTGGGCTACTTCCAGCATTTTTATAGCTTAAGAACATCCACATAGTTCCAACCACTGATTGGCTTTAACACTGCCTTTTTTTTGTTTGTTTGTTTTGTTTTTTAACTTCATATCACATCGAAAATATGCCTACACTTGATCCATGCCAGAGATTTTTTTCATTGTTTGCAGCGGGCGTTTGTGTAAAAGCCAGGTGTGTGTGTTTTGACCTCCGCTGCAGTTCACAGGTGTGGAACAGAACTTGCTCTCATCGTGTTTGTGCACGGCTATTTTCAGCTCCTGACGTCAGACTGGCTGATCCCTGCACTGGGGGTACCTCCGGTGGTAACTGGCTGCGGTAACATGGTTTGGCTGCTGAAGAGGGCACAGACGTCAAGGATTTCTCTGCAATGCGATGTGTGTAAGTGGCACAGTTGTGTAATAGGGTCTAGCTAGTAAAGACATACCCACCAGTGCCTAGTTGCATAAAAATGATCAACAATGTTTATTATCGTGAAAAATATCATTGAAAAGTGAAATTACAGTAGGTCAAACTGATATTATGGTCAATACTGCCACACAATTGGTCCAAAATTGTCTTTATTGCCACACAATTCACGTCATTGGTCCAAAATTATCAGTACTGTCACTCCATTGGTCCAAAACTCACATGCCTTGAGTTAAAGCTGCTGTGCAAAGTAACTTCTGCACACACACTTAAAGAAAAACAACTTTGAGATATTTCTTTTATCTCCACTTTAATTAGTAACCTAAAAATAATCAAAATGTTGAATAATAAAGTGTTTTTCTTCATCTATAGGCGTCAAGAGAGTGTGAAAGTATTTATAATTCTGTTGTGTGGGAGATAGTTTATATAAGAATTAGACTGTGTAGCTGTAAAATGTAATGTGTAGAATGTAGCGAGTAAAAAAGAAAGCTACGCCATGGGAGGTTGGTCACGTGATTCATGATACAAGATAAAACAAACAAGAATAAAACAATACGTGAAAGAATGCAGTAAAAACAATAGATGTAAGTGCAGTTCTTCTCTACACGGTTGTTTAGATACAGAGACGCCCACAAAACACTTCCAATTCCACTGTGAGGGAAAACAAGCCATTTAAGAGTTGTTCTGTCGCCTTTGGTTCAACAAATACATGGACAAATGCTGGATTTAAGGTTTATACTTTAATAAAGGCACAGAGACATAGAAGGACGATCCAAATTTGTGCATAAAATATAATCACTGGCTGACGTTAGTTGCCTTAAATAATGCTAATATAATCAACGTTAGGCTGCATCGTAACAAAATTGGCTGCAGTATAAACCCATGATGAGTTTAATTCATCATATTTATTATATATTACATATTTAGATTTCCTAATATGCAAATAATCCACCTGAAAAAGTCTGAAAAAAATGAAAAGGTAGTGTTTTTAAGCAAGTGAAACAGTTTATTTTCCATGAGACGATGCTGGCTGTATCTGTAGCGCCATGATGATTCCTCACAGATTATTCCTACTCTATTACAATATGCTCCTTTTGAGTAGTTAAACCATTTTCTACATTTAATAAAAAACCTCTGATTTACCATAAACTGCAGGCTGCATTGCTGCTATAAACATCTGAATTCTCCACAGTCTTTCACTTCTGCTTAGCTCTGAACAGCAGTGTGTTTCTCGCTCCTCCGTGGCTCCTTTAAATTCGAGCAGCAGGGGTCCACGCCTCGGTCTATCGGCGGTGCCAGAAACATGTCTGTGCCCGCGTGTTAGCACTGAGCCTTATGTAAATGCCATAATACATCTGTGTCTCCAAAGTACACCCAGTTTTTGCTCCAAAGTCTCTAAACAGCCCGTAATCTCACATAATGGCTGCTCCTTTCTGCATTGTGTGGGAAAATTACATGAATATATGACAGGAAGTAGTCATTGCCTTCTATGCAATCATGGATTTTTGTATGCAGCACTCACTTGTTACTTCTGACAGCCTATAGTCAACTCATGAACTTAGCAAAAAGCTCATGGATAAAACGTGAATTAATAAATCAGCTACTTTTCTGCTCTGTCCATGAAGCAGATGACGTCAGGAGGGGAAGTTGGGCAGCAGGTTTTCACCCGAGTTCTTTTCCCGATTTGTGCAGGCGTTCATGTGCATCTTTTAACTCGGATGACTCACATGAATGCACCGCTAAATAAAATGTTTTCTTTTCGTCAGATGTTTTTAAAGGTTGTAAATGTGCAATGCGGTTCTAGCGGCAACCAAGACTGGATTAAGAATATTAATAAAAGCATAATATACCCCCTTTAAGTGTCTAAGTAAAAATAAAAACAACACAACTGGCTGCAAAGAGTGTGTTCACCTGCCAGGCTGCGGTCTAGGGGTTATTTTGGCACAGTAACTATGGCAAAGACAAAATTATTTCAATGTAAAGATGAGTATTTAATATAGCAATTAATATCATTTCTTTAGCATTCAACTCTATATCAGGAGGCTGCAACCTATGATTTTAGAGCTGCATGAGGCTCTTTAACCCTGATCTTGCAGCTCTTTGGGCATCTGACATCTGATTACGTAAAGTCAATAAAGAAATACATAGACAACTTTAAAACTACCTGCATCTGGATCATCTTGTCAAACTTTCTCCCTGTTTTCCAGAATATGCTGTGGACTGATTGGCCACACAAAGCAAAACACACAGAAGATATCAAAACTAATAAATAGTTACTGGATTGAGTGTGTGTGGCTCCTGTATATTACACTGTTGGTTAGTGGTCTATTAAAAGATAATTGGTGCAATAATTATTTAACACAGCTCTTTGTTAGCTTGCAATAATTGATGACCATCCATAAGCTCCACCTCATTAAAGGCTAAGCGAAGTATGTGCACTGAAATTATTTGCGGCCCTTTACAGATTCAAAGTTAGTATTTTTTGGCAACACCTGGCTCTTTGGATCCAGAAGGTTTGCAGACCCATCCTATATTATGTTTTTTCTGGCTTTTTAAAATAGTTTTGGATACCTTTGCATTAGTATTTCACATTTTATAATTTAAAATAATGTATATGTATGGAAAATATCTTCTTTAGGGGACTTTGACTTTGCAGAAAATGCTTGGATCAGGTGTCTGTGGCCCCCTGCTGGCATAAAATGGCTAACTAGCACAACTATTAGCAACATGATGCTAACAGATAGATAAACGAGCTCACTGCTTCATAGTGACGGTGGTTTAAGCACTGAAATGATCAAAACTTGGGCTTTAGAAACGCGCAGGAGCACTTTCTGGTTTCGCGTGTCTATGTAGAGCCATGAGACTGAGCGTTTTAAGCTCTTGAGAAGGTCAGTGCCTTAGCATACAGGATTACACAAATGTGTGAATGAAATAAAATAGAACTCCAGGTAGGTTTTCTTAGTTTAAAATGGTTAAAAGCTCAAAAAAGTTGAATTAAGTAGTTCAGATGTAACAAAGACCTGGTGGCTAACGGACAGCTTCCATGTTTGAGAGTGGACAGGGGACAAAGAGACAACAAAACAACACTAAGGCAACAACACCAGTTTTTGCTGACACATTTAAACACTTCCGAAATGTGTATTGTCCAATTTTAATCTCAGACCAGGGACAGAAATTTGTATGGTTTGCAGGAGATTGATGAAGGAGGTCACAGAGGGGCAGGACACTAATGAGAGATGCTCTCGATTGCATTTTGGAGACACTGATTGGTCTTGGACTGTTAAAATCCTAATTGAATGTTCGGGGTTTTTAGACAAGACACATTAAAACACTTTTAATTTTGAGACAACGCCTTGACAAGTGGTCCTAAAAGGAAAGTATTGTGTATTAAAAGAGGATCTATGAGATACTTAGCGATGGCCACACTGAAGAAACACTCACTTTTCACCAAGGACCGAACATCTGTCATCCTCCTGAAACATAACGGCGCCCTAATCTACTTATTTTCTGCTCTGAAATGTGTTCAAAATGATCTATGACGAAGCAAACGTAGCCCTCTCCCTTTTTTTTCAGCTCGGCTTCACCTAACCCTCCCCCCTGAGGCTAAAACATTTCACCTCATTTTCACCTGCTCACATCGCAGCCCTGTCACAGAATCCATTAGAATAACGCTGCCATCCACAAAACAACTCGGCTGCAGCTAAACACTGACTAATGCATTTCCAAAAACACACTACAGGGATTCAAGGACATTTAGGTCGACACACAGAGAGAGAGAGAGATGCTGACTGCTTTTGCATCAGTTTAATGCAGTGATTTCTATTTCTTTTCCTCAGCTGCCTTTATATTACGTTTTCTCATTAACTCCATGTTAACTCCGCTACATTTAAAGACAATTTAACAAACAATTAAAAGCATCTGGAGTAAAACAGAGGAATGGAGATGTTTGCAGTCTGATTGCACCATAATGCTCTCTTGCCTCAAACCTCTGTAGACCTTTGCGGGGTTAGAATTACATTGTTGGAAAGTTTTTCTAACAACACTTGCACAAAAGTTAGATTAATTGAGAAAGATTGCACTTTCAGTAAAAGAACTCAAATCCTCCCAGTTTTATTCTTGTATGAACTCAAAGGAGACGATTGGGAGGCAGCACTATTTCCACTGCAGCTCTGCTATTTTTTACTACTTTGATACTTAGAGAAGGGTGAGTGCCTATGTTCCCCAAGTTTCTATGGACTCAGGAACTTGGCTACGTGCTGGGGAAAATGGGAATCTGTGCATTTGTGACAGTACCTACAGTGTGTTCCCCAGTCCATAGAAACCAGGGAAGTACTGGAGAATATAGGTACTTGCAAGTCCTTTTTTTTATTTTTTATTGTTTATTTGTTTATTTATTTGGCGCCCCATTAGCTGTCACCAAATTGACAGCTAGTCTTCCTGGGATCCTTATAAAAATAGATCCATACAGAAATTCATACTCTTTGTAATCAATGATATAACATTTGTAAAACAACATATTACAAATCACAACCAAAAATCAATACACTCCACTGTTAATAACACTTTAAGTATTGATAAACTGATTTTTCAAACATTTTTTTTTTTAAACTAGCTAGCTTAGAATTATAATAATATATACACAATAGCTTTTTATTTAGATCAAATATTTGGTTAAATTTGCAGATAACATTGATAAATCGATCATGGCCCATATCGTGATCATATCGTGATCTCTGAGGTATCTCCAGATAGTGTTCTGTGATGAAAGTGATGAGTTACACCCCCAGCAAAAAAGTCAGAAAAAAGGTTGAAAATAGGTCAAAGTACCTAAAACTACAGCCACTAATACTTCTATTTCAGTCAACTGCGTTTCATTACCTCAGCTGCCTGTGGTTGCAGCTTAGTTTGAACAATTTAACAAACGTTTAAATCTGGGCTGTGGAAAAGAGAGGAGGAAGAGAGATTTAGTTGCACCACAGTGTTGTTCCTCTTTACACCTCTGCAGACTGAAAGTTAAAATGACATTGTTAGAACACAAGTTTTTGTAACAATTGTTACTAACACAAAAGTAGGTTCTAAGAATGAACTGTGCAGCAAATCCAATTGTTTTGTGAACAAATCTTTCAAACTCTATTTCTTATACTTTATTATTTTTCTTGTCAGTGGGAACAGCCTGAAAATTACTTTTATCGATACTAGTATTACTACCACTCCTACTACTGCTACTACTACTCTTACTGCTACTGCTATTACGACTGTGACCACTGCTAATTACTGCTATTAACTTGCATTAAACAAGTGTCATAAACAGTATCTTCAACAGTCTAAAATACATTAGTATGGCCCTAAAGTGTGTTTTTTATTATACAGTAGCTTATGTTCACTTGAGCTACAGTGGTTTATCGTTTGTGGCTCTGTACTGTGTTAGTTTTAATCCCAGAGACCTTAGGCTGACCATACTTTGGTTTAGTAATAGTTTATCTATGCATTGTACAGAAAATTAATGTTAAAAGTCCCCTATTCTGCAAAAAAATAAATAAATAAATAAATAAAATAAAATAAAAACGTTTGCACCTCAAAAACAGACCTGGAGTAGTATTTTGTTTCATTCACGTTTGAGTAATTCTGTATGCTGAGGCACTGCCCTTCACAAGATCTGAAAACGCTCGGTCTCATGGCTCTACATAGACACATGAAACCAGGAAGTGCTCCTGCGTGTTTCTAAAGCTCTTACACTGTCACCAGACTCATTCTGATGCATTCTGGGCTTAAATTGCTGCCACTACATAGCAGTCTGCTCATTTATCTATATGTTAGCATCTTGTTGCTAATAGCCATGCTAATCTGTTAATTATGCTCTCTTTATTGCCCACCGTTACCAGCAGGGGACAACAGACACCTAATCCAAGCATTCTCTGCAAAGTTAAAGTAACATCTCCCCAAAAGAAGACTTTTTCCACACATACACTATCTTAAGTTATAAAACATGACATACCAGGGCTGGGTGATATGGCTAAAAAATAAAATCTTTTATTTATTTATTTATTTATTTATTTACAATTTTAATTGATTTTTTTCTCTTGTTGGCAAAAAAGCTATTTAAATATAGGTTTATTATTTTTAAATGAGATTATTGCATAGTTTTTTTTTAAACTATATATTCTAAAGGTCTGTACAAAACAAAAACAAAACAAACAAAAAAAACAGCAAGGGCATTACTCTAACAGTGATATAAATGTCTTTTAGCTATAGCTCTCTCTGCTTAAAAGCCAGGAGCATGTGGCTAATTAGCATACATAAACAAACACAGCTGCTGTGTTCATTCTGGCCAAACTGCTGCCCCATCTAAACGAGGACATTACAGCGGTAAATTCATTATTTTCTCTGTGATTATTTGTGTTTTTGGCATCTGCAGAGTCTCCACAGTCACTATTTAAGCTGCTCCCGAGCTAAAGCAGCATTAGCCATAACACAGGAAATAGAGCAGTGCTTGGAGGACACTCATTTCTGCTAAATTTAATTTAACAATTTGGCTATTTTTGATATTTAAATTTTTGACAATTAGAATTGCAAATTAATCAAATTAATTGAATTTATCGCCCAGTCCTATGACATACTACTGCAAAGGTGTCCAAAACTATTTTAAAAGCCTGAAAAAGCATAGAATTTGAAGTAGTTTGACTGAGAAAAAATGCCGCCATTCCAGTTACATGAGTCATTTAAAAGACATTTATAGACAAGCGTAGGCAATGATTTGAATTTATTGTGTGGTATGTATAAAGTGCAGCTGGAGAAATGTAAATGTACTGTAGTTCCAAGTGTGGCTGAAAAGTGTGTAAGGTATTTGGCCTTGTGAAATAAAGTTTGGAAACCCTAATGTCAGCACTAAAGTAAAACTTTATTGTGGCCACACTGACTTTTCACCCAACAGAGGTAAAAACAAACAAACAAACAAACAAAAACAAAAAAACAACTCCCAACAGACTCTCACTCTCAATATATTTTTATATATTATACATTATAGACTTAATAATGTTTCGGAGACTGTAGGTAAAAAAACTTGTTTCAAGTTTCAAATAAGGAACCAAAAAGAGACAAATTTGTGTCGGTGCTTGGTTGATACAGGATTATTTTTACCCTAAGATAAAGGCAGGAAAGGGTCAACAAAAATGAAATAATAGAGATCTGTAGAATTTTGTTTTATTGTCCCTTATACAAGTGTTACTTTTATTCCTCAAAGCTTGTTTTTTACTTTGTTTCCATTTGATCCTTCTTTTCTCTCTGTTTTTCTTGTAAGCAGTCACTGGCAAAGTCAAAATATTATTATTATTATCATTTTTTGGTAGATTTTCTGCATTCATTGTTGAACAGCGAATGGTTTTTCAAATGGGAGAAGCTCAACTTTTATACAAGTAGCTGATTGGCCACTGCTACTAAAACTACAACACTTGTTTTCATTTTTTTTTTTAATATATAGATGGTATCAGAATCCAGCCACTAGAGGTCACAAGCTAGGGTACTATTTGTGCCAGTCCCAAGCCTGAATAAATAGAAACAACAGGGTCAGAAAAGGCATCTGACATAGAACCAAACCAAGATGACCGCACTCTAGGAGGAAGATGGTAAGAAAAAAGCTTTCTTTCTGTTCTCTGCGTTCATTCTGCCTGTGAGTGAAGCAGTACATGTGTTGACCATTGGGGGCGCTAGTGAACACAGCTTAACAAGTCACAGCAGAGGAAACGGCTGAACTTTTTAAGGAGTGACTATAGCTGGCTGCAGTGTATTCAAATGCCAAACAGTCCGCTGAGTATTTCTCCTTATTTTCTTGAGGCTTTTTTAATAAATCGCCCCCCACTGATTATTTAACGTAACAAAGATGTAGACTTTGAAAAGATGTTAGTCTAATGTGTTTTCTGTGCAGCTGATCCTGTTTTAATCCTAATAAAGTAGCCACAAACTCTTTCCCTCACTCTTCTTTCCCCTTTTCTTAAACATCTTGTGTGTTCAGCTACAAATCCAGTGTAATATCTCTGATTTTCATGCATTTCACTTCCCTTTTCTCTATGTTTTATGTTTTTGTATTTCTGTGTAAAAATCCAGTCTTGGAATAGTCATAATCCCAGTAATACTTTCACTCATTCAGTGTTAACAAGTTCTGTAGTCCAACAGCCAATGGGAGCATCCCTAATTCATACAGGAGCAGGTTCTCATAAACATTGACTTGTGTTAAAATAAATTATAACACAGCCTTGCCTAAAGCCCAGCTCTTTCTGACTATTTTAACACAGTTTGTTACAATCTGCTTTTAGGGAAGTAAACATAATGTGGTTTAACAAATGCTTGGATGCATAAACAAGGAAAATACTTTTAATTTGACAAATTATTCTTCTTGATCTCTCAAAGTGGAACATTTTGTAAGCCATATGTCAACTTCTTTCCCTCCCATTCAGTTCAAACTCCTTCAGATCACTCCCGCCTGCAGGTATCTATTGAACTACTGCAACATTTTGGGATTTCCTGGACGTATCCCCAAAATGGAGTGAATATTGGCCACTTTCCACCGGATTAGTCCATGCATCCGTTCAGCTCGTGTCTGCCTGGGCTCACAGTTTGGCGCCGCTTCTCTGTCTCTCTGTTCCCTATGGAGGAGGTGGGGACCAAAATGACAGAGCGAGAACCAACTTTTAAATGGAGCTGAAATGCCGAGCCGTGGCACGTTGGGAATGACAAAACTTCCATTTTATTTGGGCACTTGTGCAGCAGGAGGCCGGCTCCCCCATCTCTCAGGCTTAGAGTCATCAAACAAGGAGACAGGGCGAGAGTGGAGCATAAATTGGACTGTCAAAATACTTCACATCTGTCCTGTTGATGTAACTGTGCACACACTTGTCTGCAAATTCAAACAATTTTAAACATTTGACCTGTTTTTAAAAATAAGCTGCAGAGGAGAGGTGGTGGAAGTCATCAACATCTTAAAGTTACACTGTGTAAGATTCCCGGTCTTGCGCCTCTAGAGGCCACAGGTGCCACTGCACCGTCGCAAAACGTAAACACTAGGGCCCCTCCTCCTTCTGAAACTGTGCGAGCGTGCGTCTATTTCCATCATTGTTTCAACTTTAGTTGACCTGCTGCTACCTTTGGAAGTTTGGACTGGATCTTCTATAGAGTTAGCGCTAGCGTTAGCTTATCAACAAATATCGCGCAATGGTCGCAGTCAAAACAACTAATAACTGTATGAAAAAGCACATTCTAAAGAAAAAATAGGCTAATTTACCTGCCCAACAATAAAGATGCAAAAACGTGATCCGATTTGCAGCCTTCTCTGTCTCTCATCTGACGCCAGCGAGCAAAAGTCTGTCCGATGTTGACTCTTGTCTGTGATCTGGTGCGGTCCCTTTCACATTTTCTTTTTCTTGCCTCGTCCGACATTGTCTTCATCTTCTTGTGTCCTTCGGCCCTGACGAACTGGCGAAAATAACAACGCTAAAAGTAGCTTCCTGGTTATACCTGCGCCTCAAGCGGTTTCTCAGTACAGAAGCCCCGCTCGGAGCAACAGATCGCGCCTCAGGCCTTATAATCGCTCAAAAAATCACAAAAACAAGTCAGTATGCCCCACATATTTAGGAGAAAAGTTACACAGTGTAACTTTAAATAAAAGTACTGTTGCTTCAGAATAACAAGAAGAAGCAAAAGTACTCAACAAAACACATTACTTCATGAAAAGTAAAAAGAAAAAAGTACTGAATGTAAAGTTTACGTAGTACAAGGGACTTCTAGCTTCTGCCACTGTGTAACTGCAACATGTGCCTGCCAACATGGAGTCAACAGCTGTGTCCTAAAACCTGCTCTGTGGTAGAGACTTGCCAGTCCTGCCACCAATTAGTGTCAGCGGCAGTGCCAGTTCCACCAGCAGACGCCGTGGCTTAACATGACATGTGGCACAACACGACATGTGGCACAACACGACATGTGGCACAACACGACATGTGGCACAACACAACATGTGGCAGCCTGTGGTAGAAACTGGGAGCTGGGATAATAAAGTAAGAGTAAGTGTTCCAGCCTCATACATGTGTGGGAATATAATCTGACATTTGGAGATGACTGTTGGGTGACTCACCTCTCTCCCCTTCAATATTGTATTATTATTGTAATTGCTTGCATTGTTTTTTTCTTCCTCTTCTTCTTCATCTTCTTCTTATTCCTTTGTGATTTATGGTTTGTTTGTTCTTTTTAAAATTTTATATGTTTTGTTTATTTTTTTCTTTCTGCGTAATATGACCTACATGTGCCTCTGCAAACAACGCTCTGGAGTCGCATTAGCCAAAAAAATACATAATGAAGAGGAAAAAAACGTATATAAGTACCCCTGGACTATAAGTTGCATTTATTGGGGGACATTTATTTTACAAAATCCGACACCAAGAACAGACATTTCATCTTGAAAGGCAAGTTATAGTAATAATAGAATAGAGAACAACGAACTGAATAGGTGTCTCGTATGTTAACGTAATATATTTACAGTTATTCACATAACTATAGCATAAAGAACATAATATAACAAGTTCACCAAACTCACCATCTCACTCCTAATCACTAAATCCTTTAAATTCTTCATCCTCGTTGTCGCTTCTGAACAACTCCACCAACTCCGGAGGTAGACGAAGCGCCGCTTCCTCCTCTGCGTGGCTGTCGTCAGACTCAGCATCAGTTCCATTTCCAATTATTCCGCTCTTTCTCAGTTGTCTTTATAGCCTAAGTTGTTAGTGGTAATGTTTACATTTTAAATTGTCAGTGGTACAGGTGCAGCAGATGCTGGTACACAAGCCTAGAGCGCCCTCTAACCAACACATGAAGTATTTTAATATATAAGTCACACCTGAGTATACGTCGCACCCCTAGCCAGACGATGAAAAAAGTGTGACTTATAGTCTGGAAAATATGGTAAACATAACCACTTGCACACATTTGTACTCATCTTGTGTCTATGTATGGTGTGTCAGTTATATTGTATGTAATTATAACTACTGTATAATTAATATTATAATACTGTACTGTCACTTGACTGAATAAAAAAAAAACAGGTAACACTTTATTTTACACTACACTTTTTACATTTTATCTACCTCATTAACTACAATGTAACAAACTGTGTAACTCATTGTAATAACATGTAACTATGATGTACTTGATGGAATTAACTAACCCTAACCCTTACACTTAATGCCATAATGTAAGTACAATGTAGTTACATGTTATTACAGTTAGTTACACAGTTACATTGTAATTAATGAGGTAGATTCTATGTAACAAGTGCAGTGTAAAATAAAGTGTGGCCAAAAAACAACTTTGAAATTAAATAAGAGTTAGTCAAGTTAGTAAAAGTAAAGAAAAGTATTGACTGAAAGGTTTACTTCAGTAGAAAGCACTGCTACTACTACTTCTATTGCTACTTGTAGTATTGCTACTAATACTGCTATTACTATTACCTCACACGTTTTCACTGCAGTTACAAAAGAGTTGGGCACTGTTAAACGATACCTTTGTGGTATCAAAATAAAAGTTACGATACTATAAAAAAAAAATACCAAGTGGGACCTTTAATGTTCCTTTGCATGAATCAAATAAATAACAAACTCCAAAAATTGGTCTTTTATTCATTATTATTGTGTTTTATGATTGTTGAAGATTAATTCCTAAAGTA
The DNA here is from genome assembly GCA_020698575.1 of Bostrychus sinensis. Classification (NCBI taxonomy): domain Eukaryota; kingdom Metazoa; phylum Chordata; class Actinopteri; order Gobiiformes; family Eleotridae; genus Bostrychus; species Bostrychus sinensis. The sequence goes on from CM036251.1 coordinate 6,608,504, forward strand.
CATGAGTAAAAGTATCAAGCGAGTTCCACAGATAATTCCCCTTTAGACAGAAATGAACACTTTGGTGGGACACACTGAAAAGTTTATTTCTCTGTGAGAGCCTCCATCCTCTGCCTTGGCCTTCACTGTGCAGTTTGCTTTGTTGTTTTATTTGCAGTGATTGAATCCTGTACGGGTCGCTGTCTGACTGTGGAGAGGTCACAGGTCATGTTCAAAACCCAGCGGCGCAGCAGTGTTTTTTGTACAGGGCAGATCCCAAACAGAGATACAGTGTGAGCACCGTCTCTGACCCCTGTAAAATGTCAAAATGTAAGGCCACGAGTGTGAGAGCTCTTTTTAAATTCGATTACAACCTGCACCAGGAAATAGCTTCGAAAAATCCCTTTCACAAATGTGTCAGTACAAACTTTCTGATGTGGCTGCCAGATTTCATTGAAAAACTAATCAGAGCCCTTGTGTTGTACTGCTTTGTTCAATGTTTCTGCGCTAGCTCATGTGTATGGTTGAGTATTAAATAAAGGATGAGAATTAGGGCTAGCATGATATGGAGAAAATGTGCAATATTCAATAACTATGTTGAAAATTGTGATAATGATATTATTGCAATATTTAAAAATAGAGCCCACTTTTCGAACATAGTAAGTTAAATGTAGTTCCTGTATTTACAAGTCAAAACAGCGGCAAAATCAAAACTTAACACAGACTAAACCAGGAATAAAACAAGGCTAAGCTGTGACAAAATTAATTAAATTACCACTAAAACTGGACTTTTTAAACATTTTTATTTAGTCACAGCACATGTTCTTTTAAGTCTCTGGTGGAAAATGATTCTTCAGTGTAAATCTCTGTCAGATGGAAGACCACAGCGTTATTGTGATATATTTAGATTCTTACGATACAGATATTGCGTTTGCTGATATATTGCAATATATTGTGCAGCCCTAATAAGAATAAGTATGTTTGTTTATGTCAGTGGTTCCCAAAGTGGGGTCCGGGGCCCCCTGGGGGTCTGCGAAGGTACGACAGGGGGGCCCCCAGAGGCTATTTCAATTTCAATTTATTTATTTTATTATTATTATTATTTCAGACACACGTTTTGGTTCATAAAAACAAATAAAACATAAAATATATGTTTAAAAAATATAAAAAGTCAATAGAAATATTAAATACCTAAAAACATTCAGTACATAAAAAACATTTGAAATTAATTACAGTTGTATACGACTTTTAGTCAATAATCAGTGTTTTTGTAATGTTTTTATAAAAGAACCATATGGAGAAAAACATGGAAGAGTCTTTTGAATAGAGGGAAGTTTTATTGTTGGGGGTCCGCGAGGGATTTTCGGAAATTTGAGGAGGCCACGACAGTCTTGACTTTGGGAATGGCTGGTTTATGTTAATGAAATTATGTAAAATGTCACTGAATTAATGATAAATGTATTGCATTGCATTAAATCTTTATGTAATCAACTGTGGGCTTGTTTCCTTTTTCGACAGCTGCCTGACCTGACTGAAGCTCTGAGACACAGAAACATTTGTTAGACTCCCACTAAAAGGTTTTGCAAAGGGCATGACATGAAGACTCAAGGTGATTTTTCAATTCAATTTCAATTTTATTTATATAGTCCAAGGCAACAGTTGCCTCAAAGGACTTTACCAACAGTTAATTGAAGATAAACATAAACAATAACTACACTAAACTAAACCTTAGACCCTTCTTAGACCTGTAATGGATTTAAGCTGAGCTTGTGAACTCACACATAAATATATTTTTAATACTTGCAAACATATCTGACTTTATTTTCTGTTTTTGTTCATCCAAATGATCATTACTGGTGTATACACATCTACAGTGTAAAAATGTTCTTGTTTCTATGAAATGCTTCTGATTTTACTTGATCTAAAATGATCTGGGGTGGACTTTATGCAGTGCGGATCCCATTACAGGAAGAGAAACATGAGGACGACTGCAGGAAGTGAGAAGTGTAAAGTTATAAAAACACAACACTGCTCTGTTAAAGAATCTTACAGTAAACGTTTGTGGAAGACCAGATTAAGCTTTTTTGGATTAACCAGAGAAACAATTTTGCTTCTACAAATCCAAATCTAACAGACCAATGTAATTATTCCAAGCTAAATAACACTAGTGCCATGGTGGCAGAGTGGTTAACGCTCTCGCCTCACAGCCAGAAGGTTCCATAGGTTTCCCTTAAGGGGACAACAAACCGTACTACTACAACTATGCCGTACTTTACCTTACATTATTGTAATTCTATAGTCATTTAACCAAGTCCTCTACATTTTCTGGACTTATTTGCCGTCTCATATAATACACTTTTTATTCTGCTTCTCATTGTTGTGAAAAAAAAACACAATAACTGAACAAACTTCACTCTGTGCTCTGCTCTCTCCCCATTGAATGTAAAAGTTTTGACCAACTCTCTTTGTTAAATCTGTTTTGCCTTGAGAAATGTGAAAATATATATTTCAAGAATATTTCCCTTTGCTTCTGTTTAAGCCTGCGTCGGTGGAAGTAATTAGTTTGTCGATTGTGTTGGAGAGTTTCCGAGTTACTAATCCTTCTCGCAAAAGTTTGTTTATTGATCCAAGCTCCAGAATAAAGAGAAATTTACCTTCCCAGCAGCTCTCGATTAAGTTTTAGTAATTTCTCTTTAATCTCCAGGATAATTTGAGCAGTTTTGTTCAACTTGACAGACATTCACATCTACGTAGTTCAGAAGATTGCATGTTTGGAGCAGAGAGACTTTGTTGGCCTGCAGTGTCGTGGGTGAGACGTGAACTTGAGTTTCTTTTCTGTGGAGTTTGAATATGAATGTATTCTACAACTACTTCATTATGTTTCCCACATCTGTGACACTACAGTGCTGCAGTTAGCTTACCGTAGCTTGTAGCCTCATGTAGATGAAAATATAATCCTCCCAAGTCCAAGTCAGTCCCAGTTCAATTTAGTTTTATTTTTTTAGCCACATATCAAAACAGCAGTCACCTCAAAAGGCCCCAGTGTGCGTAGAGTCCTAGTCTAGTTTCACTAAAACTGGTTCAAGCCATTATCAAATGAAGTGGAAGTTTGAGTCACCTCATGTTGAGTCCAAAGCCATGATGTTGAGTTGACATGAGTCCAGGTCAACTTAAATAAATGACATTAACTTCCGCGCCCCCTTGCGTCCGCTTGTTGGGACCATAGCGGGGAGATACAACGGCTGACACACACATGTTTGACATCCTCGTGTTCGGACAATTCGTGGCAACAAAACTATCTACTTCAATTTCTATTCAACAGTTGGATTCCGCCTGGATTTTTTAAAAATAAAACATGTATAACTTTCCATTACTTTGTTTGGCACAAATTTTGCTGCAGTAGACCAAGATATGTGAAATTTTCAATTTATGTTGTTATTTGCTTCACTACAGGAAGGAAAAATGCTTTTTTGGAGGTAAATATGTGTTTTTTTTTTCAGGCGGAAATTAGAATAATCCATTTCAACCTCAATTTATGGTCAAACAATATAATTTATTAATATTATTTCTCTTCCACAGCATTCCCCAAAGTCCACCAACTAATTTATTACCAAGGTTAGCTATGTACACCTAGTAAATGCTAAGTAAAACCTTAAAAAATGTAGATATAGAATTTTCGGGGAAAAGGCCTCAGAGATTAACAGGTTAAATTACATTTAATGGTATAAGTATAGAGCAGCACTGTCTGCTTTTGTGTAAAATGCAAACTATACACAAATATGACTCACAAGTGCCTGAGTCCAGGTTATTGTCCACAAGTTCAGGTTTAGTCCAAGTTGTGTCTGAGTCGGGTCAGTCCTGGTCTGTGAGAGGAGATGAGTCCAAACCTGAGTCAGAGCCTTCAAAACAATGACTTCATGAAGTTTGTCAAGTCTTTGAGTCTCAAAAAATAGCCCAGACTTGGGTACATCTCTGGTAAGTCAGAGCATGGCTTACAAAGTATCTTCAAACTTATAATCCATTCTGTTCTGTCAATATAAGCAACCAAATGTTTCCAATAAAAAAGCAACCCTTATTACCATTTGAAAAGCTGTTCCCCTGTTCCAGTTTGTCATTGTGATTTTTAAAAAAGTCCTGATCCTTTTTAAAAGTTTTGTCACAAACCAAAAACTTGAAGATCTCATATAATGCTCCCTGTATGAGCCAATAAACAACCATCCCCCACATACATCAAGCTGGGGACACACTACACGATTTTTTTTCCCGATTTTATAACGATTCACAGTTGCAGCCGAGTCTTTACCAGTCAACAACTAGTTGCAGGGAATCATAATCACCAGTCGGCCCTGAAATCCTTTAGTGTGTGATGTTCAAAGACTCGAAGTCGTTAAGTGTGTGCGCCGCAAAAACCTGCCCTGACGTCAGTCGCAAGCAATCAAACATGTTTGAATTTTAAAGCCGACTCTGGACGCACTCCTGTAGTGTGGGCTGTTTACAGATCCATCTGGGAATTCATGGAGTCCAGCGGCCGATGAAAAACAGTCGATGGCACACAGGAAATAGCGTCAGGACACAGACGAAGCAACAGGAAGCGGCGGGAAAATATAAGCGGAAATTTGAAGAAGAGGAAAACATAAACAATCATGGCAAACAGAAGAAGAAAGTTGAGCGCTACCCAAGCGAAACTGGATACATAGCTGTTTTTTCTTTCCCTTTTTCCAAACAGATAGCTGCGCACACAACGGCAACAGCGTCCCAGGGAGCGTCCATGTTTGTTTACCATTTAGTTCTCGCAAGTTCCCCGCCAGAGTTTGCTGCGTCTGTTTGGCATCAGTTGCAGTTACAGATCTTGTAGTGTGTGAGCCCCAGTCTTTCAGTCGTCAGAACTAAATCTGCTGAAACCAGTCGTTAGTGTGTGCTCCTAGTCTTTTCAGAATCTGTAACGACTGAGAAAATCATGTAGTGTGTCCCCAGCTTCACATGACCTCCAGATGGGACAGTGCCTCTCCTTGTATTACCCTTCAGGAATTTGAATGGCCCTGTCTGGAAGAGCCACAACTGTGACATTTATATTAATTATACAGGGTACACAGGGATCTTATATACTTGAAGGTCTCGGTGTTTGGCTTCGCTGGAAAAAGCTGACAACCCCCAGACATTTCCTCTTGGTCTTTTAATAAGAAGACATGCCGAGTCAGTATTATTTTCTTATGAAGCTGAGGTGACGGAGGCAGAGCTGACTGGTGGGAACTTTTAATTGAGAGAGACTGGGCTTACTTAACGCTTTCTTTTCAAGGATTGCTGTAACTTTGAAACCCTTCCATCGACTAAATTATGCTCTGTGAGACTTGAGTTCAGAGATGCTGGCTTTTCATGCAAGGAGCGAGTTGTTTTTGCACCAAGGAGATCTCTGACTATTCACCTGGCTGTGTTCAGAAAGGTAAAAAAGAAAAGGGGGGCCTGGGCTGGTTTGGTTGCTTGTGTGAGGTCCGACGGTCGGCTTTGGGCGCCGCGAGAGGAATCAAAGTGTGTCTGGGTTAATCTCGGACATGGAGAGGCTTTTTTTGATCTGCGCTCGGCTCCTTCACAGCCGTGTCACGCTGAGTTACACGAGCGTTTGCAGGTTTGACTGATGTCGCCTGAGCTGCTGCTGCGGAGGCGGTGACTCAAACGAGGATGAGGTTGGAGACCGTGAGGTGCGGATGTGTCCCCACCTCCAACACGGCAAGTTTTTCTTTTCTTTTTTAATGAATTATTTTACATTTAAATTTGTTTTTTGATTTGGAATTTAGCATGTTCACTGTTTGCTGCCTAAACTGAAAAGTAGTGCCCTGGAGAACATTCACTTTCTCTGTGATGTGAAGTGGGTCCTGAACTCCTTCCTTTCAAGCCTGTTTCCAACCAAATCAATCTTTTCTGACAACTGTAACCTCCCTGTTTTCTAATTGGCTCTGTCTATCTAATTCAGGCATGTCCAATGTGTGGCCCGGGGGCCATTTGTGGCACGGGCTGAGATTTCATATGGCCCTTGGCTTCTAAAAGAAAATGCATTACTTATGGCCCTCCAGTGTTTCTGTAGCTTTGTCTGTACATTTGTGTATCTTATCAATTTTTCTAATAAGCTTTTAAAAAGTTGGTTGAGAAATAATTGTAGTTGGATTGTTTATGTTCAAAGATGTCATTTTGTTTGGACCTGTTTTAGATTTTGCTATATAATTTATAATTATTGGGCTTTTGAAAACAAAATACTTCAAAAGTAATTCATATTGTATGTGCGTTCAGTTCCTAGAAAGGAGGGACTGTTGGCCCTTGAACATTTGCACATCTTCAGATCTGGCCCTTTTGGGAAAAAGTTTGGACACCGCTGATCTAATTGCATTCAGATGTAGTTTATTCAGCATCTATTTGATCTGCCTCTTGGAAATGGAGCTTGTTGTCTACAAGAGAAGAGAAAAGTATAGAATATAGAGTTAGTGTAGGGGGTTTTGTATGCAAACATTCAATTTTCAAAAGTGTTCAACTTGACACATACAAAGACTAATAACATGTGGTTGTATTGGCAAATATTAATTTGTCAAAACAAGGTTACTGGAGCAAAAACTGTTCAAATTGTTTTTTCCAGGTAACCTCAGATCAAACACAGATAATGGAATAAACTATGCATATTTGTACCCTTTTTGCACAAGTCTTGTTTAGCTATAGATAGAATTTTCTGTAATTTATTGCCCAACCCTAATGATTGAAATAGCACAGAAAGTAACTAGATTCTTTTTATAGAACGTACGTTTACTTGAGTGAGTTTTGTAAGGGGGAAAAAAAAGCCTTTTCCTTAAATAAATGTTTAAATATTAAAGTTAAACTACGTTTTGATCTCAGTGCGCACGCTTGACTTGCAGAAGATTCTTGATTCAATTCTAGCTCAGGACAAAAAAGAAGATTTTGCAAAAACATTCAAATATATTTTCTTCTTTACTACATTTAATACTTTTTTACTTTTACTCAAGTAAAATTTATGTGAAGTATTTTTACTTCTGTTTTTTAATATTACGTATTTTAAAGTACCCATGACGAGAGAGATTTTGAGCACTTCTTCCTCCATTATTCTCACTGGTACTTTCCCTGAATTAGAGAATATTTTGGCTATTGTCAATCCAGTTGCATTCAGAGGTTTTTAAAATTTGTGTCCATTTGTTCTGCCTCCTGGAAATGTAGCTCAAACCAACAGGCACCAGGCTAATTCTTTGTTCTCATTAATAAAAATGAAAAAAATTGGATGGCATGATTACAAAGACTACAGATAATGAATTCTAAATTGTGTAATCAGGTTAGAAAATTGCACAGGCTTCGTTGTTAGTTATTTTGGGGTTGACATTCATATGTAAATCTTGAATTTGTAGTGCGCAGAGTATAAAGAAAGCACCTTAATACATACAACATGCTCTTCTTTAATGAGAGGAATGACTGCAGTTAGATATCAGGGCCGTGGTTAGTGCATTGTACAGCCAGACCTACAAATCCTACTTGACCATGATGATTTATCGTGTGGAGTGACTTTTTTTGCAATCCTGTCTGTTTTTCACATTGGTTGTGTTATGTTTAAATTGCATGGGTCCAGTAGCAGCTTTAAATGTTGCAACTATCCCCTTTTACACTGTAAAAAAAATCTGTAAATTTTACGGTAAAAAATTGGCAGCTGTGGTTGCCAGAATTCTACCGTAAGAACTACAAGAGGCCTGTATTTCATTTTACAGTATAATTTTATCACAAATGTTGTTTTTACAGTTTTTGACTTGAGTTTTTATTATTATTTACTGCAAAATAAAGTTATCTTTCAAAAAAATAGGTTAATGTATATTTTAGTTTGTGACTTATGTTTTAATCAACATTTACTGTAAAATTTAAAGTTATTATCTTTCAAAAAAATAGATTAATGTATATTTTAGTTTGTGACTTATGTTTTAATCAACATTTACTGTAAAATTTAGTTAAAATTTAGTTTTAGTTAAAAGTTATTATCTTTTGAAAAGGTGTTAAACTGTAATAAAGACAGGACTCAATTTTTTTAACAGTGCTATACTGTATACATTACAAAAAATAAAACTAAAAAATACAATTTTGCCTTATTTTTAATATTACAGTTAATTACCGTAACCAAACGGTCTTTTACTGTTGAGATTTTACAGATTTTTACCATGAAATCTACAGATATTTTTTACAGTGTATTTAAAAAAAATGGCTTTGTTGCCTAAATTCCACAGAGACAGGAGTTTCACAGGAAATCAGGGAGAGAGAAGGAATGACCATGTACTCCTTCTGCCCTCTAAACAGCAAACAAAAAATAGTCTGCTTCTTTCTAAAGAGATGCCAGGCCAAATTTGAAATGTCCCTCTGTAAACTTTTCTGCAGGAGTTGACTTCTGTCCAACCAACTTCTCTTGAGTGCCAGTCTCCCTGCACTCTCCTCCATTTACTGAGAACGATTTGGGCCAAAATAAATAAACACTTCTACGAACAAATCTTGACTTCAGACAGGCCAATATTACCCAGTCAACCATTATCCCAGTGTAGTGTAGTGCCAGGTTCCTACAACTGAATCCGACAATTATGATTTCCACTCTGCAAAAACAAAACAACCCTTTTATCTAAATAGAAAACAAAGCACAAGTTTAAATTGTCATTGTGAAAGTATGACATAATGTGGGCCTCTTAATGCTAGCAGGCTACGGCACTGAAACTCATCAACAGACCGTGCAAATGTGTGCAACTTAACATTGAGTTTCAGGTCGTTTTCTTGTTTATTTTGGTTTATGTGAGTTCCTAATTACCACATTACATGCTATCACTGCTACCATTATTATTATTATTATGTCCAGTGCAGCACATTAGCCACTGCTGCCTGTAAACCAGAAAGAAACAGAAGGTATAATGGCAGCAGGAAGCTTGCAGCTGCATTGAATTTTACCTTTACCTAATTTTACCTAATTACACAAAATGTAGCGGAGTCTGCATGTGCTGCCTGTGTTACTGTGGGTTCTAAATTGCCCATAGTGAACATATAAATTCACTATATATAAGTGTATGGTTCATGGACATCCTCGTGTTCGGACAATTCGTGGCAACAAAACTATCTACTTCAATTTCTATTCAACAGTTGGATTCCGCCTGGATTTTTAAAAAATAAAACATGTATATCTTTCCATTACTTTGTTTATTTGGCACAAATTTTGCTGCAGTAGACCAAGATATGTGAAATTTTCAATTTATGTTATTTGCTTCACTACAGGAAGGAAAAAGGCTTTTTTGGAGGCAAATATGTGTTTTTTTTTTTTCAGGCGGAAATTAGAATAATCCATTTCAACCTCAATTTATGGTCAAACAATATAATTTATTAATATTATTTCTCTTCCACAGTAATCCCCAAAGTCCACCAATTAATTTGCTACCAAGGTTAGCTATGTACACCTAGTAAATGCTAAGTAAAACCTTAATAAATGTAGATATAGAATTTTTGGGAAAAAGGGCTCAGAGGGCGCCACCTAAGGCTAGGGTGACCGCCTCAAAAAGTACAAAAAGTGGGACAACTTGTGAGATTTGATGGGACAAGTTGCAACGGACTCAAAAGATAAATGTTTTGATATACAGATCTAACTTACCAACTTACTGAGAAGTTAGCAAGTTGCTTTAGTTTAGGACCTATAAAACATATGATTTGCTGTTTTTATTCCACAAAAAACATTTTGCAAAGTAATGTCTTTACTTAGACTTTGTATTGGCTTTGTACTTTATCTGATGGAATAAAAAAGATGGAGCAGAAAGAAACCAAAGCTCTCAGTCTGCATTTTCCTAAGGCCCATAGTTGCTCGAATAAGCTCTAGTCATTCATCACCCCCGACAGGAATAAGCAGAAGAAGATGAATGAATGAAATATATGACAAAATGCTTAAGTCCTTTCTCCTAAATAAGTTACTACTGCATCCAGCCCCATTTTTAACTAAATTCAGTCCTTTATGCCTTGTTTCTGTGATTGGTTGTATGTCCCGCTTTGTTTGCTGCATCCATTATATTTGTCCTTTAGAGGCTTTTTATTTGTGTCCATTTGCTTCCTGGAAATGCAACTCAAATCAACAGGCACAAGACTAATTCTTTGAATTCATGAATACAAAATAAGATGGCATGATTAGAAAGATTACAGATAATGGATGCTAAATTGTGTAATCAGGTTAGGCAAATTAGAGGCTTGTTGTTAGTTATTTTGAAGTTGGCATTCATAAGTAAATAGAGAAAGAATTTGTAGCGCGCAGAGAATAAAACACCTTAATACATACAACATGCTTTGCTTTAATGAGGGTCATCAATATGCAGCTGATTAGAGAGCAGGGCAGCAGAATGGCTAAGTGGTTAGTGCTCCTGCCTCTTAGCAAGTATTTATTTATTTATTTATAGTTTATTTGATAGGGACAGATTAGAGCTGGGCGATTTATCCTAAAAAAAAATCTCAAATTTTTTCACAAAAATTTCAATTTACGATTTAAAAACAATTTTTTCCCCCACTTACTTAATCAAACTGAAGACAACAGAGAAATTGTCCAAAACAACTTTAGCTTTATTTATTATTTTACAATTTTAGCTTTTTGATTTCCTCTGGAGGCGTTCGTGTGCAAATTTGACCTCGGCAAGTGGTATTTTCCATAATTCCCATAGCACATGAAGGCAGCATTAGTTCACATCAGGAAAACTAAGACTATGAACTCTGTGACTTACTGCTCAAAGTATACACAGAATAACTTCCCAAAAACTTTTCTATTGTCATTTAAACTCCAGCAACCCAAGGTTAAAATGGCAGCTCACAAACAAATGGCTTTTTGTTGCTCGTAAATCGATCTCGACTTCCCCTTTTTCTTTTATTGTTTGGTTTTATTTTCTTCTATGTCCTTTAATATTTGCCCTTGTCTCATTCTCGCTCTTATCAAAAAAAGCCAGAGCGACCGGGGGAGTGACTGCTGCGGTGACGCTTAATAACACTCAGTGGGTGACTTGTTAGTCCCAGTTATTTCCTCAGCGTGACCTGAAAGAAGATATCAATCCTGCCTTTTGGCTTGTATTTATAGACTTCATTTTCACCTCATTATTATGCACAAATCTGTCCTTTGTGTCGTAATTTTCACGGTTGATTTGAGATTTAAATATTCATTTGAAATAAATATTCTAGTGTTTACCTGCCAGTATCTGATGGACCTTGATAAAAGTGTCTCTATGGGGCTAGATTTGCTTAAATAACACATAAATATTCAGGTGTTGTAGCCTTTAATCATGTAAAGTCCGCTCCAATGCTTCCTCTGCATCCACTGTTGTGATAATTGATTTGTGTTTGCTGTGTCTTGGTGATGTTTTGATCATAAATTGTAGTAATGGACGATAAGAGATGTAAGGTTCAACAATGATACGCGTGTACAAGCAAATACGTCTCAGAAATGGCTTTAATTAGCATAACCGCAGCTGTAAAACGCTCCTGTAAATCAAAGCGAGTTTGTTTTGGTCATGACCGAGGCGATTTAAAAGCCATTTGGAAATGAAAGCACTTGTTTGTGTTGACAGAAATATCGAGTACATACATGATGCACAGAGGGCGGTGTTACAGATGAGGAACAACCTAAAGGGCTTTGAAGACTCACAGGCCACAGTACTGCGTGTTTCTAGCTAATTTCACACAAGTGTTCTTTCTTGTGGCAGTCCTAAGCCCAGATAAATGGTGGATGCTGCACACTAGAAAGCAAATTAACCCCGAGAAGAGAAACGCTGATAGGAAAGAAGGTGCAGTAGACTACAAGGTGCAGTGTGGGACTTATTTTATCTCAGAAAAACAGATTATTCACCTCATAGAAAACCTTTTACTATCTGTGAATTTAATTGTTGAGAATTTGCATCCTGTGACAAGATTTGGCCACTCATGCTCACGTAAAGCAGTGGTTCCCAATCTTTTTTGTCTTTGTTACCCTCTGGGCTTTTTGAACATATCTGAGTACATTTTCAGCTTTGTACTTACTTTAAACTATGGCGATACGGGCTCTACATTCACTGAGCTGGCTCGCTTTCTCCATGGCTTAGCACCAAAGCACATCTCTGACCTGTTGGTCTCATATGAACCATCTCAGACTCTGAGAACCTCAGGGACAGGTACTCTGCTGGAGCCCAGAGTCAGGACTAAACTCGGTGAAGCAGCGTTTCAGTTTTCTGCAGCTAAACTCTGGAGCAGTCTCCCTGACGATGTTAGACCTCTACTCTGACAATGTTCAAGTCCAGACTTAAAACTTTTCTTTTTAGCTGTGCATATGACAACTGAAAGTGTTTTATCTTCACTCTATTAATTTACTTTTAAATTGATTCTTAATTATATTTTTTATTTGATTTTACTGTTTTAATAGTAATTCTTGTCTATATACTTTACACGTCTTTTTTTTTTCTGTAAAGCACTTTTAATTACTCTGTGTATGAATTGTGCTATACAAATAAACATGCCCTGCCTATTTTCCTTTACAGACAGAGGAATGCTTGTGAGCCCACATATATACCGTATAATATTGTTCCCTTGGGAAAATTGATCATGGACTTGTGCTGTAGGGCCTTAAAATAAAAACAGATAAGATACAAAGCATCCACAGCCACATCACATCTGCTCACATTTGCATAATACATTCTCAAAAGAAACACCAAGAACATCGCCCAGTCCCAGTTTTATTCATTATTATTGAAGAGTCCTATGCATCTTCCCCTTGATTTTTACTGCGCTGTTAAATTGTTGCATAAGTTTTGTGTCTAACTGTGCAGATAGGTTACCATACCAAGAGTTAAACCATATCTCACCAGCTATAACATAACATATAACACTGTCTGCAGAGGAATCTAGAAGAACCAGTGTAGAGTTCACTTGATCAAATACTGTGCATTAAAAATATGGATCTATAATAAAAAACAACTTCTTTACGAGTGGAAAATGGTCGAACAACAGAACATGAGCATGTTTTTGTACTGCCCCCATGTCTCTACATTTTGGTCTGATTAAAATATGATAATGAATATGAATAAAATGTCATTAAATAAAATCATCTTGCATTAGCAGGTCTAATTAGCCCCTATAACCAAATGAACATCGACATAATTATATAATTATCACAAAATAAGTTAAAATTAAACAATCAGAAACAGCAAAAAACTATTAGAGTAGTTTTAAAATGACTTTCCTCAATGCAAAGCCTAAAATGTGCTTTTCCATGTGTCTCTTTATCCTGTTATTTGATAAAGTGGGACACAGTGGTAATATAATTTGGTATTTTTTCTTGTAGAGACTTTGACATCGTATTTAAGTTTGTTTTAATTGGAATTTGGAACAGCACTGAGGCGCAGATGACGTGGATCACTCCGAAGTGAAGGATCCTGGCAAATGAGAAACCCCCAAATTCACCCCTTCTTTCAAGTTAAGAAGTAACCCCCTTTTTCCAAAGCGCACCTGTCTCTTTAACTCTAAATTTAACTTGACACGTATCCACGCAGTGCTCCCTAAAACCGTGGTTATTTGTGCACTCTGCTTTTATAATGGTCCCAAACACATGCCACATCCGTGTGAACTTCCATTTCCTGAGCAGGTGAATGGTGATGAAAGCACTTTGAGAAAATCAGAGAACACACTCAAAATGTTCCTCTTCAGGTGAGAGTCCTGGGGGAGCGCAGCGTGCATTAGGAAAATGTTGACCGCATTTTTTGCTTTAGAAAAGCGGTCTAAGAAATTTAAACTTGAGTGGGCCTTTACAAAACAACCCTCTGCCCACTTCCACTCCAGCCCCAGTGCACTCAGGCTTTTGGGACACTCTGAATGTTCCTTTGATCACAGAGTATGCTCCAAACAAAGTGCTCATGCTTTGGGACACTCTTCGCTCACTCTCAGGAGCTCTTCATTACCAGCGTTACACAGAGCAGCATTAGGCTTTTCTTAGAAAAAGATGAGAGAGAATCTGTCTAAAGAGTAAATCAAAAAATGTTGAAAATAAGGTTCGGACATCGGCAAAGGGATAAGGCTCATTTATAGATACACGTTCTGTCTGTTTTCTGTGTGCATGCTGTCGTACGTTGGTCTGTTTCCCAGAGCTTGTGGCTAGGGACAAATGGAGCAGTACATGTGTTGACCATTGGCGGCGCTAGTGAACACAGCTTACAGGCACAGCAGAAGAAACAGCTGAACTTTTAAAGGAAGGACAAGAGAAAGTTAGTCATGGTAAAGACTATTTTCAACTCATTTTCCTGGCTCTTTTTCAATAAATGTGGTGTCAAAACCTCAACTAGCGCCGCCATGTTTGCTGTGGTTGTTGTTCTTTTTTTTCCGTCTTGGTAAAATCTTTAAAAATCTTTAAACAGTTTCAGAGACCGGGGTGTTGTGGGGTAAATGAAGAGTCCAGCATCTCTTCCCGCTGTCTCTGGGCTGAAAGTGACACTTGTGACGCCGGGGGAATGAAATCACACAACTTCAAATATATGTGGAGTTCTTTATTCTCAATGGCGTACAAAAAATGGCAGTGGCACCTCGATATCTTAGAGTTCCAGCTCGAGTGACCCAACACACCTTTCTCTCCAACCAATCTTGGTATCATTCAGCTCAAAATGTTCTCTTCTCCAACAAAAAAGTGCGCGAACACATGAATACTGAGGTTTTTTTCTACTTCCAGTAAAGTTGGACCTCTGAACACATGGAACAACAGCACCATCTTGTGGCAAACGGCGGTAACAGCAACCAGTAGGTGAAATTAAACTTCGCAAATTACACTTGCAACAGTGAGCGGCGTCGACCCAGTGTCATAGAAGTCTTGGGTCTCGTGAGAAAGCGGCACATGGCGGTTAGCAAAACAACAAGCTAACGATGGCTTTATTTCTTCATTTTCGTCGCGGCAGAGCAGCGAAATGGCAGATACGAGGAGGGGAAAACAAAAGTAAGGCCTATTTACGATAGTGCTTCACTCCGAAATGTAGGGGGAGCTCTATAGAGGAAAATAAAGCAAAACAATGAAGAAACAAGCTACTGACTTCCGCTTTGAAATAGAAAACAGTTTGAAGTATAAATGCTATGACGATAACAACGCTAGGAACGCACGGATCTACAGTATTTACGTGCGACAAGAGAGTATAAATGAGAGTATCCTCTTAGCCAGGAGGTTGAATGAAGAAGTCTAAAAACACTGACAAAAGGACGAAGATGGAAGCTTTATATGAAGTAAGTGAAAACCACTCTGCCACAACACCGTGATCCTACATATTTATACTCAATTGTCATCTTTTAAAAAAAATAAATGTATTTCTGTGTTAAAGTTACAGTTGTGTTATGTTAAGTGATTATTTCACTGGAAATTTAAACAGTTATTGATTTATATGTTAGATCTAAATATTGTATTAACATTTATTTACATTTTTGACTCATAAGTTGAATTGTTAGTAAAAAAGTAACTCTGTATTTTTTACGGTAGAATTCTGGCAACCACAGCTGCCAGTTTTTTACTGTGAAAAATAAAGTATTTTATGGTAAGATGTACAGTTTAACACATTTTTATTAAAGATAATAATTTTAAATTTTACAGTAAATGATTAAAACTTAAGTCATAAACTGTAAAATATACAGTTAATGTGTTTGTTTTTAAAGATGATAACTTTAAATTATACAGTAAATTATCATTAAAACTCAAGTCAAACACTGTAAAAACAACAGCTGAGATAATATTTTACTGTAAAATTAAATACAGATCTCCTGTATTTTTTACAGTAGAATTCTGGCAACCACAGCTGTCAGTTTTTTACCGTAAAATTTACAGATTTTTTTTTACAGTGTAATTTAGAGCATGAACATGTAAATGGAGTGAGTTGGTAAGGAGCCTCTATCTGAACAGACAATAGTTTAGATAAAGCCAAACTCAGATTTTCTTGGATTTTTCCGCTGCCTTTTCCCTCTGACGAATGATAAATGGCTGTTTGTGTGAGAGAAGCGTGGGCAGAATGAACTGTGAGTGTGTTTGTGGTGTTATTTTATGACAACAGGGGCAAACCGCTCTTTATGGCGGCTTTTCTTACCTCAGGGGACTTTGGTACAGGAGCCATAACTCAAGGCAGAAGTTTAACAAATGAATACTGCCCCAGAGAGAAACTGTCACTTAGTGTTGAGATATTTTGCACTCACAACGGGAAATAGGCAAAGTAATCTGTGAAGAGAGTGTTTCTGAGTTTGAGGGAGATAAAACTAAATGTATGCAGTACTGTTGTAACAAAAAGCATCATTTGAGTGATATTACTTGCCATCCATTTATTGATAGACCACAAGCAATAATTCACCAGTAGACAAAGGTTGAAAAGGTATAAAATCTATACTTCAAACTTCAAAATAATATTGCTTAAAGGGAATATAATATGGTTTTCTTTATATTTTTAAACCAATCTTGGTGGAAACAGAGCTCTACGCCATTTTTGGATAAAAAAATGAGACTTGTGGCATAAAGAGTACACTGGCTTGTTACTCCTGTGTGGCTGGATTGCTACCATTACCACTGCTACTTTTAATGCTCTTACTGCTAATTATAAGTAACCCATAGATACAGCATGAGCTCTCATTCAGACCTGGCTGTAGTTACATATTTATAACTCTCCTGGACACCTGCCCTAAGCACAAAAAATGCAACAATAAAACTGCCATAGAAAGTTTATGTAATAGTCAATAATTCTATTTTTTTTATGGTTACAATGATTAAGTTCAGTTCTTGCTGTGTATGGTGAGGGCTTAAGTTAATTATTGTAACCATGAAAAAAAAAAAGATCTATTTCTATATAATTTTTCTATGGCAGTGCAATTTTGTGCCTTAGGACCAAAAGTGTGACTAAAAATGTTTCATCTGCCACTACACAAAAATTTAAACTCTAATAAAATCAATCATGATGCCATTTTTTGACACTCCCAAGCTCTGATAATCCACCACAAAAAAAATCTAATTTACAGAAAGGAAAAAAAAAAAAACTTTTTTGTGTGATTTTTTGCCATAATTTAAAATCAACTTTTGATAACAAAAATTGGAATTTAAGGGGTTAACCATTAAATTCCCGTTTATGTGGTGCATACACATCAAGCTCACACAGAGGCATCTGCTCTCTCTGGACACTTTTTCTACACTGCCCTCAGAACTACATTTTGGATTTGTGCTCACACAAACACAAATAAACTAATTTCTTAACAAACACTTTCACACCAATTTATGACAACCCTAAAACACACAAATCTTTTTTTTTTTTTTTTTTTTTTTTTCTTTTTCATTTGCTTTGCAGGCTTGATAATTTATACAAACACTAATGTGGCCATTTCCCAATAGGCCCTTTTCACGATGACGTCAGACAACTTCCGTTTTGAGACGATGGGATGTATCTTCATTTCCAGTGCTGCTGCTCGCCAGTAAGGAATTTACTCGGAGTCTTAAAAATTGGCCAAATATAAGGCTACATGATGTACAGAAACTCGAAAAGGGATATACATTTTTCATTGAGGGTTACTTATTTGATTATGAAGGTAAGTGTTTTGTCTTGTAGCTAAAGCTAGTAGTTGTTAATGCTGTAGCGTTAGCAACAGGTCTAACGGGGTGTGCGATAAAACAATATTAGATTATGTTTCGATCTAAATGAATGACAATCTGCTTGTCTGAAAGGCTCACTGCATAGTACTGCAATGAACTTCTAATTAGACCTGAAAAGTCTATTATTTTGTCACAGACTGATCACTACAGCAGAGTCAGTGTTCGAGCACAGAGCTTTACTAAATGAAAATATACTGTAGTACTATCCAGTGGTATTTCCTGATAAGCAGATTGTCAAATATTCAGATAAACTCAGATCATGACATGATCTAACACTGTTTTATAGCACAGCTCTATCACTTAGCCATGTTGCTAACGCTATCTAGCTACATAACAATGCACTCACTTCATAATCCAAGTATCCTTGGTTGAAGAATTAATATCCTTTCGCAAGTTTTGAACATTTTGTGGGTAAATATTCATTTGAAAATCGCTGTATATTGTGTAAACTTGTAAACGGCAATTTTAAAAAAGTCTGGGTGAATTTCTTATGGGAGAAGCGCGGCACCGGAACTGAAGATACATCCCATCGTCTCAAAACGGAAGTTGTCTGACGTCACGTGAAAAGGGTCTATTAAACCTCTATCGACCATATTTGGGGAAATGGCGCCACCTAGTAGAAAACTATAAAAACTAAATTCCATTCCCTCACTATCATTAATCCATGAAATATTTTATAAAAATGTGAAATTTTATTGCAATGACAGTGTATTATAAAAATTGAGTTTGAATGGGAGTCAATGGCACACAAAAAAATGTCTTGAGGTAAAGGTGTGACTATTTTTACACACCTTTTTAAGAGGGTTTAAAAAAAAATAAAAAATCTGAAAATTCATCCTAAAATACACACCTGTGGCAAAATCTATGCCATTTGAATCAACACAGCAAAAGTTGTTCACAAAAAAACAGTTGCAAAGCATCAAAAAATGTCTTAGGGCTGTAGCAGGGTTAACTTCATGTTTTTGCCCACATCAGACTAAAAATACATGCTGGCTTTTCAAAAACCTGTACTAAACTCATGTCTTTTTTCACCTGTTGTAATTCAAGAGTACATTCAAGTAGCTCTGTTCCTCTGACTTTTATACAGATCCATTATACCACATGGATTCAAACTAAATGGATATTATGAGAATAGTCAGTAAAATAACAGTAAATTACATGTCTGTGCAGACCAAAGTCTATGGCAGCACACTGTTATTATCAGCTATGGCTTTTTACACAACAGGGTGCCAGACTTTAATCGACTAAAGAGCACGAGGTGTGAGTCACTAATGAGACACAGTAATTGAACGAATTCACTCCTTTTCTCTGAGTGCCGTGTGAACTGGGAGCCTGTTATTTGTGCCGGTCCATTACAGCGCAGTGAAGGTTTCCTGTTTAATGACAAAGTGTTTTGGGATGGGACAGAAGTGACCTTTTCAGACAAGTTCATGTTTGTGAAGCACTGTGTATTTGTCAGACTTTGAGAAGTGAGTGATATATATAACATTATAATAACCAAACATGGCTTATTATTATTATTATTATTATTATTATTATTATTATTATTACTGTATTTTCTTCTTTTCTCCTGGTGTCACCAAAGTAAATCATCTAGTGTGCAGTGTGCAGTGATTTTCATATTTAGTCGGCATAAGTTTTACACCAAACGCCCTTCCTGACGCAACCCACTACATTTATCTGCGCTTGGGTCCAGCACAAAGAACACACTGACTTGTGATCATTTGTAGCTTGTAGTTAAAAAGTACCTCAGTGTGTGTTTTACATTAAAGGAGCAATATCTTTTTAAACCAATCTCGGTCGCCTCTAGAACAGCATTGCAGGTTTTACAACTTTTAAAAACATTATGTGACTAAAAGAAAGCGTTTCCAATAATTACTTTACTACTGCCATAAAGAAACAGATGAAGAGACCAGCAGAGGGCAGCAGAATGCAGATGTGTTATGGTTTATTGCACATAAACATAGAAAAAGAGCTGTTTATTTCCTTGAACATTTTTTGTGTGATACCATTTTACTACAAAATGACAAATAGTTGTGGGAATCAAATGTTTTATGTGAATTTTGTTTTCAATACTGTGCAGTATTTTTTTTAAATGGCATTGCAAGACAATATTTTTTTAGAATTGTTAAACTTATTGGTAATTTTGTTATAGGTTAAGATTCATTTTTTAATAGGCATGATATAGCCTACAGTTAACAGAATATAGTATTTGTATTTGTATTTATTTGTTTATTTGAATGGGACAGGGCACATTAATGAACGGGCAACAGGTGCTGTAAATACGCTGGATTTAGCACAATGCTAATTTCCATGTGGAAAAAAAAAAAAAAAAAAAAAAAAAACAGACACAAAATACACTATATACAAAAACATAAACACACCTAGCACACCCAGAGTCGGTCATAAATTGAGACTTGAAGTTGATTTCATAACCAATAAAAAGTTCCAATCTGTCTTGAGGTGGTAGAGATACACAAATATACAAATACTGCTTAATGGTGCTAGAGCCATAAACAATAGATTTTATGATGAAACATGCAAACTCCACACAGAAAGACCCCACACAAACCCGGGACGTTTCTGCTGTGAGTCGACAGAGCTAACCATCTTTACCCAACACATATTTATTAGGGCTGTAACGATACAGTAACTGTATCGATTTTTTTCCTATGATACAACTACATCGATACACATGACCTTGTATCAAATCGTATCATTTTCTAGGAAGTGAATATCGATACACATGAAGTATCGATTGATAATATCGGAAATATCAAAATTCGAAATTTGTATGTTAAAATAAAACCAGATATGGCTTTTGGGAGATAAATTTTGTGTTTTTAATTAAATAAAATGTTATATTCAACTTTTCTTCCCTCTCTGTCTGCTGGACATAATCAACCCCAGCCACGGTGCTACATTTGGGAGTAAACTTTTATGATTTTTTGATGTATCGATTATTGATACAAAGTTGTTGAATCGTATCAAATTGTATTGTTCCAAATTAGCCAATATTGTTCTTGAATTGTATCGAAACTCTTCTAATCGATACATATCGTATAGTTGCAAAAACATATCGTTACACCCCTAATATTTATTAATCTATCATATTGCTTCCCTTTACTCCATTTATGTATTTCTTTTTTAGCTTTTTCTCATGAAGCTATCGCCAAAGCTGGAATAGCCAATTTCACAATAACATATTCCACCACAACTGATTCAGTGTTGACCAATGCAGACCAACAGCCAAGGAGAATTCATCACTGCTGCAGGAAAAGCACTGTTTTTGAACTCTGCTGGTCCTCCCTGTGCTTTCTCCGGCTTCCTCCCACCATCCAAAGACATGCACGTGCTGGAAAATTGGTGCCCACCCTTTACCCTCGACATAAATTAAGCACGATGACGATGAATGCACATTATTCCTTTAAATAAAACTGTGAGCCTGCCATCTTATAAAGCCATAATCTGTCAACTGTGATTTCTAGAAGATGTAAAACTGCATTAGTCGTCAGCAAAATGTTGTGAATGCCAAGAAGCAATAGATTATGGAACGGCAGCAGAAATAGCAAAATGCACACAATCTCCAACACATTTCCTGTTTACTGTCAATTCTCAGAGCAGCACAGTGTTACAATATTGGTCCGATAACAAGCGATGAGTTTTTGCATTGTGCAGACTCGGACCAGGAAGCCTTCATTTCCTCCACGGGCCTAACGTAATTACCTGTGTGTTGCATGTGCCTGACGTGATTGGACTAATTCAGGTTTTCTTTGGCCGATAACGCGTTTATCTCTGGAAAGGTGGGGCCAAAGGAGGCTGCTTCTACAACATTTTAAAGATAACGCAGAGTAGAAAGAGCAGGCAGGTTGAACTTAACTGAGAATAATTACAAAGTCTATAGGATGAATGCTAACAAGGCCGCGGCCAGGCCTCTCTCTCATTGCGTTTCATTAGCGGGACATTATTTCCACTTTCAGCACGAGAGGAAGTCTTAATGCTTCCCAACGAACCACCTGCTCTCACCACACACTTACTGTTATGTTTTTTGTTCACTGCATAATTGAGAAACCACCACGGCTGTTACTTAGCAGAGCATATTTTAAAACACTGTACTTTGCATGCAGCACTTACACACTGTCAGAGTTATTAATTATTCCTTATACATGTGGACGTGACCAGCACTAATGAGCACTTGTAGGATAAAAAGGCAGCTCTAACCTCAGCATCCTTCTACACATATAGTCACTGCTCTGGCTATACTTTTGCTTATGTTGTATTAATAAACTAAGTCATTTTGCTTTTTGCCAGTATTATGTTATGAATGGACAGAGCTTTTACTGATTTTGTGGTTTTGCAGCATTCATGTGGTCCTTGGAAACTCTGCAAAATGTTTTTTCCGAGTTTAAAAATGCATATGAACGCCTGCACAAGACAAGGGGAAAAAACGCTCATCTCGAAACCTGCTGCCTCACTTTGACATCATTTTCAGGTTCATGGACTTCAGAAAAGCAGCTGTTTAATTAATTAGCGTTTTATTCATCAGCTCCTTGACTAAACGTTGCTAAATTGAGTATGCTATAAGCTGGCAGTCACATATAAGTAACAGAATTGTGTTAGAAATATCAGTTATTACCATTAATATTTGCCCCCTATTCTGCTTTTAACCATGTTACAATATTTCCTCCTCAAAAACAGATCTTATTTGCACATGTTTGAGTAATCCTGTATGCTGAGGCCGTCACTTGTTCAAGAGCTGAAAACGCTCGGCCTCAGAGCTCTACGTAGACACATGAACCCAGGACTTGCTCCTGCGAGTTTCTGAAGCCCATACACTGTCACTGGACTTAAATTTAAATGACCTGCTTCATACCGTCACTATGAAGCAGTCAGGTCATTAAGCTATCTGTTAGCGTCATGTTGCTAAACAGCTGTGCTAAAAAGCCATTTTATGTGCCCCACCGTTGCCAGAAGGGGGCGACAGACACCTAATCCAAGCGTTCTCTGGAAAGTCAATGCTCCCGAGAAGCAGACGTTTCCCATACATATTCATTATTTTAAGTTATTAAACGTGAAATACTAAAGCAAAGGTGGCAAAACTATTAAAAAAAAGCTAAATGTTCATGCTTACATTAAATCTGACTAGTTAGCTCTATTAAATTCGAATTAATGACATTTCAATCCGTTAATTAAATAGTATCCTGCCTTTCTGAGATGAAAGCACACAAACATAACCAAGTTGGAAAAACAACTCATCTCAATAAACACAGCATTAGCATGTGCAGTATTCATGCTAATGGTCTAATTACATATTACACCAGCATTGTCTGTCCAAATTAATGACATAAAACACACTGATATTACAGATTAATTTCACTTTACCTTTCTGGCTGTCTCCAAAAAGCTAATGAACACACTGTAGTTTAAATAATTCATAATGAATATGTTATTTAAACCTGAACTCTAATGTCAGGACCCATCAGGTTTATGTAATGCTTACGCTATAACAAGGAAACCTCTTGGGCTTTCACCAAGCAGCACAATGCTCTGTATTCACTTCCGTAAAAGACATTCTCTAATAAATTATTTCCTGTGTGAATGTGACCAGGAACTAATGAGCTTCACCCCTGCGTTTGTAGAATTGTATGTAAAAAATATGGTTACCGTTATAACAAGACATCCGAATATTGTTTCCAGCCAGGCGCTAGACCTATTCATTACAAAGTAGGAATAAAAGTAAACACAAAAACACATTAGATCTGTATTTTTTGGCAAAGACAAAATAAATAGTTGTGGCTATGGCCATCTTGGATCTGAAAAGATTGGCCAATTCTCACTATTTTGTCATTAAAATGCCCCCAACTGTGTCTTGTAACAAAGATATGGTTTATGTCACCTCAGAAATGCTTGTCACTGCTAATTTTAAGGAAAAATAGTGTCCAACAATGTTCTTTAGTTGGATAAGCCTGCAACAGACTGATGAGCTGTGTAGTGGTTCATTTTGCCTATACAGAAAGATATAGGTCTGTGCCTAATAAGGAACAAAATCTGAAGATCAGGCACAAAAAAATTACCTCATAGTGGTGAACTGAAGTATTTCACTAAGTTGATACAGGGAAAAAAACTTAAAGTACTCAAACACAGAAAACAGAAGAACAGAAGAAAAGGTAACAACTAAATGGAAAAATAATCACTTGAGTAAAGGTAAAAAAGGTCTGCTATTATACTACTTCTAGTGGTAATACAAATACAGGTACTACGAATACTGCACACAGGTACCACTACTACTACTACTACTGTACCAAACATGGCTTGAATCTGGAACCCTCTGATTATAAACCCCACTGAGGTCAAGAATACTCATTTAGAGCTGAAAGTTTACTTGAGTAAAAATAACATTTGTGCTCAAAACAATACTCGTGTAAAAGTTTGCTTTAGTGTCTATACTCTTATTATAAATGTACACTTCAGAGTAAAAATGTACATGAATTACTTGAATTACAAAAGTATAATTACTTTCCACTTCTGCATATAGGAAAGGCCAGGCAAGTAAGAATCAATCTGAAAA
This sequence comes from Bostrychus sinensis, assembly GCA_020698575.1. Classification (NCBI taxonomy): domain Eukaryota; kingdom Metazoa; phylum Chordata; class Actinopteri; order Gobiiformes; family Eleotridae; genus Bostrychus; species Bostrychus sinensis. The sequence goes on from CM036251.1 coordinate 6,632,695, forward strand.
TAAAATAAAAAGTGCAGATGAAAACACAGAGGCTTGTCTAACATCATCAAGGAGGCTATTTCACATTTTAGCTGCATTAAACTGAAAGCAGTGTAAATTGTGTGTAACAGCAATGAGTCATTTAACAAGAGCATTAACATTATTTGAAATATTACTGTGACATTTCACTAAAGGGGCTAGATTATACAAAAAACTTGTTATAAATGCTGAGGGGCAGTCCGACTCTTTTCAAAGATTTGTCTTTTTTGGCCCGGCTCTCTTGGAGCTGACATTTACTATCACTCAGCGCATTTTATTTAGGCCTAATTTTGCAATTTTGAGTAGTTTGTGTGTTGGTTTTAAATCAGTAAGTTTATAAAAGCATGCAGTCTGCACAAAACACAGTTCTAACATTCTGTACTCAACTTTGCAGTCTCAAATAATAATCAAAATACAGCCAGATGTTGCTTCTTTTGTTTTTTCTTTTCTTCACTTTTCCCAGCAAGCTTGAATTTAAACCTGACTAACCTGTGTGGCCCTGGCCTGTACCACTACGCTCTCTGTCTTCAGAGCCCACATCACTTCTTTCATAAAATGGTCTGCCCTCACATGTGATCGGCTGCAGGGGGTGCCCATGAAAACAACATTTCACTCTTCTTCCATAGATTTTTAGCAGAGCTGAACAGCAGCAGCTGAAGAATCTACAGGAGTTGGCTCATTTGATTCGCTCTAAAGAACCAGGCTCGTTAATGTTCCCTCATCAAACCTGGAGTTGTGTTTCGTTTCATTCACGCCTGTTTGAGTAATCCTGAGTTTAATTCTGAGTTAAACTGGTGAGATTCTAATTCTATTGGTCTATCGTAGATGAAAACCTAGTTTTTGTCACGATTCTTGTCCTGACACTTTATTTTTTTTTTTTTACTTTTTCTCTTAGACCTCACTGAGTGCTGTGTGTCCTTTAGGTGAACTGCAGACTCCAGTCCTCTGGGGTTGGACCTGTGGTGTTAGTATATTCTCGTATGAAGAGGTTAAGTTTACCCAATGAACTGAGATGTTGTATTTGTCACCCCGAAATTCCACTGCAAGCGTAAGCACCGTGCCGTGAAGCGCCGTGCCGTGAAGCGCCGTGCCGTGAAGCGCCAGCAGCCGGCGGCGCAGACCCGCGCCCACTGGAAGTGTTTTGTAACGGCATCGCAGCGCCGCGGAGCTCTGAGCAGCTGGGGGAGCATCTGTGGGAATTGCCAAATTGCGCGATAAAGGTCTCCAATAAAGACGGGAACGTGACCAAAACAATCTTCATTCACCAGAAGAAGGACAGAAAACAACAGTTTAACTCCTCATCCATGTTGTACAAACTGAATCACTGTGACCTGAACTCGGCCTCTGGTGCGACAGGATGTGACTTGATTTAAGAACATGTGCATGTGTATATAAAACAGATTCTATTAACAATACATTTACATGTATTGTACATTTTTACAACCACATAAGCATATATATTAATACCGTAATTAAAAGTTATGTACTCCATGTATGGCGTAGTTTTTTTTTTTTTTTTTTTTTTACATTTATTGTGAAAATACGGAAGTTCGTTCAGTATCTGGTTTGGTGCGATTTGATCTGTGTAGATTGACGTGGACTGGGAGCGCCGTCGCATGAAAATAGAACTGGGGCGTATCTCCAGTGAAGCGCCGCGCACTCTTGCGCCAGAGCCGCGGCGCGGGCAGCGGAAACGCTCTCATTCACTAGAAAGGAAGTGTATTTGAAGCGCAGTGCACAGCGCTGTGCGGCGCTCACGCTTGCAGTGGAATTTGGGGGTTAGAAACCTCCAAAACCATTAGAAGAAGTCACCTGGACATACTGTAGTTCCAATACTGAGTTTCTGAGGCCTTAAAACTTTTGATTATACAAATCGCCGCCCACTCCAGGAAGCACTGACCAATAAACAAGCCCTCTACATCCCTATCATTCATTTATCCAAAAAAACGGTGTACAGCTCTGTTTCCACTGGTTCCTTACAACTATTATTTCATTTTGTAGTAAAATGGCATCATACAAAAAGTTTAAGGAAGTAAAGAGCTTTTTTTCCCTCTGTTTCTCTCTTTCTTTATGGTAGTAGTAAAGTAATTACTGGAAACACTATATTTTATTCACATAATGTTTTATAAGTTGTTAGAGGTGACCAAAGCATAATATATCCTTTTAAAAGTTAGCCAGCTTGAACTATCAAAGTAAATTGCTGGGAAAAAAAGTACTTTAACATACAGAAGTGCAACGCAACATGATCTGAAGGCTTCTCCAAATTAACTGACTTTCCATTCAATATCTTCCTATGGCACAGAAAATAGTGCTGCCTTCAACTGATATACGCTATTAAACCAGACAACTTCAAGACAGTCCGTGAGGAGCCACTGTTTAATGTTTATATTCGATACATTCTCTTTGGAGGCCTTCACACAAGAAGACTTTCAGTTATTCATAAATCAATGTGATCATAAATATGTTATAGGACTGCGTTAGTGCTCAGGCAGGTGCGGCGCGTCTACTGCACAGAGGCTGAATATGGAGGTAAGGCAGAGATTATAATGAGCGGTGTGTCCTGCTCCGTCAGCATCTTCTCTGAGTAAAACCAATATCTGCTCTCACCTTTTGATCACGGGTTCAAAGTCCTGTCGTATTCTCAGGTTTAGATCAGTTTCGTGTATCAGGATGAGAAGGAGGGTGTCCACCTGTTTTCGTCATAAAGTTTCTCAAAGATCTGTTCAGGACATTTGGTAGTTCTCCGATGAAACTGGGCACACACTAGAGCAGCTGTTCTCAAAAACTGCGGCACAGGTATTCTTCTGGTGGTATGCCAGAGTCTTTTTAAGTCCTGTTTTAAAGTGAGTTTTAGTCCTGGTTTTGTACTGGTTTAGGCCTGGATTGGCCATGGTTTAGACCTAGTTTAGTCATTGATATGACCTTGTTTAGTCCTGGCTTTGCCTTGGTCTAACTCTGTTTTTGCCCTGGGTTATCCTGGTTTAGTTGTGGTTTAGCTTTTTTGCAGTTCAAGTCCTGATTTAGTGAGTTTTAGTCCTAGTTTAGTACTGGTTTAGACCTAGTTTATTACCTGATGTGCCCTTGTTTAGTCTTGGTTTTGTCCTGGTGTAGTCCTGGATTGGCCCTGGTTTAGACCTAGTTTAGTCCTTGATGTGTCCTTGTTTAGTCCTTTGGTCTAAATCTGTTTTTGCCCTGGGTTATCCTGATTTAGTCTTGGTTTAGTTTGATTTTCAGTCTTGGTTTAGTCATGGTTTAGACCTATTTTAGTCTTTGATATGTCCTTGTTTAGTTCTGTTTTTGTTCTGTTTTGGCTTAGTCCTGGTTTAGTCCTTTTGCAGTTTGAGTCCTGGTTTTTAGTACTGATTTAGTCCTGCTTTAGACCTAGTTTAGTCCTTGATGTGTGTGTTTTCATTTTATGCCTAGTTAGTCCTTGTGTGTTTTGTGATTGCCTGCCCCGCCCGTTTGTATATTATCCCTTTTTTATGATTTCTTAGTTTTTTTGTTTTTGTTTTTTTTTTGTTGAAGGTTATGTTGATTGGGTTTTATTTAATTTAAAGTTTTCATTTTCACAGTTGCCCCTCCTGGCAGTTTTGGATCAGTGGCAGTCATGTGTCTTCTGCTGGAGAGAGTGGGACAGTCGTTAACGCTTCTGAGGATCATTAACAAAATCTGATGATAGCAATGGTCTGAATTAAACTGTTTGATCTGTTTTTTAAGAGACTGTTTTAATAGAAGGCAGATGAAAGGTTAAATCTCAAACCACTATTTTTGTTCAAAGAAGGTTTTTCCATTTTGACAAAGATGGCTCCCTTTACACTTTATTTTTTTTACTTTTCCTCCAACCTCTGTGGTGTTGGTATATTCACTTATGAAGAGGTCAAGTTTCCCCAATGAAGTGAGATGTTTTATTTGTTAGAAACCTCTTTGAGACAGCCAAAACCATTAGGAGAAGTCACCTGGACATACTGTAGTTTCAATAGAAAACGATTAACCTTTCACTCTTTCACACAAAGGGTAGTAGGTTAAACTACTCTTTCATACTACAAACAAACCAGACCGAGACCACCTCTTTTTCCTAAACCAAACCCCTTCTGTTTGGTCTGATGGTCCACTTGAGCTGTCACATTTAATAATTCAATTCCAACCAAACGTTAAAGTCCAGACAAACATTGCAGCCATGAATGTTTAATGTAAAGAATCTTTTATGTGGTGAATGTACAGCTGCTGGTTTGGATTTTATAGCTGCATCTATTAAGTTTTCAATAGAGATCAGCCTTGAAGTGACATTTCTTTTAGATTGGCACAATATGCATAAAACTGAATTGATTGAGTTATTGCCCATGTTGCTGTGGAAATGCATTTTCCACACTGAAAAACCAATTTAATTCGGACCACACGGGTGAGTGGTTTGTCTCCTCAGCGTGTTAATTCTGTGTTCAGAGTGACATGAGTACCACATACATGAGATCTGAGCTCACAGATGTCATTACTTACAATGGCCCACGCAGACAACAGTGGGTGAAACACAGAAGAAATACTATTACTTTAGAGCAGGGGTCAGCAAGATTGATTACAGTCGAGCCAAACAATTATTGGTGGCCACATGAATGGACATACAGTTCTCTGTCATGGTTTCTTAACAGATTTAAATGAACATGATCAAATGTGCGATACTTGAAGGCAACTAAAACCATGAAACCATGACAGAGAGCTGTATGACTGCAGATAGGGTCTTACAGCAGCGCATTCATTCACAGCTCCATGACGTTAAATGCTATCAAGTAATAGAAATTAATAAAAGTGGATGTCTACTATAAAGTTGATGCAGGCCAAATTGCTGGCCCCTGCTATAGAGTGTATCCTGCCATAAAGATTCATGGGAATGTTTTATAGTGTTTAAGATGGACAGAAAATAGTTCTCATAAATTTATAATTGCCCTATCACAGAGTACATTGTAGTATCTGGAAAAAAACATTCACTGATCATTCATTAGGGGCAATTTAGAACCATCCTTTCACCTAACGCATGTCTTTGGACAGTGGCAGGAAGAAGAGACAACCCACAGTAAAACAGAGAGGACTCCACTCAGAGACTGTGACGACCGGCGCAAGGATCGATCTCACAACCTCTTTGCTTTCTCCGCTATTCCACAGCAACACGTAAAATGCTTTAAAAAAGGTCAGTAAATATGGCTATTAAAAAAAAAATAACACAAATATTTCTGCAAATACAGAAGTAAACCATGGCAGCTGCAACACCTTAAGAATATATGGAGCAGAGAATCCAAGCCAGTAACCAGCGGGACTCAAAGAGCTCCTACAAAGAGAATTCTTCCAGATTTATAAGTCTCAGTGGGGAACTGGGTTTTTTTTCCACCTCCTTGAAATTTTGCTAAAGAATAAACAGCTAAGGGTCCTTGTATTTTTATCATTTATTGAAAACTTTCCTCCAGGTACAGTGCATTCAGTACATTTTGCATTTTAAAGCTAAAAGTGGATAGTTGTGGTCAAGCCCCAGTCAAGTAATTTTGAGTTGAAGTGCGAGTTTGAGTCCAGAGTCAAGTTACGTAAAAACTCTCAGTGGAGCACAGCCTACATCAAGTCAAGTCCAGGTGAACTGAAGTTGAGTGCAAGTTGAGTCAAAATAAGTGGAATTATGAGGGTTCAATTGCTACATTATTTAATCCTTGCACCAAAGAGCACCAAAAGGACTCTATTAGTAGTAATACATGCTGTGCTTTGAATTTTTACTAATGTATATTTCGTAATATTGCCTTGATAGTAATAGTAGATAAAGTGGTGCAGCCTTTTTTTTTGCTGAGTTGAAACTGGAGTACTCAAAATGTGTACTCAAGTAAAAGTACTGCTAATAATGTGTCTGTTCTGGACACTTAAAATCTCATTCACTGCTCACACTTGGTAGCGGAAAGTTTTTTTTGTAGCAGCAGCTGCCCATTTTGCACCTAAAGCCTCTCCAGCCACCAACACACACATAATGCCTGGTTCACACAGCAAGATCTTAAAAATGTCGGAAGATTTTCAAAACCGGAGAGAACCCACACATGGCGATAAAAAAATCAAAGCTATCACAGGTTTGGTCCTACAGTGTGTGGCAAAGACAACACACACAAACAGATTTCACTCACAAACATTGCCAGGTCAGACGGGAAATCTGGCAAAACCTCACGAGATTACACAAACATGGCGGACGACGAAGAAGCAATTGCTGTGGTTTGTGGACTATTTCTAACAGAGAAACAACAATACAAAAAGAAAAGGTGTTGGTTAAAGGAGTGTTTTGATTTTGGATTCTCCTCCGTGCTTCCGTCATCTCGCTTTCTGATTGGCTACACGTCACATTCAACACACCAACCGCTGCGATATCGGGCCAAGACAATCCAACATGTTGAATATCCCTGATTTTAGATTGGAGCGGTCCCGACGTCCTTCCGAGCAGACCAGAGCACTCTTAACTCACCACACAGCAGGAATATTTGCTCAGATTATCTTTAGTGCCATTACGATAATTGGGGCGTCCTTAAGATTGAAGAGAATCGGGTCAAAAATCGGCATAATTATCCTGCCATGTGCTGAAGTGTCTTGCTCAGAGACACAACTACAGTATGCAATGCTGAGAGCGCGGGCCTATAACATTGTTAAACTAGAAGATACTCAACAAATGTTAAGTATACAGTGGGGCAAAAAAGTATTTAGTCAGCCACCAATTGTGCAAGTTCTCCCACTTAAAAAGATGAGAGAGGCCTGTAATTTTCATCATAGGTAAACGTTTAACCTCTGTCATTGCCAACAAAGGGTATATAACAAAGTATTGAGATGATTTTGTTATTGACCAAATACTTATTTTCCACCATAATTAGCAAATAAATTCTTTAAAAATCAGACAATGTGATTTTCTGGATTTTTTTTTTCTCATTTTGTCTCTCATAGTTGAGGTATACCTATGATGAAAATTACAGGCCTCTCTCGTCTTTTTAAGTGGGAGAACTTGCACAATTGGTGGCTGACTAAATACTTTTTTGCCCCAATGTAAGTACTACTATTAGCACTACTGTCCCAAACCTGACTCAAAGCAGGAACCCTCAAGGAGAGTGCACTAGCCACTTTGCCACCAAGTTAAATGAAGATAAAGTTTAAGAAGCACTGAGTATTTTTCTTCTGGTCTAGTTAGCAACCACAGCCTTTGCCATTGCTCCTGTCTGCTTCCAATCACCTTCAATTACCATATAAATTTTGGACTGTTTCTTTAAATTCTCATTGTGGGATACCGCTTAACAACGATAGAAACACTTTAACAAAAACCTCACAGTATCTCAGTGTTATTCTGATGGCCCACTGCAGACTTGACACGAAGCAGAGCTAGATTTGCTGCTGATTATTTCTCCTCATTAGCGACAGTGCAGCATGTAAACAGGACGAATTATTCCTTCATCTCATTTGCCGCCCGTATATAAAGACTTTCATGGGAATTGTGCTGTGGCTTGATTTCATTTGGCGTGAAAATACCAGACTTACGTAAGCAGCTGCCTTCATTCAATCCCTGCTTCTCTGTAAGATACTGATGTACAATTTTCTTTCCAGCATTTGTCAATCCAATTTACATTTCTAGGCCGTATTCCCAAATAAATCCATATAACATATATTAGCAGTAATACTCCCACTGTCTCTGGGGATAACCGTGTAGTTAAAGTGATTTAGCTCTTGAAGATTGCTTTTGATATCTTGCCCATTGCTTGTTGGACACCAAGCCAGGCTTTTAACAATTTCTCCCTGCTTATTGTGCTGTCCGTTCAATCATAAGGCGTAGTGAGGAGGAAAATAAACAGAGAAGACTTTAATAATTTCACCTACAGACATAAAATTGTATTTCAAAGAATAAATTGGAAATGTTCCAGAGCGCTTGCAAATTTGAATTCACAAAAGCAAAATGACAATGCCAACAAATGTGTAAAATATTAATATGACCTGCTTTTGAACAATCGCTGTCCCAAAAGTCGCAGCTTTCACATCAATAGAAAGTCATTACATTTTTAAAAACATGCTAATGTGGTTAAGTTCTTTAATCTCACAGTTCTACTTCTCTATATGATGTATTTTCGGTGATGCCCAATAGCATATGAATAGGCCTTTTTGTCACGTCTTATGATGATGGAAGCTTATTTCCTATCAACAATAGCTAACCAAGATGACACCAGAGCAAATTTTATAACTTCTCTGACTTGATTAACAGCAATTAGTGCTTTCCTTTGTCACCCGTTGGTTCTGCTGAAGTCTGCATTGTTGTTCAGTCCTCTGTTGGATTTTTGTCTTTGTCTTGTTTCCATTTTATCAACAGTAAAGTCTCACTCACGTCTGACGTAATTCCCCGTTCAGAAATAGGTACAGAGCTAGCCATAATAAGGCGTATTCTGGTGTTTCATAGCAAAACCGACAAGAATCCACCATGTTTGTTTTGCTTACAGGTCAGAGGTGCACTGCGTACGTCCCAGCCAAAGTGCCAATTTTATTAACATTTTTTGATGTTTTTACAACTGTCCAGAGCGCACAAACTGAGCACTAACCCCTTGAGTTCCACTGCAAGTGTGAGCACCGTGCCATGTAGCGCCAGTGACCAACGGCAGCGCAGTGCCGTAGAGCTCTGAGCAGCTGGGGGAAGCGTGTGGAGGAATGGTGAGATTACACGATAAAAGCCTTTGATAACAACAGGAGCGATACCAAAACAATATTTAATCTCAAAAGGAAGGACAGAAAATAACAGTTTAGCTTTACGGATCTCTTCCTCTTCAACTGCTGCATTCCCAGTTTGGAAAAGTTATGTTTTTGCAGAGTTGTAGTGCTTATGTATCTAATACATTTTAATGAGAAATATGCCTACATTAACCCTCTCAGGCTCAAATTAAGTTTTAGCAACAGGAAAAATCTGATATTTGGGGGACATTATCATATGGGGTAGTAATAAACAATTCTGAATTTTTTATTTTTTTTTTATTAATTAAGTAATGAGCGTTTAGCTGTTGCCTGGAGAGGGTTAAGTATTTTAACAAACACAAATGCATATATCATTCATTCATTCATTTTCTACCACTTATTCCTGTTAGGGGTTGCGGGTGACTGGAGCCTATCCCAGTAACTTTGGGCTGTAGGCGGGGTACACCCTGGACAGGGGCCAGCTTGTCGCAGGGCTGACAGAGACGAACACAGACAGACAACCATTCACTCTCACATTCATCCACTAGGGGCAATTTAGAGTCACCAATTCATCTAACACATGCATGTCTTTGGACGGTGGGAGGAAGCCGGAGAGAACCCAGGGTAACACGGGGAGGCCATGCAGACTCCACCCAGAGAGTTTGTGTGATGGTTGGTCGGCCCGGGGCTCGAACCCACGACCTCCTTGCTGGGAAAATTCTCTGTGTACCGTGTAGGTTTATAACTTTGAAAATCCAGATGTTGTGCTTGTTCAGTAGGTTCAGTCTGGTTTGGTGTGATGTGATCTGTGTGGATTGACGTGAACTGGGAGTGCCGTCGCAGGAAAATGGAACAGCTGTAAATCTTTAACAAAGTGCCGCACACTCTCACTCTACAGTCGTAGGGTATTTGGAGGCGCCTACGCTTGGAGGTCACGGAAAAGAAGAGAGGCACAGATTTTGTAAGTAAGAGTATGTGAAGGGAGGAATTTCAATCTACAATGTCAGACTTACAAAACTACACAAAAAATTAGCAAAATTGATACAAAATTACTGAGTACAAGAACTTTCATGAGCACTTTCAGTACTGATGCTGATATTTCTTTTAATGCTATTGGTACAGTCTAAGTGAAGGACGTTGTGTGGTTTCTTGATAAAATCCCAGCTATACAACCATTCTAAGAAGTGTGTAGTTTTTGAGGCTGAGAACAGTGATGTGTTCAACAACAAAAAAAAAAAGAAGAAATTAGAAATGTCAAGTGGATGTGGCAAAATGCAGCAAACATCAGAGAGATCTGACAGGAGCCGGATCACAAGGAGTTTTCCTTTAAAGCAGCTCAGAGCGCAGTATTAGGTTTGGCAGTGCTCAGATACAGCACTGACACCACACACCATCACACACAGCACTATCTGCTCTGTTCAACTCACAGGAAAAGGCTCATCTGATGTCAATCCCTCAAAAGGATATGAGGATGTAAAGAGATTAAGCTCACAACAAGGAACAAAAAGTACGAAGCTGATGTGTCATTGTATTTTACAGTATGTGGTGCAAAATGATGCCAATACGTGGATTTCTTATAGACAGACCAGTATTTTTGTACCTTAACATGTTTCGGCCGCTTGTTTTTCTGCGGTCTTTCTCAGAAGTGTCACATGATGTTACTGTGACGTTTCTTATCAGCTGATTTAAAAAAGTTATCTGCAATCCGACTTCTTTAGAACAGTATCCCAGGTGTGAGAAAGCAGCTAGGCCCCGTCTGAAGGCCAAGTCGCACCAACAAAGACGAAAACACGGACAAATTCAAAAACATGCCCACAAATCCGAAAACACAGACACAAATTCGACAACAAGCAAACACATTTGGAAACACACAAACTTGACAACACGCAAACAAATTTGACAACATGCACCCAAATTCAAAAACACGCACACAAATCCAAAACATGTACCGTATTTTCCGCACTATAAGGCGCACCTAAAAGCCTTTAATTTTCTCAAAAACCGACAGTGCGCCTTATAATCCGATGCGCCTGATATATGGATCAATGTTGGTTAATTATGGCTACCGTATTCAGGGGGCGTCGCCGAAGTGACAGCGGTAAAAACGGTAAAGGGGAATTCCAGTCCCAGCTGTTCATGTGTGCCATAGGCGTGTTTATGGATCCTGCCGCAAAAGAACAAGGAGGTGCGGCCTTTGCTCCATCTCAGTAGAAGAGTTGCGACATTGAGGGGACAGAAAACTGAGCGCTCGAACGCTGTTCATGTAGCTTTGAACTGTGACAAATGGAGTTGGAAATACATTGTTTTCAACGAGGGTGGCGCAAATAAGAGCTACCGGTACGTACGCTACCGTATTGTGAATGCACTAACTTGTTTTGGGAGTGAACGGAGTTGTAAGAACGCTGGTTTATATTCTATTAATAAAGTTTGACTGACTGACTTATCTGACTGTTTTATTGACATTCCCTTTAGCACAGCTCCATCTAGTGGATGCATAACGCAACCCCAGCCACTACAGTAGCTTCTATTCTATGCGCCTTATAATGCGGTGCGCCCTATATATGAAAACAGTTTTAAAATAGGCCATTCATTGAAGGTGCACCTTATAATGCGGTGCACTCTATAGTGCGAAAAATACGGTACACAAATTCTGAAACACTACAGGAACAAATGAGGTGCTGCTCCAGGTCGGAAGACAGCTGACTAGACACAAACATCAAACATCACGTGACACTTCTGAGGAGGACTGCAGAAAAATAAGCAGCTGAAACATGTTAAGGTACAATACAAAAATATTGCTCTACCTCTAAGAACTCCACATACTAATTTTAGCAGAAGACCAAATTAACTTTTTTGGCCAAAATGATGCTATTTAGAGGAAACCTATAGACACTGGTGACCACCTTGGAAAACAATTTTATACGACTTCAGCACCAGGACATTTTGGACAATGCTGTGCTTCCAACTTTTTGGGTTGAACTTGAGCCAGGCCTTCACATCCAACAATTACTGCTAGACTTCATGGGCACAAATATCCACAAAAACACTCCAAAACCTTGTTGAAAATGTTTCTGAATAAAGGTGTTAGAACTGCAAAAGTGTGTGTGTTTCTCTGTTAGTGTATCCTGGTATCTCGTCCCACTTTATCCAAACAGAAGAGCTTTACTCTTTTTATGGTTTGTGATGTCACCACTCTAACCCGCCATCGCGCCCATTGGTCAGAGCCGGGCACTTGGACTGCACAACACAGAAGTAAAAGACATTTTTTGCCATCATGCACCAGTGAGCTTTGTTACGGAGTGAAAGCTTCAAAAATGATGACAGAGGCGGATGTCTTGGTTCTGAACATTTTATTGCTCAAAAAATGGCAGGAAAACAGGAACAACTTTTCTTTTGGTAACAGTCAAACTCGCGGCAAGTATATTTCCTGTATGGTACCCTTCAAAGTAAAACACTTCCGGTTCATCACAATAAAACAATATTCTTAATACATTCACAATGCATTTCACAGTACTCTTTTAGTCTTTTTACCGCTTATTATCACCTTATTCAACTGATAATTAATATTTCACCAAACATAAACAAGTAACAGTAAATAAGTCACAACAATCATGGCTATTGAAAACAATGGCAGTCATATCCAGTTCTATAATACATCCATGGTGTGGGTCCATGTCATCAGCTCCTGCTGTTTCAGTGCTGTCCCAGTCCTCACCTCCTCCTCTTCCAAGTTGGGACACCTCAGTTGGGCTAATGCAGTAATAGTTGCACTTGTGTGTCCTCCGTGGCCCTGCCTCGCTCCAAATTACCTACCATTCAATACGAGTCTTTGATTTTACAATAGGCATACAGAGGTTTTTTAGCACAGCAGCAATAGAGTCAGCACCACTACACCTATTATGAATTTTTAAACTCAATTGACTTTCCATAAAATTTCTATAACTGCAAAAGCTTAATTTTAAGTTTTTCTGGCATGGAAATGTTTACAGTTTATTATTTTCTAACCGTTCTGTTACATCATGCTTCACTATCTTTATTACAGCCATTATCATCTCCATTTTATAATACGACCACCCAGGTAACCAAAATGTGTCACTACCTAGAAACTTTAGGTCCTGTTTATTGTGCTGTTTGCTATAGTATATTCATTATTAAAAGAAACTGCAACCTGCTTATAGGCTACACCTAGTTACACATACATGCAAGACAAGTTTTAATGCAGAAATACAGTTTGGAGAGGATTTAGGAGGCAAGAAAATGTTTTAATGGCCGCACACTTCTACTCATTGCCTCTCTGTATGAGTCAAGGTCCACTTTTATTACTGTACATGCTGCAGTAGTTCAATTGCTGCTGGAGAAAAGAATAGCTTCAAGGAAGAATAAAATCAATTAAATCTAATAAAGCTATGGATAATTCATTTTTATTTTTAACAGTCAATATCAGTCCTATAGTATATACTTTGTACAGCAGGCTTTTTGATATATGTTTGTCTTTGTCAAGCTCTACCAACCAAAGGAACCATTTTATACATCATTTTAACTTTTTAAAAATGTTTGGTTTGGTTTATAACATGGCCCACACAGTTGCCCAATGGGGTATATGTTCCTTTTCCTGCTTTCATGTTAAGAAACCATCAAAATGGTGACGGAATTGCTATGGATTTTTTTTTTCATAAATCCAGAGTAGGAATTGCATACTGAAAGAAGCATTTTCCAAGTTATGAAGTTGTTTGTTGAACTGGAAATGTCAGAGTGTTGTCTTGTTATTTTAGCCCTTTACCAAAACATATCCAAGTTAGTTACAGTCTAAAGATGATCTGATACATTTCCATTGAGAGACTGCATGTTGTGGATTCACAGCAACTGCTTTCTACTGCAAATGTCACACCTGAAATCAAGTCCAGACCTTTTACCTGCTCAGTTTATGATGGATTAATGTGGGAAATAGCTCATGCAGCACAAGAAATAGCTTTTGAAGCAACTGTCCAATTACTTTTGAGCTCCTGAAAAAGAGGCAGCTCCACATTAAAGAGCTGTACCTCCTAAACCCTTCGTCCAATTTGGACGTGAATACTCTCAAATTACAGCTGAGAGTCTGCACTTTAAGAACATATTTATGATATAACTTTATTTTAAATATGTTTTTGTTAACAGCTAAATTAACAAAACAGTGTCCAGATACTTATGGACCTGACTGTATATGTCAGTGGTTCCCAAAGTGGGGTCCGGGGCCCCCTGGGGGTCCGGAAAGGTACTACAGGGGGGCCCCCAGAGGCTGTCTATATTTCCATTTGAATTTGAATTTATTATTATTTTTTATTATTATTTCAGACACATGGTTTTGGTTCATAAAAACAAACAAAACATACAAAAATATAAAAAGTCAATGAAAATATTAAGTACCTAAAACATTAAGTACAAAAAAACATTTGAAATGAATTACAGTTACTTGTTTTAAAATATTACTTTAAAACAACTTTTAGTCTACAATCACTGTTTTTGTAATGTTTTTTATAAAAAAACATATGGAGAAAAACTTTTGAATAGAGCGAAGTTTTATCATTGGGGGTCCACGAGGGATTTTCGGAAATTCAAGGGGGCCACAACAGTCTTGACTTTGGGAATGGCTGGTATATGTCAACAAAAGATGAAAATATAGGCCTGAAATGTTACACTTGCAACAAACATGCTTTGCAATATCATTCATTAGCTGATGATAAAAATAAATTGTGTTTGAGGATAACAAACACTCATCCTGTCATGCCAATCAAAAGAAAAAAAACAAAAAACAAAACACGAAGTGCACAGTGAAGGTTTAGTATTATACTGTATATATAATCAACATTCTTCATCAACATCTGTGTTAAAAAAGGTTCCCACACTTATTCATAAATGTGTAGCTGCTCATTTATTTTGTGGATCAGCCACTTGTACGAGGCTGTCTCTGATAAAGCTGTATACCGCTCTGAATCGGTGGGATTGCTCTGAACTTTCCAGTATGATCCTTTTGGCCGTGGTAAGTGCCTAACCTTTAGCCAGAGAGCTTTTTATCCTCATTATTTTCCCAGGTTTTCAAAAGACATAGCACCTGTGTCAGTGAATGTGCCTCCCCTTTCAAATGGAGCCCTTCCAGATACACTTTGTGTGGCGCAAATCATTTGACTCTACAACTTTAGATTGTTTTCAAAATAAAAATGGTAAAAAAAAAAGGATATTTGAAAGTGACAGCTTGATAAAATGGATTTGGGTTGTAAGGATTTGTTCATTTTGGGTGAAAGCATCAAAGAGGACGATGATTCAGAAGTGTAATCAAGTCGGAAGGTTTATTCAGTAAAAACACAGGTAAGGTTACAGTCGGCAGAATGAGCGCGCTCCTAGAGGGAGGAGTGTTCTAAGTTTTTATACTATGTTTGACGATGTCTGACGATCTCTGCATAGCATTATCTTCTTGGCTTCGAGTAACTTTTTTGTGCATAGGGCAGGGCCACAAAAAGTTCTCAGTTCCTGCAGAGTCTTCCCACCATCGACAGGAGCCCCCCCTGCAACCTTGGGTCTGATAACTTTGTAGCAAGATCATTATTTGTGCCATATTTGGAATGCACCTAAGAGTAGAGTGACCTTAGAGTGAAAGAAGAAAAACACCACATAAAATCAAAGTATTATTATTACTAATGTTGAAGCGTTATTAACCTTAGCAGTAGTACATCAAAATATAAGTTTAATGGTAATACGCAAAGCTAAATATAGAAATATTCAATAGGGTATAATTTAAAAGAATGGTTAGATAAATTTGGAATATTTAAAACTGACAGACCTTTGGCAGGACATCTGAGGTTAAACATTAAGATAAATCAGCACATATTGCAAACAGGCGTCAAGGTGAAATGCTTCATCCACCACCTCGCCTTTGTCCAAATTACAGAGAGGCACAGTTTGTCCCCTAAACTGTGGAAGCTGCCAACAGATCTGTACCTTCCATTAGCACCGTGTGGGAAAGGTGTCTGTAAATCGAAAATCTTTGTAGCCAGTCGAGGACAATGGACTGCACTTAAGCTTTTGTCCCAACAAGGTGAACCAGGGCACCAGGCAATCGGTGAAGTCCGCGTCCGATCCATCAGTCAGTGCACAGGGTACCGCCGGGGGGATTAGGCCTGGCCAAATTGCTTGTTGGAGCAGTGTTACAGCCTTTGTGCTGTAGTGTGTTTTTTTTTGTTTTTCCTTGTCTCCACCCACCAGTCCTGCCAGCTCATCAGCCACACCTGGGTGAGAGCTGGGTATAAAAGGCCGGAGCTGCCTTCATTCTGTGGCCAGTGGGTCCTTGGTGCTGCAGCCGCAACCATCGCCTTAGTTTCATTAGTTCTTTGTATACTTTGTTGGTATTCTTTTTTTTTTCTGTAAATAAACCTTAGTGTTTTTGTTAATCCTAC
Source organism: Bostrychus sinensis (assembly GCA_020698575.1). Taxonomy (NCBI): domain Eukaryota; kingdom Metazoa; phylum Chordata; class Actinopteri; order Gobiiformes; family Eleotridae; genus Bostrychus; species Bostrychus sinensis. The sequence continues at coordinate 6,648,846 of CM036251.1, forward strand.
AACATCTCCATTCTCCTGTTTTTTTCTACCACCCGTAAATCTATTTTTAGTTACTGTGCCAGCGCCCCTAGCCATCCCTGGCACGTAACATTTGGGGGCTCGTCCGGGATATGGTAGATGGATCAGGTATGTATGTGAGTGTGTGTGTGTGCTCCGGTTGATGTTGGTCACGGGTGTTTCTCTAGCTTGCACATTTGAATTGGCATTGCTTTCCCAGATTGGTTAGGGGGTGTCCCGCTTGGCTGTATACAGTCACTCCATCGGTCACCCGTTTTTTGTTTTAGTTTGTTGTTTTCGGGGTGAATCCTGGGCGGAGTGTATTCTCTGATGGGGGTAGGCGCAACAGGGCTTCGGTCGCTGTGCTTCGCCTTTCAAGTGGCCCCGAGCCCGGCAAGCCCCAGAAGATACACAGGCTAAGATATTTGTTAGGTAGGGATCTGGGATGGCATATGTTGTGTGCGTTTGATGCTAGTGTGTGTAACGCCCTGTCTACTGTTTGTTTCATTGTGAGTGGTGTGTGTGTGAGGTGCGCGCGCTGGTGCTTCCTTCGGGAGCGCGCAGTGGCTCAATTAGACACAGGTGTAGCCCCGGTCAGCTGACTGAGTTAATCAGCTGCGTGATCCGGATTTGCAGTGGCTTTCTTTGTCCGGTGAGTTATGGCTACCTTTGATTTAAAAGCGTTTGTAGCTAATCCTACTCTAGCGGTGTTTAACACTTGTAGGAAATGCGACTTGTTTGAAATTGCCAGACATTACAGTGTTACCGTCTCTACTACGTTGCGTAAGGGGGAGTTGAGGGAGGCTGTATTAGCGGGTTTGGTCGGAGCAGACGTTTTGCCCTTACCTGAGTCTGGTGATCTCGTTTGTGTGGTGGCGGGAGATGCAGTGGCGTCCCCAGTGCGTAGCCCTTCGAGCGGGGCGGCTGAGCAGCCGCTGCCGGTAACTCCTCAACAGGACCCCGCAGGTGGGGAGGAGGAAGGACCGCGTACTCTGCCCCCGTTTGAAGCATTTAGTATGGATTCTTCTCAGAGTTCTAAAAGGGATGCTCGTTTAGAGGTCCGCTTAACCCGTTTGAAAATCCAGAAGGAGGAGAGGGAGCGAGAGTTCCGCCTCAAACGCGAACTTGAGCTGAAGAAACTCGAAATAGAAACCGCCAACGCTAAAGAGGTGGAAATAAAAAGGTTGGAGGCGGAGACCGCATTTAAAATACGACAATTAGAACTGCAATCTCGGCCTATTGGCGCTGAAAACTTTGTGTCCGTTAATCCTCGCGATACTTTGATGTGACCAAGAACATCCAGTTAGTCCCCGTTTTCCGCGAGTCCGAAGTGGAGTCTTATTTTGGGGCTTTTGAGCGCATTGCTGCTGCACTGCATTGGCCTAGTGATGTGTGGGCAATTTTGTTGCAATGCAAATTGAGCGGTAAAGCTCTAGAAGCCTGCGCCTCTTTATCGGTTTCAGACAGTCTCAATTATGATAAGCTTAAAGGAGCTATTTTATGAGCTTATGAGCTTGTACCGGAAGCCTATAGACAGCGTTTTAGAGGGCTTAAGAAGTCGTTGAATCAAAGTTACGTTGATTTTGCTCGAGAAAAAAGTCTATTGTTTGATAGATGGTGTTCTGCTAGTAAAGTTGATAACCTTGTTTCACTTCGTGAGTTGGTCTTATTGGAAGACTTCAAAAACAGTCTCCCAGAGCGCCTCATTGTCTATTTAAATGAGCAGAAAGTCTCAACGCTCCAGCAAGCTGCTGTTTCGGCCGATGAATTTGCCCTTACGCACAAGACTGCTTTTAAGCGTGAATCTACACCACAAATTGGTGAAAAAGCTTTTCAACTTGACTTGTCAAACAGCTCCAGGTTAGCGAAACCAAAACAATGCTTTTATTGCCATAAGACTGGCCATCTTATAGCCGAATGTGACGCTTTGAAACGCAAACAGCCTGTGGCCAAACCACCAAAAGGGGTGGGACTTGTTAAAACTGTCTCTGCTGGTCCTTCTGCTATTACCTGTAATCAACCAGTCATTTCTCCAGATGAGTGCTTTAAACCCTTTATTTTTGAGGCTTTCGTTTCAGTCCCGGGAGAAGCGAAGCGCTCAGTTGCAGTACTGCGGGATACAGGGGGTTCCCAGTCGTTTATCTTATCTGGTGTGTTACCCCTTAGTTTTAAAACCGACTGTCACTCAAGCACTGTTGTGAAAGGTATTGGCATGAGTTTTGTACCAGCTCCCCTCCATTCTGTCTACATTGAGTCTAAGCTGGTTAGTGGTGTGTTTCCAGTTGCTGTCCGTGACCAGTTTCCTATAGATGGGGTAGATTTTATCATGGGAAATGACATTGCTGGTGGCAAAGTCTATCCTTCCCCTGAGGTTGTTGACCATCCCATTCCTGGCTCTGAGACGGATGAGTTAGCAAAAAACCATCCTGAGATGTTCTCTGTGAGTGTCTTGACCCGAGCCCAGTCTCGTAAGTTGGCTCAGGAGGCTGACGTTGATTTGTGTGACTCAGTGCTGGCCCCTGTTTTCTCTGAGGACAGTGTGCCCTCTTCTGGTGGTGTGGGGAAAGTCACCAAGGTCAAGGTTAATAGTGCAGAGCCAGAGTTGCTATCCCCAGTGTCACCTCCATTAACCTGTGAAGCTTTCATTGAGGCCCAAAAGTCTGACTTGTCTTTAACAAAGTGTTTTGCTGCTTTAGAGAACCCTGTTAACAAACAATCATACTTAGTTGAGAACGGAGTTCTAATGCGCAAGTGGGTCCCTAGGTCAGGTAGCCAGCCTGTTTTAGATGACTGGTGTACAGTTTTTCAAATTGTGGTTCCCCAGAGTTACAGGCGACACGTGCTATCCATGGCCCATGAACACCTGTGGTCTGGTCATCTTGGTGTTACCAAAACTTACAACCGTGTCCTACAGCACTTCTTTTGGCCAGGTTTGAAAACTGACGTGGTTCACTTTTGCAAGACCTGTAAAACCTGCCAGGCTGTGGGAAAGCCAAACCAAGTGGTACCACCGGCACCACTTCGTCCTGTTCCTGCAGTGGGTGAGCCATTTGAACACGTTATTGTTGACTGTGTTGGCCCCCTGCCTAAGACAAAAACAGGAAATCAATTTTTGCTTACTGTCATGTGTGTTTCCACTCGGTTTCCTGAGGCAATTCCACTGCGCAAAATCACTGCTCCATCCATTACTAAAGCATTGACCAAGTTTTTTACCACCTTTGGCCTCCCTAAAGTTGTGCAAACTGACCAGGGTACAAATTTCCTCTCAAAGACCTTCAGGCAGACCCTACAGTCTTTCGGTGTGTCTCATTCTGTGTCCAGTGCCTATCACCCTGAGTCCCAAGGTGCGTTAGAGCGCTGGCACCAAACATTAAAATCCATGTTAAGCAAATACTGCTTTGACACTGGGAGAGACTGGGATGAAGGGGTTCCATTTGTGCTTTTTGCTGTCAGGGATGCCACACAGGAGTCTACAGGTTTCAGCCCTGCCGAACTTGTGTTTGGACACAATGTACGTGGTCCACTTAAGGTACTTAAAGAACAGCTTTTGTCCATGACAACGCCTAAAACCAGTGTGTCAGATTTTGTTACCAAGTGCAGAGAACGGTTACAGCAGGCTACAGTTTTAGCTAAGGAAGCACTTTCTTTATCACAAGCCAGGATGAAAAAACGCTTTGACAAGAAAGCTGTAGACCGTCACTTTAAGCCTGGTGATAAGGTCTTAGTCTTGCTTCCAAGTGTTGGCTCTGCTCTTTCTGCCCGTTTCTCTGGCCCATATGATGTTGAAAGAAAAGTTTCAGACACAGATTACCTTATTCTGACACCTGAGCGAAGGAGAAAAAACAGACTTTGTCATGTCAATATGCTCAAGCCATTTCTTGAAAGGGATGAAGTGACAACTAAACAGTCTGTGCTAACTGTGCCTTGTGTGTTCCCAGTCTGTTCTGAGGTGGCAGTTGAGGAGGATTTTGTAGAGCCTTGTGCTGCCCAACAGTGTGGTCGGTTGTCAAACTCTGAGTTTATGTCCAGTATAGACACCAACCTGTCATATCTCAGTGACGAGCAGCGTAAAGACATTCTAGGTCTGCTCCACTCCTATCTCTCACTGTTTAGTGACACGCCATCTCGCACTAATGTCATAGAGCATGACATTGATGTAGGCTCTGCACCTCCCATTAAACAGCATGCATACCGATGTCCCTTGGAGAAGCGTGAGGCCATGAAGAAAGAGGTTAAATATTTGCTAGAGAATGGGTTGGCTAAACCAAGCCATAGTCCTTGGAGTTCTCCTTGTCTTCTCGCTCCCAAGTCTGATGGCTCTCCACGTTTCTGTACAGATTTTAGAAAAGTTAATGCAGTCACTGTACCAGACTCTTTTCCTTTACCCCGTATGGAGGATTGTATCGACAGTATTGGTCCTTCAGTTCACATCACTAAATTGGACTTACTAAAAGGCTACTGGCAGGTTCCCTTGACCTCTAGAGCGTCCGATATCTCTGCCTTTGTCACGCCAGATCATTTTATGCAGTACACTGTTATGGCTTTTGGCATGAGAAACGCCCCTGCCACTTTCCAACGCCTTATGCACTTAGTCCTCAGTGATGTTGCTAACTGTAATGTATATCTGGACGATATTGTTGTGTACTCTGACTCTTGGTCCGATCATCTCTCTACTCTGCGTGAGGTGTTCAAACGCTTGTCTGAGGCCAAGTTGACACTGAACTTAGCCAAGTGTGAGTTTGGTAAGGCCACTGTCACTTACCTTGGTAAAGTTGTTGGTCGTGGTCAGGTACGACCTGTTAATGCTAAAGTTGAGGCTGTGTTGTCATACCCCACTCCTTCCACCCGGAGAGAACTGCGCCGTTTTTTAGGCCTTGCCGGTTACTACCGGTGTTTTTGCAAAAACTTTTCTGTGCTAGTTGCCCCTCTTACTGCCCTCTGTAGTCCCTCTGTTCCATACACATGGACTGAGGAATGTGAATGTGCTTTTCAAGCAGCCAAGACCCTCCTCTGCAGTGCCCCTGTCCTTTCTGCACCTGACTATTCTAAACCTTTTAGTCTGGAAGTGGATGCTAGTGCTACTGGAGCTGGCGCTGTACTGTTGCAGGATGATGAAGCTGGTATGCCCCATCCCGTCTCCTACTTCTCTGCTAAGTTTAAGAAGCACCAGCTAAATTATTCCACCATCGAAAAGGAGACTCTGGCCATGCTCCTGGCTCTTCAGCACTTCAATGTTTATGTCAGTTCTACCAGTGTTCCAGTCTCTGTGTTCACAGACCACAACCCTCTTGTGTTCCTCGCCCATATGTACAACCACAACCAGCGGCTGATGCGCTGGGCCTTGTTGGTGCAGGGTTATAACATTACCATCCGGCACAAGAAGGGAAAGGACAACATTGTGGCCGACGCCCTATCCAGAGACTGAAGACCACAACGACTACATATCCTTCCTTAAAATGTGTCATCCATCAATGTTACTACTCAGTAGCTGATGTGTAGCTGCTGGGTGTGGTAACTTGGGGGTTGACTGTATAGTAGGCTGTTATCAAGGGTATTTGTTAACTTTTAAGGGGGGGAGTGTTACAGCCTTTGTGCTGTAGTGTGTTTTTTTTTGTTTTTCCTTGTCTCCACCCACCAGTCCTGCCAGCTCATCAGCCACACCTGGGTGAGAGCTGGGTATAAAAGGCCGGAGCTGCCTTCATTCTGTGGCCAGTGGGTCCTTGGTGCTGCAGCCGCAACCATCGCCTTAGTTTCATTAGTTCTTTGTATACTTTGTTGGTATTCTTTTTTTTTTCTGTAAATAAACCTTAGTGTTTTTGTTAATCCTACAACATCTCCATTCTCCTGTTTTTTTCTACCACCCGTAAATCTATTTTTAGTTACTGTGCCAGCGCCCCTAGCCATCCCTGGCACGTAACAAGCAGTTTTGTGTAGAGTGTTTTTGTTGGGGTCAAAGCTAAAAGAAAAGACGGGAGTGCTTTAGCATGTCACATAAGGTCCCAGCGCTGAAGGCCTTAAACTGGTGGGGGATTGCTTAAAAAGGCACTCTCTAAATAAGGTGACAGGGTTTCTTGGAAATTTGTTGGTAATGGCAAAGAAAATGGAGTCTTTTTCAGAAAATGCTGAAATGTGGTTGAGCTATTGCAGGAAACAGCACTTACATGACATAAAGTACAATCATGGGCCAATACACTGAACATTAACAATGAATCTGAAATGAACTTTCTCCTAAAAAAATAGTAAAATGTTTCCTCTTGCCGTCCCGCATCTTGTTGTGTAATAGCTACATTTGTAAAGTTTAAGATATACTTCGTTGTCCCTGTAGGAAAATCTCTTCTTGTGCATTTGACCCATCCTTCAACCTGTCAGGAGCCCGGGGCCGAGACGTATGCTTCCTGCATTTAAAAAAAAAATCTAACACTTGGAAAATTAACACTGTAAAATACTAATATACAGTACAGTATGAAATTAAAGACTGAAGTTTATCTTACATCTAGAGGCAAGATTACCTATGGATGGATTTGGACCAGCGATCATCTCCGCCTCGTTAAATGTTAAACCTTTTCTAACTTTAAGGTCCTATATTATGCTTTTTTTCAGGCTTATTGAAATAGTTTTGGGCACCTTTGCATTAGTATATCACATCTTATAGCTTAAAATTATGTACAGTATATGTATTGAAAACTTGAACTGCTGCTTTGACTTTGAAGAGAACGCTTAGATTAGGTGTCTGTCGCCCCTGAATGGACAGAGCATAAAATGGCTAATTAGCATGGCTATTAGCAACATGAAGCTAACAGATGAATAAATGAGCTGAGTGCATTGTAGTGCACGGCGGCCATTTGAGCTCTGAAGTTATCAGAATGAGTCTGGTGACAGTGCTTTAGAAACAAACAGGATAACTTCATGGGTTCTACATAGAGCAGCGTCAGAGAGAGAGAGTGCGTTTTTAGCTCTTGAGAAACAGACGGGCTCAGCAAACAGGATTACTCAAATGTGTGAATAAAAGTAAGGGTGCTCCGATCAGGATTTTTGAGGCCGATCACCGATCAGCCTTTGCTGTGATCGGCCGATACCGATCACATTGTCTTCAATGTAGTGATGTCATGTATGCAGGCTATTATTATTTCCACTAGAAAAATACTGTGTTCTTTGTAAATGTAAAAGTACAACAAAATTCTACTTATTTTTGTTTTGAGGTTTTGTTGTATTATTGGCCTTCAGTGTGTGCCCAGTGCCTGGATGGCTTTGTTTGAGTGCTCTGCTGATTTAAAACTCTGCTGTTCTTAATTGGTGCCTTTAGTGCGAGTCCGGGGGTGCAGTGCCTGCGTCCGCATAACACCAGGTTGAAACACAGTGGACTTAAGAGCAGACAGCTCCTGCAGCCAGTTTTGACAACATTTGAACAAAGAAAACGTGCACAAGAGACGATAACTAAAGGTGCTCCTCTCAGACTCACGGACACATGGGCTGCCTTTTTACTTTCTCTTTCCATTAGCAGCCATTTGGCGCAGTTTAAGCCACAAAACGCACAGTTTTCTCCATGTAACAAGACACAGGCAGACTCTGAACTTTCTTAATGCTTTTAACGTAAATGTTAACGGGTTAGCTCTAGCTCTATTTGCAAATACACGCACTGCTGCGCCTCGGTTCTGTCCCGTGCGCTCCACGAGCAGGCGGCAGCACCACCAGCAGCTCCAGGGCAGGTTTGTGTTGGTTATAACCCGGGCTTAACTTAAAAACACTGCTAGAATAACGCTGTTTAAACCAGAGTTATAGGACAGTAGATGTGAGAGCGGCCGATCGATCGGAGCACCCTTAAATAAAACAAAATACTACTCTAGGTATGTTTTGGGGCTGCAAACCACATTGTAACATGGTTAAAAGCTCAAGAATCATTAATAATAAAGCCTAAATGGCATCTCACAATCAGTTCAGAGCTAGATGTTGAATGTACGCCTTTAAGGTACTACATTTGATCTAATATATTAGTGTTTTAAGGTGGCAAATTGGTCCAGTTTTTTATTTAATATTAAATCAGCAATCGTAGCCGCGATGTTGGGCAGTGGAGATTTAAGGGAAACAAAAAGCCCACAGTGGACGTGCTTTTCTGGTAGCTCAATGTTTACTGTTTTTGCCTCCAGGAATATTTTGTTCTTTTTTTGTTTTGTTTTGTGTTTTTTCAATGACAGAAACGCTGACTTGTCTTACTGTTCTTGCCACTTTCTGACAGCCTTTTCCAGGAAACTGTCAAAGCACTGTACCTGCAAATGAAGTTGAACATGTGAAGCCTAAGAAAAGACCAAACAATGATAGGGTATAATTGTAAGATACTCGCGAAAAAAAGTACTCAAAATCATGACTGAAGTAAAAGTACTGTTATTTCAAATGAATGCAGTATTTTTGTATTTATATGGGGTATATGACAGAGGGGCTGCGAGGGAACGTGTGCTGGAGCCTGTGTGGGTGTTTTGTTTTGTGTTAGTGTTGAGAATGCACAGAGCACATCCTTTGTTACAGCTAGAGGAGGCTACACAGACTTTTTTATTAGAGCTACATTCTGCAAAATGTACTTTTCTGAGCTTTCTACCATGTTATAATGTTGTTCCCGCATCCAAAACACACCCGAAGTTGTGTTTTTCATTCACATCTGCTTAAATAATCCTGTATTTTTCATCCTTTGGTAAAATGGCACCATACAAAAAGTTTAGTAAAAATCTTTTTTTCACTGTTTTAGTTCAAAAAGTAAAGTATGTATGTTTTCTTTTAGTCACATAAAGTTTTTAAAGGTTGTAAAACATGAAATGCTAATCTAGAGGGGACCAATTGGTTTAAAAAGAGAAATTATATCCCCTTTAACTTGTATTGGTAAGAATGCGGATCAAGTAACCTTTAAGGCTCAATAGAAAGAGAATGAATGGAGAGGAAAAGTGTTGTTTTTTGTGATACATAGCACTCACATAAGAGGTGAAGTGCCCTCAGTGTCCTGTTTAATTCAGGAGATGTGTCCTTTAGTGACAGACAGTGGACTTGGTCAGGTCGAGAACATTAGTTTGAGTGCACCACATCAATGACAAATACACCTGAAGCGGTAGAACTTGTCTGAAAGAGGGGAAGAATTACTTATTACTTTTAGAGCAACATGCAGTATATTTGTTACGGGGTTTCCTTTACTTTACAGTCAATCAAATTTCATGTTTTTTACTATTCCAGCATTTTCATGATTTGCTGTGTTCTGTTTGACGTGTTTTTTTTTTGTCTTTTTCGTGTGTTGTGTCATTTGCATGGCCAGTTTCTTGTTATAATGTGGGTGGAGGTGAAGTGAACAATTGGACTACACCCCCAGACTATCACCTGTTTATAAGAGCGGGCAGTGTAGGTGAGCAGGAGGCGGGGACACTGGTAAGACGTGATGCCGGCGCTCGCGAGAGTGAAACCCGCAAGCCCTGCACATTTGGAGAGTTGCATTACAGTGCAACTAAAACTCAGCACGCGAGCAGCCAAATAAATCATTTATTATTATTCATATTATTGTTGGAATTATTATGATAACACTGGTCTACACATTTTTGGACTCGATCTGCTTCTGAGATAAAAGTGGCTAAATCTCATTTATTTTGATAAGATGAACTGAAAATCAATTGATAACTGTGCTGTTAGCTATGTATTCAAGATATTTAATGATATTGTTTCACATCAAAACCGCATCTGTTTATACAATAGATTTAGGCATTTTTGCTTAAAAATAATATTTATATTTTGAAAATATTTCATTTCTCTACATGCATGCATTTTGTCCACTTCCAAGAGAGAGATTTCTGCAAATAAAAAGAAAACATTTTATGTCAAAACTCTAGCCATATTAAAATTAATGTATTGAATGTGCAGCTTTCAGATAGAACTGGTTACTTGTAGACACTGTACCTTCTGATAAACTACCGTTTTTGCCTTATTTTGCATAAATTTCCTATTTTGACCCAATACTGTTTCTTGGAAACTATAGCCAATCTGCACTTCTGACTTACTTTTTCTTTATTAGTGACCTAATCCAAGAAAAAATTCACTACTTTTGTTCTGGAAGCATTTTGCTGTAGACCTGTGTAATCATTATTATTATTAGTAACAGTAGTAGTCTGGGTAAAATTTAGAAAATGAGTCAAAAGCATTTGTATTTGGATGGACTGAATAACCATAGTGATCTATCAATGAAATATAATTAGTTTTAGTAAACTGTTCAGGTTCACTTTTTAGGATCTACTCTGGCACACTTACTCCTGATATTTTACTTTACTAATTCCTAGGTGAATTAGGCTCCAATCCTATGATTCAGATGTGGGTTTTTTTTCTATAAATAAGGCTTTTTAATGCAAAGATATAAATTTCAATTTTTTACTGTGTTCCAGATTAGTTTTCTCTGAGACAGTAATGCATATCTTGGATTTTGCACTTCTGTGGTAATCTCACAGGTCTTAGCTTTCTTTTGAGGCCCAGATGATACATATAGCCTGTGTAGTTTGGAACATTTAAGAAAGTATTTAAGTTGTTTCAGACAAGACACAAAAAAAATAGGCCTGGTACCAAACAGGTTAAGAGAAGTGAAGGAAAGTGTCCCTACTGATACTAAGTGTGTGTGTGCTTGTTGAACTATGTACGGATTGCTGAGTCCTCCCTTGTCTACCTGTCCTACATCTCCTCCAGGAAGCGAGACGAGGCTCTCCTTGTCCCGTCACTCCTCTCATTGAGTGACGGGACCCCCCACAGGCCGTCGGAGGCAGCGAGTGTAGTGATTGTCCCAGAGCGGCCATGGCAGGGACTGAAGGGACACGCTCCAGTGGTTCAATTTTAGCACTTTATCCCTATAAGCTTTTTATCAGACTCTCATTCAAGCTCCATTTTTTTATTGGATTTTAGTATTTTTTGCACCTAACCAAGCCTGATTTTATTTGGATGGTTGTTTCCTTTTGATTAAATTTAATGAACTATTTTATTCTTTCCATCTTTTTATAAATATTGTTAAATCTGTCTGAGTCTGGCTATTTCTTGGCGTGTGCAACGGTGCTCAAAGAACTTTATCCTTAGTGACATATTTACTATGTGTCAGATAAAGTAGTTTTAATGTCTGTTTCAGGGCTGACACAGTGACAAACAAAAACAGACAACCCTTCACTCTCACATTCATTCACTAGGGGCAGTTAGATTCACGCAGGTCTTTGGTTGCTGAAAGAAAGCCAGAGAGAACCCACAGTAACACAGGGAGGATACGCAGACTCCACTCTCAGAGAGATCGTAGTCGGCCAGCCTGAGAATCAAACTAACAACCGCCTTGCTGAGAGGCAGGAGAGCGGAGCATTAAGGCCCATAGTTGCTGGGATAAGCTCCAGTTCATCCTAACTGGAACAAGTGAAAGATGCTGAATGATGGAATGTATAAGCAAGTGAAGGTTTAACATCCTGAAACCTGGTGACATGTTTTGCCTTAGATTTTTCCTTAAACAAAAATTTAAAAGAAAGGCATCTGGAAAAGGTTTGTTCTTTCTGTTTTGTTTCTTATCCAAGTAACTTTGTCAGTTCTGAAGTATTCTCTGAGTTTGAGCTTCAGTGGTTAAACCGAATGTGACTCAGGGACATTAGCAGCTGAGTGGCCTGGACTGGAGTCAGAGGGAGAGTTGTTCCACCTGTGAGCCATTAGAAAAACTGTGGTTCATGGTCTATTTTAGAGTGAAACTTGAAGTGAAACTCGCTGTGCCTTTGTTTTAGGACTGGCTTGTAGACTGGTGGATATCTCAGGCCACTTCCTCTGTTTAGATTGTGTTTTTGTAACAAAAATGGTTTGTTTCTTTGAGAAAACATTTGACAAGTGACCCTTCCCTTTCAGCTGGACAGAGACTGCAGATTCTGGTTCATTTGAGTTAACTCAAAATGCCCAAATTTTGTTAAGGTGAAAACTATGCTTTGCTCCCAATAAACAACATTTTAAGCAGGACAGTCTGGTTCCTCTCCCGCAGTGAACTGATCAATTTGGAACTGGCCTCTGTGATAGGCCAGCTCCAAATCTTTATCTGCAACACACCGTACAAATGTGGAAGCTAGGTAGAGCTGGCTATGGAGCTAATTTAATAACTTTTCTGACTGGGTTAACAGCGTTTAATGCTTTCCTTCCTGTTGTTTCTGCTGAGGTCTGCTCTGTTGTCCAGGCCTCGGTGTGTTTTTTTTTCGTCTTGTTGCCAATTTAACAACAGTAAAGTCCTGTTGATGTCTGAGGTAAAGGCAGCAATCAAACAAGCAAACCTTATCCACATATCTTCATACAACTGGGTTCTGCTGCTGTTCTGTTCAGAAATAAGGACAGAGCTGCTCATAATATGCTGTATTCTGGTGTTTTATGTTTGTTTGGGTCAGTGGGGCACTGCATACACCCCACCCTTTGTTTCTCTGGTTATTCCATGTGTGATTATTCTGCCCATGGAAATGAAATTCAAGCACAGGGGTACCAGACTAACTTGTACAGAATAGGAAAACAGTTTTTCTGGATAGCCAGGTTAATATTTTTTGATGTTATAGATTCTAAGTGTATGTAATTTTTGTGGCTCCTTTCTTCTACATCAAAACGTTTCAACTTAAAAAAAAAAAAAAAACATTTCAACACAGCATTTATTTTTACTTTGGGACATTGTTTCCTGTCAGTGCTGCTCCTCTGACTGAGCTGTTGTTTTTCACATATTCACTTCCTTCTCACCATGAATCCTAAAATCTACAGTGATCCTTTTCATTCTGCCTCTCCTTCTCCTCACATACTGTGTCGTCTGCATACAGATTTATAATCTTCAAATGAACCAATATTCCCTTCTTCTCTGAACTATCTGCAATGTTACTGAGGGCAATTCCAGCTGATCTCATTAACTTTCAGCTTTGAAGAGAAAAGTAAAGGTTACGGACTCCCTTTTGTGGCCCCCGGGGAGGAACAAATTTTAACATGCGCTGCTGGGCTAAAGGATGCAGAAGAAGCTGTGCGTTCCCACATCATAATACATCATCATTACACAGCTCGTTTCAATTAAGTTTGCAGTCATCAAGGTTGGCACAGATGTGTGGTGTTAAAATTTTGTATAATGGAGCGGCCATAATGAAAGCAGCTTATTTATTTATTTGAGCGGAGATCTGTTTGCTTCCATTTGTTTTATGTGATAGTGTTTGTAAAGGGTTTTTGTATACATACCCACCTCCAATGAGCTGTACATGAGGTCTATAGCTGATGAGCTGATGATCGTTTTTTTCAAAGAGGAACGCAACTCACTGGTGAAAAGTTTCATTGTTGCAGTTCTGTCATACTTTTATTTTTAATTAGGCTTACTGTTAGCCTTTCCTATTCTATACAAAGGAGTTAGTCTGGTACTCCTTTGCTTAAATTTAGTTTGGGCAGAACAATGATAGGGAGAGTAACCACTGCTGACCCGAACAAACATGGTGGTTTGTTGTTTTTGCCAAAAAAAACACCAGAATACGGCATATTAGGAGCAGCTCTGTACTTAAGTATTTCTGAACAGGGACAGCAGCAGAAGCCAGTTGTACAAAGACTTGTGGAAAAGTGGGTTTGTTTGAATGTGGTTGTTGCGTCGGCCATCAACAGGAGTTTACTGTTGTTAAAATGGAAACAAAACGAAGAAAAAAATCACACTAAGGATGGAACAACAATGCAGACTTCGGTAGAATCAAGTGGTGACAAAAGAAAATACCAAACATTGTTAATCAGGTCAGAGAAGTTAAAGACGTTAGAGCTCGGTAGCCAGTGCTACTTTGGGCAAAACACTTTACCCGACTTGCCTCCAGTGACTGTGACACTGAATCTAATGGTTTTGACTGGACCTAAAAGAACAACTCAAGTCAGTTCATAAAAAGAAGGACACTTTAATGCGTATCAGAATAAGTAAATGTTTCCTGGAGGCTGAAGCTGGAACAGTGAGTCTATGGTGGACGATCCATTATATCCATCCATCCATTTTCTACCGCTTATTCCCGTTAGGGGTCGCGGGTGACTGGAGCCTATCCCAGTAACTTTGGGCCGAAGGCGATCCATTATATATTTAGGCTAATTATTTTTATTAATTTGGGCAACAGCGGCTCAGGGGGTAAAGCAGTCGAATCCTGCTCTCCCCAGTTCATACTGTCTTTGTGTCCTTGGGCAAGACACTTCACCCACCTTGCCTGTATGAATGTGTTAGTGTGATTGTGCACTGAGAAAAGCGCTATATAAGATTATTATTATTATCAAGCAACATGTTATCCACAGTAAAATGCAGCTTGGGTCAGTTTGCTCATGGTCATTGTGCTCTACAGTATCTCACTGTTTCCTGTCTATCTGGAAAAAATTCTACCTCCTAAACCGTAACAGTCCCCGCTTGTCTCCCCTGTTTCCATGTATACTCAGTCCTGCATTAGTAAAGCCCCTGTAAACTCCTGTTCTCTGAGGATGCCTCTGCTGCTGCATTGTAGGAAATCTTCTAAATTACACCAGGATTGCTGCTGCGTTTCCCTCCAGCTTTGATCTTCTCTCGACACTATTCACTCCGCTCATATCAACTTTTTTTTTCAGAGCATTTGGAGCTCAGGCATTACACTGTGCTGCTTCATTCCTCCTCCATCACCCAAGATGCATTTAATAAAACTATTATTTATTCATTTGATTTAATTCAAAGCCCCCCAAAATCTAATACTACAGGAGGGAAGTATACAATATTAAAAACTATAGGGCAATGAAAGTTCAATATTTGCATGCAGTGTGTGATGATGACTTTGGCATTTCAAACCTTGACTTTCCTTTTATTTAAAGTTACACTCTGTAAGATTCCTGGTCTTGCACCTCTAGAGGCCACAGGTGCCACTACACCATCGCAAAACGTAAACACTAGGGCCCCTCCTCCTTCTGAAATTGTGCGAGCGTGCGTCTATTTCCATCATTGTTTCAACTTTAGTTGACCTGCTGCTACCTTTGGAAGTTTGGACTGGATCTTCTATAGAGTTAGCGCTAGCGTTAGCTTATCAACAAATATCGCGCAATGGTCACAGTAAAAACAACTAATAACTGTATGAAAAGGCACGTTCTAAAGAAAAAATAAATAGGCTAATTTACCTGCCCAACAATAAAGAAGCAAAAACGTGATCCGATTTGCAGCCTTCTCTGTCTCTCATCTGACGCCAGCGAGCAAAAGTCTGTCCGATGTTGACTCTTGTCTGCGATCTGGTGCGGTCCTTTTCCCGTTTTCTTTTTCTTGCCTCGTCTGACATTGTCTTCATCTTCTTGTGTCCTTCGGCCCTGACGAACTGGCGAAAATAACAACGCTAAAAGTAGCTTCCTGGTTATACCTGCGCCTCAAGTCGTTCCCTGTCACGTGACTCTTCCTCAACAGCGGAGCGCTCCCGGCCAAGTTGCGAGGGCGATTTCTCAGTACAGAAGCCCCGCTCGGAGCAACAGATCGCGCCTCAGGCCTTATAATCGCTCAAAAAATCACAAAAACAAGTCAGTATGCCCCACATATTTAGGAGAAAAGTTACACAGTGTAATTTTAACTTGATTTATAGTTCCCTGTTGGTCTTCTCCAGTTAGCACCAGATTTAATTTTGCATTGCTGTACAAGCTCTGGTTAAATTTAAAACCTGGTTATATACTGTATGAGCGACTTCAGAAGTGTTGCATTATTGTTTAGTTTTGTTTCCAGTGTAGGATAATTCTAGCCCCTCTTTTTTTTTTTTTTTTTTTCATTTCCACTGAATTTTGAGCAATTTCTGCAGCACGTCTTCCCAAAATGGAAGATAACAAATCACAAGTAACCAAAATGGTCCCGGCTTATACAGAGTGAATTTAACCTCTGACCTGTTTAAGAGCATTAAGTTCTTTCCTTTGTCACCTGCTGGTTCTGCTGAAATTAACTTTGTTGTTGCTCAGTCCTCTGTGTGTGCTTTTTCTTCATCAGTCCTGACATAATGATCACATTCAAACAAACACACTTTTTCCCACAAATCTTTGCAGAACTGACTTTTGCTGTCCCTGTTGCTCAGAATTGCTCAGAATGGTGCTATATAGAAAAACCGGCATCATTTCTTCATTCTTTCGGCTGTGGACGCAGTGTGTTTACATCATCGTAGCTATAGCAATTTGATGTGCATGGAAAAGTAAATAAATTAAATAGAAAAATGTGTGGTCACTACTGTTCTCTGATGACCCACTGATGCTTTTCTATTACTTACATCTGACAGAGATCGTAGGTGCAGCAAGGCGCTGTAAGATGGCTCTATTTGTGATCTTTGTCCCTGTTTCACAGTAAGATCTGAATATGAATCTTTCACCTGCAACACTCATGCACCTTGTTCGAAAGCACCTTGAAAGTCCTGTGGCATACGCTAGATTGCTCTTTGTTGATTTTAGTTCAGCTTTTAATTCGATTCAACTACACATACTCCTTAAAAAACTGGTTCAGTTGGGGATGAACCCTTTTTTGATCACGTGGTACTACTCCTTCCTCTTAAAAAGGCCACAGCAAGTTAAATTAAATTCTGTTCTCTCTAATATAGGTGTAAGCAGTACGGGGGCTCCCCAAGGGTGCGTCAGCTTGCCATTTCTTTTTACGCTGTACACTAATGACTGCACCAGCTCTCAGCCTGATCAGTATGTCATAAAATTTTCGGATGACACAGTTATCCTCAGTCTGCTTATGGACAATTCAGGTGGTCACAAGTTTGCTGTGGACAGGTTTGTAGACTGCTGTGACACCCACAAACTCCAGATTAATACACTAAAAACTGTTGAGATGGTCCTAGACCCCAGATCAGTCGGAGACTGGAGTCTTGTTGTTATCCATGGTAACAACATTAAGCAGGTCTCCTCCTTTAAATATTTAGGAGTGCATATTGATAGTGACATTAGCTGGCACACACATGTGGCAAGTGTCTGTGCCAAAGTTCACCAGCGCGTTCACAATCGCTTTAAACACTCGTTCATCCCTCTGTCAATCAAACTGTTCAATGAACAGCGAGCACAAAGAAATAGAATGCTAAAATGAGGTTCAGTTTATTTGTATGTGTTCATATGTGGACAGGTATGTCCATATATATGGATGCATTTGCAGTATGCTTGAGATTCTGTGCACCAATATTAATGGATGTATGTTTTATTGTGTAAGCTATTTAATGTTTTTATAATTGTATTATATGCATTGTATTGTATTGCAGCACTGCCCCTTTCTAAGACTGATTTCTCCTACGGGAGACAAATAAATATACCTTAACCTTAACCTTATACCTGGCTTAAGGGAACAGCTGAAGGAACAACTAATCAAATTTGTTTCGGGACAATATTTTTGTTTAATTTTTATTTTTAATTTTTTTTTTTGTGCTAATTTAGCTCTCCAAATAATGCAAAGAACTCTGATGGTGAAATTGCAAACTGCAGTTCAACCCCACTTCATATAGTCTACTGCAGTCCTACAAGAACATGCTCTGCTGTTGAACAAATTGAAATAAGTTCACTTGAGTTCACTTGAAATGTAGAAACAAACTCGTTTTAGTGTGGCATTATTTCAAGCAAGAAATCGTGTAAAATAAACTTGTGTGCATTTCTCCTCCAGCAGTCACTAACTGGTGACTTTAAATTGCTTTTAGTGAATGACTGTGGGAGTGTGTGTCTCTGTGTCAGCTCTGTATTTTACTGGCCATTGTTCAGGGTATACCCCGCCTCAAGTCCACAGTTGCAGGGAAAATCACCAGCTATCCATGACCCCTAATGGTAATAAGCTGAAAAAAGATGAATTAATGAATCATTAATCATCAGTATGAAACAGCTTAAGATAAAATGCAGACTGTCAAGTTGTATCCTTGACTCAAAAAGGACAAATGTGAACAGTGAGAAGACAGTGACACTCCAAGCTCAGCCATTATTACTGTGAAGAATATGACTTTAATCATGGAGAAACCAAGGATGGGTCACCTACTGGGAAATATAGCTCGTGGCAGCCCTGCTATATAATTACTGTGCTGACATGCTACGTTTGCAAACTGCTGTATAAGCTATAAGAATAACCCACATACTATGGAGGGACGTAAAAATAGACTTTTGAACAGAAGGGTACAATGAATCACAGCTGCTCAGGACTGACCCTAGTGTTAAAAAAAAAAATAGTTTCCTCTTTTTTACCTGAAATGGTTCAATCAGCAAAAAGCAGACTGTAATGTGAAAGATCTGTGAAGAAATAGACCTTCTTCCACTTAATCATGTTATGGGTGGAGTCTATGCCAGCAACTATGGGCCGAAGGCGGGTTACACCCTGGACAATGGCCAGTTGGTTGCAGGGTTAACACTGAGACAAAGGGCAGGGAGTGAACCCACAGTAACACAGAAAAACATGAATGAAGTGAAACATGGATAAGTTTGGGTAATGCTTTCATGATAATAAAGTGGCGTAACACTCAACCCTAGATGCATAAAGTAAACATTAGAGCAGTGGTTCTTAATCTGGTGGTACTCAGGAGTCTTTTAGTTTTCTGAGGTGTTACTTGGTGTGATAAGTTTGGGAACCACTGCTTTAGAGTACGGTTTGCAATGCATGATACTCAATGTTTTTTGATGGTAAATTGGTCCAGTTTTACATTGAATAAAAGAAAATTTTGAAAAATTGCCATGCTAATTATGATGGTTGGTAATGGGGTTGGGACCAGGAAAAAAAAAGAAAAAAAGGTAAATTAAATAAAGTAAAAGAATAACTGATAATTAAATAACTGATCCATTCAGTATATATCAATAAACAAGGGTCCTAAGATCGAACCCTGTGGGACACCATTCCCTATCTTGATGTAGCATCAACAAGCAGTAATCTTTCCTTTAAGCTTGGTGCAATCATCAGTGGACTCTCATGTGTAGAGCAGAAGATGGTCAATGATGATGGTGGAAGATGAAACGCTATGGTCAGTGTGAAAGAAGGCATGAAATTGCAATTCATCCAGGGTCGAGATGAAACCATCAATCACAAAGACCACAGCTGCTCTGCCCAGTGCTCAGTATGAACAATGACTGCACTGTAATCATGTTTTGACACTACATATTTTTGCTGTTTTTAAGTGTCTGTAGGGTTATACAGTCGGTCATTAAAAGGAATATTTGTTTTAAAGTTGCAGTGAGTAGATGTTAGTGGTGTGTAGTGGTAAAAGTGCAGATTGGATCTCTTAAGAGAACTTAAGAAAAAAAACAAAAAACAAGTAGTTAATAATAAATGTGTCTTAACAATACAAGTGAAAGTGAAAAATAAATTTGCTGTACACTGAAGTACTAAGCACTAGCTAATACAGTGATTTTCAAATAGCCATAGTGGAAAGTAACTACATTCTCTCCTAGTAGACTTTCTAAAATTTACTTATTAATTTACAGAGAAATTTCAGACACCACAAAGTGATTAGTAATAGTGGCAAGAGTGGTAGCAGTAGTAATAGTAATAGTAGGAGCAGTAGTATCAGCAGTGGTGGCAGTAAGTTGTAATTGCAGTAGTAGTAGAAGTAGGTTTAGTAGTAGTTGTAAGTACTTTAACATAGGTAAAATTTACAGTTTTTACTTTTACTCAAATAATATATCCCTTGAGTACTTTTACTTCTGTTTGAGTTATGTTACTTTGAAGTATTTGAGAGCAGATTTCAAGTACTTCTTCCATCTCTGCTACTAACGAAAACATGTAATCGTTAAGAAAGCATTCAATACTTAATATGAAAAGAGATGTTTATTATCAAGAGTCTGACCTACGTGGCAGAGAAAATAAAGCCACTGAGCTGTGAGATAATTACTCGTTTCACCTTGTTATTCTGGTGCGGTTGTGTTTGTCTGATTTAGCTTGTCTTAAGGGGCCACTGTGTCTAGACCTGGATCAACCTTCAGTTTGTTGAAGGAAAATTGTATAGATAATCAAGGACTGCATTTATTTTTAATCCAGCTTTTTTTTTTTTTACTTTTTCAAACCCAAACTGGGACACAAAACAGAACAGTGCAATTAAAGCAGTGAAATTACACAAAATGGCTGAAAATTTATCATGATTTTAGAATGACCTTTTCACAATGCTGAACTCAACCCAATTGGAAAGGCTTTGGCAGATTTGTGCAAAAGCAAATGGCTGAAGATCCTAATGAATTAAAGTTAAATGAAGAATGTGTTCTCCACAACAACAATGTGACAGACTGAGAACATTAAATGGTAAATCAAAATGATGGAGTTTATGGCTGAAGGTGGAAAAGGAGATTTGTGAGTCCATCACTCGAGTCACTGCCATCACTGCCGCGAGACAAAATATGGTGGGCTGTCTCTGACTGGCGCTTCATCTAATCACCTCCAAATATTCCTCCAAATAGTCTGTTGACTTGACGACACTGAAATTGTACCTGGGGGAAAGCAAAAACAAAAGGATAAACATAGGCTTTTCAACATTGCCATAATTTAAGTTTGTCTAAAGCCATTCATAATTGTAGAAAAACTCATCAGCTTAAAAGCAGTGGTCATTTGTCTAAAGCCTGGGACACACAAACCCAGCGCCTGACCACCATCAGAAGAGGCAGGGCGAACGTTTTGTCTCCCCACGTCTCCCCTTGTCGCACTAAAAGTACTGTAGCTACAGACACATGGAAGCCGTTTAGGTCCATGACCGTGCATGTGTTAGTTCCGCATATGTGCAAATGTAATAACTATTTACATCAGCAGGTGGCGCTAGTCACTAAACTCTGTGGTTACATCGGGCTTCTGTAAATACACCTCTGTGACACTGCCATTGTTTACCTTAAGTGTTTATCAGTGAGTAATAATCATACGCCCTAAATTAAAAACATCTTATCACAGTAGAGAAAATAAAAGGGACTGGATTTTTACCGCTGTTTGCCTCAGAGGAAGGATTATGTTTTCATCTGCACAAGGCTACAAGCTAAGTTAACTGCAACGAATTAGCGTCATCGATGTGGGAAACATAATGACATAGAAAAACACCAGCACATTCTCGTAGTAACGACAACAGTGCCCATTGACATTTCCCCTTTTCCATTTGGATTTCTATACTCTTCCATGCACATCCCTGATAGGGCTGCACAATATATCGCAAAATTATTGTTATCACAATATCAGCAAACGCAATATCCATATCGCAAGAATCTAAATATATCACAATAACGTGGAAAACATGTAAAAGCTTCCAACATCAGCATCCAACCCTCTCCATTTATGCAGGCTTGGGGCAGGCACAAAGAGTACACTGAAAATCTGTATATAGCCTGTGTGGTTGTTTTGCACTGTTAATTCTATAATGTTACATATTTTTTGCTTTTTTTAGACTTTTTCTTGTAAAACCTTTTGTTTTTGATGCATCCTCACTAGGGCTGCACAATATATTGCAAAATTATTGTTATCACAATATCAGCAAATGCAATATCTGTAACGCAAGAATCTAAATATATCGCAATAACGCTGTGGTCTTCCATCTGACAGAGATTTACACTGAAGAATCATTTTTCACCTGAGCCTTAAAAGAACATGTGTTGTGACTAAATAAAAATGTTTAAAAAGTCCAGTTTTAGTGGTAATTTAATGAATTTAGTCACAGCTTAGCCTTGTTTTATTCCTGGTTTAGTCTGTGTTAAGTTTTGATTTTGTCGCTGTTTTGACTTGTAAATACAGGAACTTACATTTTTGTGAAATGTAGTGAATTTAACTTACTATGCTATGAAAAGTAGGCTCTATTTTCAAATATCGTAATAATATTGTTATTGCAATTTTCAACATAGTTATCGAATATCGCATGTTTTCTCCATATCGTGCAGCCCTAATCCCTGACATAAGCAGCAGTAGAGCAAGCGGTGCTAGATTTCGGATCACTGGCTCTACAATGATGTAAACAAACAGCGTCCACAGCCTGAAATTTGCTCTGACTGACTTCGGTCTATTGAATATTTCTACATATAGCTTTGCGTATTACCAATAAACTTATATTTTGATGTACTACTGCTAAGGTTAATAACGCTTCAACATTAGTAATAATAATACTTTGATTTTATGTGGTGTTTTTCTTCTTTCACTCTAAGGTCACTCTACTCTTAGGTGCATTCCAAATATGGCACAAATAATGAGCATGCTACAAAGTTATCGGACCCAAGGTTGCAGGGGGGGCTCCTGTCGATGGTGGGAAGACTCTGCAGAAACTGAGAACTTTTTGTGGCCCTGCCCTATGCACAAAAAAGTTACTCGAAGCCAAGAAGATAATGCTATGCAGAGATTGTCATACATCGTCAAACATAGTATAAAAAGCTTAGGACACTCCTCTTTTTGGAGCGCTCTCGTTCTGCTGACTGTAACCTTACCTGTGTTTTTACTGAATAAACCTTCTGACTTGATTACACTTCTGAATCATCGTCCTCTTTGATGCTTTCACCCAAAATGAACAAATCCTTACAGGTCGCAGCCATGATTCAACGTGAGAACCCTCGCACAGTGTGAACAAGTTTACACTTTCCACGTCATTCATAAATCTTGTAAGACAAAAAAAATTTGCATAATGTACACGTGGCTTAAAAGGAATGGTGCAGGTGCAGTTTGGAAAGATATGGAAACTTTATATTGTATGTTGTATTGCAAATTTCATTTGACCATTGTACATCATTAACAAATTAAATAGGCTTTTAAAATCACATACAAATTAAATCACAGCGTCTTTACTTTGATCTGGCTGTGTTTACCACAGGCTACCAACCAGGACGCAGTGCGCTGTGCAGCTCAGACTGTAAACTCACTGATCAAATACAGACGTGTGAGCTGTTTTCATCTCATAAATAAACATCATTCTTAAGCACAAACAAACTTCTAATGAACCACCGTAATTAACTAAATAGATAGTCATTAGGCTTCAATGCAGCTAATTTTTAAGCCGCAGCGATCTTAAAAAAAAGCCCTGCATGCTTTCATTAGCTCCCGGTTAGACTACTGTAATGCTCTCTACGTTGGAATTAACCCGGCCTCTGTGCACTGTCTTCATCTTGTGCAAAATGCTGCTGCCCGCCTCCTTATTAACACTCGCAAACACGACCACATCACACCCGTCCTCAGCTCTCTCCACTGGCTCCCAGTGCAGTTCAGAGTTCAGTTTAAGCTTCTGTTGTTTGTTTTCAATGCAATTAATGGCTATGCGCCTGTGTATTTATGTGAGATTTTAAGCTTTTGTCAACCCAGTAGGGCCCTGCGTTCTGCTGGACAACATCTGCTTGAAGTCCCACGCTCCAGGTGTAAACAGTGGGTTGATCGCTCTTTTGCAGAGGCAGGTCCTAAACTCTGGAACACGCTACCTATTGAGTTGCGTACAGGGCTTAATTTGTAAATCAAAAGATGCCGGAACAAAAATTGTGCTTTGACACTGGAGTTCAGAACGTACACAAAACACAATGCTTAGGCACACACACATCCCAAAATACCAAGCAACTGCTAATTTATACTGAGTTTTAAATTATATTTTAACATATTTGTTAACATTATTATACATTATAGCGTTTCACTTCAGTGTAATGTGTCAGTGTACATTTGTGTGATTCTACGCGTAATTACTGCGCTTTTGTAAACTTTTTGTCATAGACCTACTGTAGCCACCAGTCTGAAGCAAGAACACAGACTCATGCAGCTGTGGTCTGTGTAAACAAAGTCTAGACCAGGAAAGGGAGCACACGGCAGCAGTAAGCTTTCAGCCTAATCATGTCTCTCCATTTGCTTTCGCTTCTTTTTAGTGACTGCCGTGGAGTGCACAGTCTTCGCTGGGTAATGGTGTCTCACGGCTCCAGGCTCTGTGAGCCTCAGCGTTAGCTCGAGCTTTCAGATGCATTTGAACAAACAAAAGAGAACAAACTGCTGTGGATCTATGTCCCGTGTGCACAGGGGATAGAAAGCGCATCACGTAGGTCCCCTCCGTAACCAAAGTCAGGACAAACCTCAACAGATTTACTGTCTTCTGGCTGAAAGCAAACAAGTCACTCTTGACTTAAAGAGCAGCAGTCAGCTGTAGCTCCACTCGTGTTTGTAAACACACAGCCTACTATGGCTCTGTGCAGCTCTGTGGATGCAGCAGGGATTGGGCGGGGTCGGGGGACATCTCAAGGTACCACAGTGCGTACTGCTGTACACCTGCAGACACCACTGGTGTTAACAGTGGTTAATAGATCTTTCAGTTTGACGTGAAGGTCTTTTCCACCCGATTCCCTGTACACTCTATAGACACCAATTACAGCGCGGGGACAGTCTGTGTTGAAGCGCTCACGTGGAAATGAAGCGTGGCTTTTATGTTTAAAACATATGCATTTCTGTGTAATTACACCTCTGACCTTCAGCACAGGTTTAGGAGGTGAAAAGAGTCAAATGTAGTCAACACTTTGTTCTGAGTTGTGTATGAGTTACCGGATCTAAGCAAACAGTTGCCGGATCAGACCACGTCAAAATAAGGGAGTTTCCGGATCCTGTTCCGGCAAGATCCGGCTCAAATTAAGCCCTGGTTGCGTACCATCACAGACCTGACTCTGTTCAAGGCCAAACTTAAAACCTATTTGTACAGGCTGGCCTTCAACATGTAGTGTTGTGACATTTCCTGTATTAAGGTCTGCCTACATGTACTAGTTTAATGTACTTTTTATTTCTATGTACTTATGGATTCTTTTTACGGTTTTAAATCATGTAAAGCACTTTGGGCAACGCTGGTTGTTGTAAAGCGGTATATAAATAAAGGTTCTCTGTGTATTTTGTTCTTCCAATTAACTTAAATTTGGTATTTGAGTGTTAATTAAGGAAAGAAGGATGTGTGGTGGTCTATCAGTCTAATAGACAAAAAACAAAACAAAAAACAAGTAGTTAATACACAATGGGGGCTATTATTTCAAAGTATTTATTTTTTTACAAATATATCGAGCGAGTTATTGTTATGGTCTAAAAACATCTTACATGATGCTTTTAGCTTTTTAGCTTGATGCGTGGTGCAAGCCGGAGAACATGTAAAAGCTTTTTCAACATCAGCTTCCAACCCTCTCCATTTATCCAGGCTTGGGGCTGGCACAAAGAGTACACTGTAAATCTGTATATAGCTTGTGTGGTTGTTTTGCACTGTTAATTTTATAATGTTACATATTTTTTGCTTTTTTTTTAGACTTTTTCCTTGTAAAACCTTTTGTTTTTGATGCATCCTCACCAGGGCTGCACAATATATCGCAAAATTATCGTTATCGCAATATCAGCAAACGCAATATCTGTATCGCAAAAATCTAAATATATCACAATAACGCTGTGGTCTTCCATCTGACAGAGATTTACACTGAAGAATCATTTTCCACCAGAGCCTTAAAAGAACATGTGTTGTGACTAAATAAAAATGTTTTAGTGGTAATTTAATGAATTTAGTCACAGCTTAGCCTTGTTTTATTCCTGGTTTAGTCTGTGTTAAGTTTTGTTTTTGTCGCTGTTTTGACTTGTAAATACAGGAACTTACATTTTTGTGAAATGTAGTGAATTTAACTTACTATGTTCGAAAAGTAGGCTCTATTTTCAAATATCGCAATAATATCATTATCGCAGTTTTCAACATAGTTATCAAATATCGCATGTTTTCTCCATATCGTGCAGCCCTAATCCTCACTTTATTTTCTTGCTTTCTGCACTTTATTCTGTATTAAGAGTTGCCTTAACAAGTGACTTTCTCCACTGTGAGATTAATAAAGGTCAGTATAATCTAATTACTGGCTTGTGACTGTGGCTGTATATCCAAGAAGGCAAAGTGTTCACACCAAAATGCAAAAGGTAAAACACAATTATAGAGAAATCAAAATAACCATCGTGCGTGTGAAGTGCTTTAAGTGTTAGAAACCTGTCAGCTGCAGTCAACCAAGCAATGAATCTTTTGTAAAATTGTCTTTTTGTTAACAATTTGTGCAGTGTTTTATTTTTCTGTTTAAACGACATCTCCATTCAAAACACAAATGAAACACTGACAACATATTATTCACACTGTCACAGCACAGGGCCAATTCTTGTAATAATGTCAGCTGCAGAAAAACTTGAGTCACTCACAATTGCTTTATTGCAATGAAAGTCCTACAGAAAAGCCCACACAACTCAAAGTAATGAACTACACTTTTCTAAGCCAGGTTTAAATCATCTGTGTCTAAATCAGATTTAATTTAATTACAGCTCATGTGCGTGTCTCTGACTTTAAATAAACTAATAGATGAGTCTCGTTGTTTATGTTGTCTCTGTATAATAAAAGTGTATTTTCAAAGATCCCCAATCTTGCAAAATCGACTTCTTTGAGTTTTTATCCATGTTATAATGTTGTTTCTACCTCAAAAACATACCTGGACAATTATATTGTTTCATTCACATTTGAGTAATCCTGTATGCAAAGGCTGTCCCCTTCTCAAGATCTGCAAACACTCGGTCTCATGACTCTATGTAGACACATGAAACCAGGAAGTGCTCCTGTGTGTTTCTAAAGCCCATACATTGTTACTATGAAGCAGTCAGCTCATTTATCTGTTAGCGTCATGTTGTTAATAACCGTGCTAAATATCCATTTTATGCTGTTCATTCCTGACCTTTGCCAGCAGGGGGCAACAGACACCAAATCCAAGCGTTCTCTAAAAAGTCAGCTCCCCAAAATCTTTCCATACATATACATTATTATAAGTTATAATTAGGGCCGGGAATCGATAAAAAAAAACAAAAAACGAATTAATCGCAAATCTGAAAAAAATTTATCGTGATTAATCGTATTATGAATTGACGTACAAACACAAAATTGTTAATTTAGAACATTTATTTTGAATGAACCTTCACATACTTTACTGTAAACTTGTGCAATGCAAACAAAACTTGCAAAGAAAATAAATGAATAGTCTCTTTGAGACCTGTAACTCAGACAAAGTTTGCCTAAATGAGGTACAACCAACAAATACACAAAACTTACCTAAAAAAGCATGTGTAATGTCTTTTAGAACTTTAACAAAACTAAGTTTAATTCTTCAATTAATAACAATTGTTGTGGTTCACAACAGTGTAAATATTATGAACTGTGTTACTCCAGTGGTCATTGAACTCATCCTTGCATAGATTGCACATAACTTTAGTTTTGTGTATATTGCTGTCTGGTGATGATTTGAAGCAGAATTGTCCATTTAGCAATGAGTCTTTTTGGTCACTCATGTTGCTTTAGCTCGTTCACTTGTTGCATTAGGCTCGTTCCAGATGAACTGAGCCTGGATTGTGAACGAGAGTGCACGGCCGCAATGAGAGGAGGGGAAATACGCCTGTACTGAAGTCGGACAGTTTGTGGCTCAGATCACGCACCATCACGCCCCAAATCCACTTCTCGCGTGTGTTGGTTTATCCAGGTCAAAACTGTAACTTTAGTCTGTATTTTTTTAAAAAGAGGCGGGGGAAGAGGAGAGGAGGGCAGTGAAGTGTTGTGCGTTACGTTTCTGATCAGCACTGAGCCGTGCAGCCTCCGCAGTTGCTCCTGATGAACTGCGGTGACTCAGATGCTGGTCTCGTTTGGATCTCACGGTGACCGTTGCACTTGTGGCATCAGAGCAAGTTGGACACAAATCTAATCAGCGTGCACTGCACACAGAGCGACACTGATCCAAACTGCGCAGGTCTGGCTCATCTCGAACGCGCCTGATGGATGGAAACGGAAATGTGTCTTCTTCTACGCTCGCACAGTGCACTGATAAAAGTGATTTTTCAGGCCAGTAAATATTATTTGGATCTTTCACTGAAATTTACAAAGCATCTTTTTGTTGGGGCCTTTTCTCAGGAAATCTATGTAATTTTCAAACTGCTTTTTTGTATGTGTAAGTAATGTTGTATTTGCTATTTCTTCTATTAAATTAACTGTCCTTGCATACTTAACATTTACTTAAGATTCCTCCGCATTAACACCGATAAGCGCAAACGAAAACATAGTAAGTAAAATGCACAGTTCAAGTTTGTCTGATGACGTCACGCGTCCGTTCCTCTGGACCTGTCTCTCGGTCAGAGCTGAGCATGTTGCTGCCGCTGAAACACTTGCACTTTCCATGAATGCGTGAGTATATCTTTCATTGGAACTTACCTGAATGATAACACAGTCTTACTAAAGACACAGTTTGGTCCCCTGCTTTGTTATAATTTGCTGGTTTAGCCATTTAGTTCAATCTGTATGTATTAGCATCAGTTAGCGGTCAGGGTGCTAACGTTACGTGTTGGGGTTTGGTGAAACAGGTGTATTTGCTGGGTCTTGCTATTTTCATTTGACTTGCAGATACTAAAGAGCACAAAATAGTGGTTCACGTTGAACAATCGGTCGATGGAGGTGAGTTTTTTTAACGTTAGCTCAGCGCGAACTGGGGTTAGTCACAGCTGCAGCAGAGTGAGAGGCTACAAAGTTAACAAAAAGCTAAGCGCTAACAAAGCGTTAGCTTAGCGAAGTGGATTTTGCAGCAATATTGTTGCTCTGAATCCAGCTCATTTCAATTCGACTCCTCATGCAATGTAAATTCCGGCCATTTTGGGATGTGTACAGATACACGGTATAGAACGTTACGTTTAGTAACCACGATACAGCTTTTCTTTTGGAGCGATAACTTTAGCTAATGTTCGGCGGTTAAGTCACACACCAAATGTATGCTAACAGCCTCCCGCGTTTTTCCTGACCCAGTCTTATCAAGCACACAGCAGCAGGCTGCTGAATAAAAGTGGTGGAAAAAATAAAAAGCGTCTAATTACATATAATCATGTTTTTGTTTATTGTAAGCAATTGTTGTACTGTGAATTGTTTTAAAGTCGGTGTATATATCATAAAGAGGCAAAGCACCTCAATGTAAATAATGGCCTATTAACAGCACTATGATTTTGAACTTTGATGTATTCTTTGTTGTCTTTAAACGTTATTGATTTTATTCTAACCTTTATTGAGGTTTGGTTTGTCCTGGGTTTTAAAATGCTGATTTTTATAGACCGGTTGCCATAATAATGTTTTTTTTTTATATCCTCTACAGAATTTAAGATAGAAGATTGAAAATTATTATCTGAAATCTACTATCAGCATACTGGTCTGGTAAGTACATGTTATTCATGCTGCCTGTGACATATTTTGGGAATTTATGGTGTCTAAAGGTTTCAGTATCCTGGGCCTGGACATGTTATTGATAAGAGTAGTTGAATATGTATTAGGCATGGGGCGATATTAAATTTTTGTCTCACAATTATTGTGGCCATAATAATTGGATTAACAACAATATAAATTTTGATAAATAAAGTAATTTTGATTCTGATTCTTATATTTTTAAAGGGCTCCCTGCTTTTACAAGTATAGCAAGAAGAAAGAGAGGAGGAGCCTTGCTGCTCTGATCACCACTCCAGTCCTTACTAACTGCTCCAGAGTTTTAAACCTAAGTGCCATAACTTCCAGGTGAGAGATGAACACATAGCTGTTGAGAGGCTTTATTTTCAAAGGTCCCATATGCTTTTTTACACCTTTGACAGATTGGAGAAATGGGCTAAACTACGAACTGACATTTTTAAAAATTTTATTTATTTTTATTTTTTTTTTTCATTTTTTTGAGGAAAAAAAACACTTTTTAGTTCTTCTGGGAAATCAAAAAGCCTCGACTCCCTCACAGTTAAACACATCTTCTTCAATCAGATATGTTGTTGAATGGCGGTGGCAATAAGGCTTCTCTAGGTGCGTTTGTTCACAGTGCAGGGGCAAGTATACTCACTTTATGGTATCATTTGTAGAATCTGCATGTTTTCAGGACTATAGCACAAAACACAACTTTAGGTATGTGTTTGACGTAGAAAAAATATTGTAACATTGTTAAAAGCTTAAAAGTTAAAAAGTCAATTTTGCAGGATCTTCAAGTTTTAGTTTCTAAATTGCCACAAATATTGTCAATTGTACCTTTAATATGAACACTGGCGTTATTATAGTAAACATGACGGTGAAGAGCAGAGCATAACTTAATGCACAGTATTAACAATTCAGCCATCTTCCCAGATTAGGAGATTGTCCTAACTTCATATCACAATTCGATTTTTTTTTTTTAATCATCCAAACCTAACATTGGTGTTAATGTAAATTTAAACTCCTACATTCTTGACTTGCAGTGACTCAAATTGTACACAGCACTAGCACTAATGCTAGGTTTTATCTTGTATATGAGACAAGATGTACAGTATGTTCCCAAATCTTGTCCACTAAATTTAAAAAAGGATTTTATCAGGCTAATTTAAAATCAACATTAAATGTTAACAATTGATGTGGTTATTTTACTTGATGTTTATGTAGCTTATGTTTTTTCTCTTTTACAGTGTAAACAATTCAACCCACGTGACTTCTTCAGAGTTCTTCAGTCAGCACAGTGCAAGTTGGTTTTATTTGTATTGTCATTTGGTTTTATTTCCACTTTTCTTCATTGAGCTAATGTCACACAGTTGAGATTTTCTTTTTTTGGTAGCAGTGCACTGAGTAGCATTTTTTTCCCTCGCGCGTTCAAGATGCAATGGATATGCAAATTGTGCAGCTTTAGATCTGAAAAGAGAGTAGAATTGTTTAAGCATTACAGGCTTAAACATGGGAGCTGTCAGTTATTTCCTTGTCTTCATTCTGACTGCCCCTGTTCTTCTAAGTCAGTTAATAGCCTTAAAGTGCATTTATCTCGACATCATTGCCACACTGGGACACCACAGACCCTTTACTCATTCACATGCATTCTCTGTTGTGCATGTGCTTTTAATACAGAAAAGGAGTACTTTGAACATCTTGGGAAACATTTGAGAAAGTTTCAAGTTGTGCCATGTGTTTTCAAAAACTGTACTTTCAGCACCAACATTTATTCAACTTTTAATAGTCATAGACACAAGAAACATTTTGATCACCACCTTGATGACTTTAAAAGCGAAGTTTTAAAAATGTACACTGACTTTGTAGTCCCTCAGAATGACATTGAAAATGATGAACCTTTGATTGATGAAACAGAGAATCCCCCTCAAACTATAAAGGGTATTGGTCGCTTTTTACTGAAATTAGAAAGCATTTACAATGTTTCCAGAACGTGCATAAATGAAATAGCGGATGAGCTATATTTTATGTCAAGCAGTGCATCCAGTAAGGTTTTGAAAGATGTGGTTGAGACCACTTTACAGAGTCACAAATATAGTTTAGATGCTTCTTTGATTTCGGATTTGGTAAAAAATATTTGTGAAAAGCACCCTCTAAGTTCTGCTTTTGGTCCAAATGGACTTTTGACAACATCATTTAAAAGGAGAGAGTTTGTGAAAACACATTTTTCTTTTGTGGAGCCAAAAGAGTTTATTCTTGACCGAACACAGGGCAGAACATTTCAATATGTGCCAATTGTGCCATCATTGCTTCAGGTGCTAAAAAGTGAAAATGACACAAAAGTCCATTCTCCTGGACGAACAAATCAAAGTACTCCAATGTACCGTTCATTCCAAGACGGCTGTCATTATAAAAAAAATGAGTTTTTGTGTGAAGAGGATAATATTTGTATTATTCTGTATGTTGATGACTTTGAGGTGTGCAATCCACTCGGCACATCCAGAAAAAAACATAAAATTACTGCTGTTTATTGGGTGTTGGGAGATGTCCTTGGGTCGCCTTCAAAATTGACATCTGTCAATTTGTCCATTCTTTGTAAAGCAGATGACACTAAACAGTTTGGGTATGACAAAATTTTAGAGCCACTTCTAAAAGATTTGAGCAGTTTAGAGAGTGAGGGTGTTTTTGTTTCAAAGTATGGAAAAACAGTTAAAGCCACAGTACTGTGTGTGGTGGCTGATAACTTGGGGGCTCATGCTGTGGCAGGATTCGTTGAGAATTTTGTGGGTACTCACATTTGCCGATTTTGTCTTGGAGAGAAGTCTTACTTTCAAACAAAAGAAGTACGTTCTGGGTTTTTTGAACGAAGGACTGCACAACAGCATGCGCATCATGTTCAGACAGCCCTGTCCAATGTAAATGCCAGTCCCTGTCATGGTGTGAAAAGACAGTGTGTCTTGTCGAAAAGTCTTAAACATTTCCATGTAACATCTGGATTCCCTCCAGATATCATGCACGACATTCTTGAGGGAATTGTCCCTTTGGAACTGGCATTGTCAATCGATGTCTTCATCAAGAAGAAATATTTTTCTCTTTCAGAACTGAATGACTTAATCTGCCATTTCCCATACAAAAGTAGTGATAAGGCAAATAAACCTCATCCAGTGCCATCAACCTTTGCAAAACGAAAATCAGTAGGTGGTAACGCACATGAAAACTGGTGCCTTTTGCGCATGCTGCCTTTGCTGATAGGGAAAAAAATACCAGAGACTGATTGTGTGTGGCAGTTGCTAATGGTGTTGAAAGACATTTTAGAATTGGTGATGTCTTCTGTCCATAGTGAAAGTAGCATTTCTTATCTGGACAGTCTCATTTCTGAGCATCGTTGGCGGCTTCTTGAAGCATTTCCTCACCAAAAGCTCATTCCAAAACACCACTTCCTTGAGCATTACCCCAAACTCATTCAAGAGTTTGGTCCTTTATCTGCTTTGTGGACAATGCGATTTGAAGCAAAACATCATTTCTTTAAAAGAGCTGTCAGGCAAATAGGTTGCTTCAGAAATATCTTGCTGTCTCTTGCCAACAGACACCAGTTGATGATGGCCTATCACTTTCAGGACTCGAGCTCAAAACAAAGTACACTTTCTGTGTCAAATGCCACAAAAATGCACATTAATTTGCTGTCAGATGAAATAAAATGCATGATACAGTCCCGATTTCCAAATGTTTCTGACATACATGTTGCAAATAAAGTCTGTTTTTTAGGAACAGAGTACATGGTTGGAATGCTTGTGTGTCATGGGTCTACTGCCGGGTTACCAGACTTTGCTGAAGTGTTGCAGATGGTGTTGATTTGTGAAAAATTGTTTTTTGTTGTAAGAATCCAAAACAGTTGGTACATTGAACATCTTCGTTGTTATGAAATTGAGAAAACGCACATATTGCAATTGGTTGAACACAATGAACTACTTGACTTCTATCCTTTGAGTGCATACACTATTGATGAGAAACGTTTTGCAGTCCTTAAACGCCATATTTGCCTTCACGTTTAGGTGTCCAAAGGGCAAGAAGAGAGCTCCAACACTGCAGAAGTAAATATATACACTAGTTAAAATGACCTTTTTATTGATTTAATTTTCAAATCTTGATTAAAGTATTTTTGACTCTATTTACATGGTGAAATTGGATTTTTTGTTTTGTTCTGAGATATTTCTGACTTGTTTAAAGTTTTCTTATTTCAAGCAGAATTATCTGTCTCTCTATGGACAAATAATTTAGCTTATTATAATGAAGACAATATATTTAGAAACATGTCAAACACCCAGAAACAAGTCCAAATATCTCATCAAAACCTGATTAAGATGAATATTGAAACCAACAAAAGGTTATATGACCTACCTGGGTCCTAAATCATTACTAAATACCAGACAAAAGCATAATATAGCTAATTTAAGGAAGTGATATTTTATGACATGCCTCTTACACTCTTTTATATTTTTCAGGCTCTGTTTAAATGGCTTACCCGGCAAAGCTGTGTGTCATTATAAACGACACTGACGTTCGCAAGTTGGTTCTTCAAAAGGGAATACCTGAGTCAGTACAGGACCTGAAATTGGCCATCATGCAGACCTTTGATATCCCATGTGAATTTACTTTAATGTACGAAGACAAAGAGTTTGGCAAGTTTTTCACACTAACGGACATTAGTGACATAGAGGACAAAGGAACTGTAAAAATAGTAAAAGAGGAGCCAGTTGTGCTCACATTAAATATGTCTAGCACTGAGAGTGATTTCCAAGTAAACTTGTCCTCCACCTCTGAGAGCGATTTCCCACTCCAAGAAACTGACACATTGTCTCTGCATTCATCAACCTCCCATGACACAATCCCACTGTCCTCTGACAGTGATAGTCAAGGTCGATCTCAACCTTGGCCCGCAAAATTTGTGGTCCCCCCATTCTCATATGACATTGAAATGGCTCTTCAAACAGGAAACCAGGCTTACATAAAATATGGGACTCCCTTGAATGATGCAAGGGTTAAGTCTGCCCTTTTGGAAAAACTTGCTGAAGAAATCTTTAGTTACACAGCTTATCCTACTGGACTGCAGATTCTTACGGTAGCTGAAGCCCTGATTAACAAGTACCCGTGCCTAAAAGAACCCGGATCATTTAATGGATTGTATGGCTGGCAGCAACGAATGAAGTACAAAATGGGCAACTACAGACAAAAATTGCGAAACCGCAACACCTGTTGTCCAGAACTGGAGGTTAATTCAAAAAAGCAACGATTAAATGACAAACTCCAACCTCGTGGCTTTAAAAAACCTCAAAAGGCAGAGGTAAACTATCTCCCTCCATTAACACATGGTGACACCAAAGACTTATTGGAGCAGGTCAGAGTTGACTTACACGAGGTCACTGTAAGGAATAACGAGAAGAATATAGAAGAAAAAATGGAGAGGACTTTCCCAATCAGAAGAAATGAAGTGGTTAGGGAATGTCCATCTGTGAAACACTTCAAAGAGAGATGGCCAGCGCTCTTCTCAGAAACACAAGTAAGTTCAGATATTTTTGTGTCATTGTGTTGCGTAGTTCATCCATCCAATCTGGGACCAGTCTGATGAGGTTTAATAAGTCTTATTATTTTCTTATTTTCAGACCTCTATTGTATTATACCTTCACAGTTTTAATTGCATTCTGTTGCCTTCCTCAGAAGAGTCACTGGAGGTCTGTTGTATGTCTGGTCAGCTGATTTAAACAGATTTTGGCGGACATGGGAAAATGGGCTTCTAATCCACTGACTAGTCACAGTAGTTTCCAGTTTCACTCCTGAGGAAGGCAACTGAGTGCAACCAAAAATGACCAATAAAATACATTGTCCAAAATCAACTTTCCTTAGCTTTCTACTAGGTTGTAATGCTGAATATGTGGATTGACTGTTGGCCAAATCTTCTTCTCTCTTCATTCAGATCAAACATGAGTTCAGAAGGATAACAACGATCAATCTTGAGCGAACATTTCTGGAAAAGCTGGATTTCTACACACCGAAATTACTAGAGATACTGTCAAGAAAAGGGGGAGTCAGTGGCATAAAAATAAGACCAGTTCTGAATTCCATCAATGAGGTACAGTATACTGTATACTGAATGTATTTTTTAGGCGAATGATTTCCAGTGATGTATAATTATTTAATTTTTTTAAGGACAATGTCGAGAGCAAGAGAGACGCCATAATTCAAGCCTTGATGGAGTATCTTGGTGAGCCAGCAGAGGAACTGATCAAGGAATACCAGGTAATTATAAACATTAGTTGAGTTAGTGAGGTTAAATATAAAACATTCCCATAACTTGAGGAGCGCTTAGTGTACTGTGTGCTAAAGTGATACTCTGTAGGTTTAAATCTATTTCAAATTTTCTAAAATGCATGTAATTGACCGTATGGGTCTGCAGCATGTTGTGAGGTAGTCTCAAATATGTATTCAGCAGTGTTTCACTTTGCTTGTGGAAGAACACTTTGACGAATAGCATGAGTTGCCTTAACTGGTCTAATCAGGAGGGGAGACACAAAAAATGATTTTTTGTCAAACAATGATACAGTAAATTGTACAAACTAAGAAGTCATCAGAGAAAAAAAATAAGACGCTTTGCCTTGTTTTTTTTTTTTTTGTTTGTTTTAGAGCCAGGCTCATGTTTTTTTTAACCAATCACATGCTTCCACAGGACACTTTTAATTCAAAGAATTTAAAACCAACCTTAGACCGGTGTTTGTTTTGTTTATACTCCTGGTTTATGTATGTATGAAACTGTGATAGAGGGAATGGAAGAAGAAGGTAGGAGAGCAGAGAATCTTGAACCATAAAGTATACTAACTCTTCTTTTCTTATCTCCATATAGAACATACCCCTCAATTTTGACGAAGAGGCGGAATCCTTCATAATGAAAATATGTACCTTCAACCAGACACCCTCAGGAACAAGCAAAAGTTCCATTGTCATCGAAGGAGTGGAAGTGATTGGGAATTGCTACAATTTATCACAGGCTTGTTTTCTGCTCATGGGTGTAATTTATGCAATTAATTTGAGCTACCCCAAACCACTCAAATATACTTTTGAAGTGTTTCAGAAATTGTTTCTCGAGCTGGATGTGTTAAAAATGTCATGCAAAGTTCAGTCTCTCAAAAGTAAACTCCTATTGTAAAATGTTGACCAACAATGGTTAGGTCCCATCTAAATTAACATTTAGTGGTGTTGTGCCACACACTTTTTTTTTTCTTTTTTTAGTTACATGTTTGGCAAAATTTAAGTTTTACTTTGATTAAGTAATCAGATTTTTGTTAAATATCAAACTGACAATTCAATGGGGGCACAGTCAGATCTATATTTTTATAGTACATTTTACAGTGTGTTTGAAGTCAAGTTCCATATTGCTTTTTTGCCATTATATTTAGGCAAACAAGAATTCAGTCAATAGTATACCACAACAGAAGCTTTATTATAACAATTGATAATTGTTATAGAGAATGGGGGGACCACAATGTTCCATGTTGCTACACTGATGATAAACCATGGTATTATATTTTTATTTGCAACTATCTTTTTTGTATTTTGTTCATTCTGACTGTTACAATTAGGGGTGGGCGAAATGACAATTGAAATTTGAAAAGGGGTTTATGAAGATATAAATGGCAGTAGTCTCTTGACTTTGATATTGACTTTGATTTTTTTTTTTTTTTTTTTTGTCTTACATCAAAGTCACAAGAAGTGAATAAATCTTAATCATAATCTTGATCTTAGTAAAATTGTTAGATTTCACCCACCTCTAATGACAATGCAGTCTGTCTGAATTGCTGTAAGTGCAAAATGCTACTCATACAAACTTGTATCCAGGTTTATAAGAAAAAGATTTGCAATATGATTGGCAAGCAGGGTTGTTCTTAAGGAGCATATTTGAGGCCGTTTGGGGGCTTCTAATTGGCCATTACATTAGCAAAAATGTAAGCAAAATGTGCAATTTGCTAATAAAAATTAGCATGTTAAAAAAAAATGTTTTTTTGTGTAAGATATTGACATGCATTGTTATTACAAATTAGTGAGGAAGTAATTTTTAGAGGTTTAAAAAACAATTTATTTAAATAGTACTTGTAACTATAATAGATTTAAAAAGGTATTTCAGAAATTACTATTAAATAGGGCTTTTTTGGCATACAAAGTGCAAGTAAAAGTAACTTTGAAATTGTTTCCAAAAAAATTTAAAACAGACAGTAAATGTTAATTATTAATGTGGGAAATTTTAATTATGAATGATGTGTAGAATTTACTCAAGTTTACTACACATTTCTTAATTATACTAGTAAGTAAAATTTACTTATAAACCCTGTTAAGGTATTCAATAATAATTGAAAATTGTCAGTAAATGTTATTTGTAGATGTGTGTAAATTTTACTTTCAAAGTAACCATAAAAAATACTCTTGTTTGATACTTATTAATTCAGTGTATTCTAAAGTCATATTTACATAGGTTTTGTGAGGGGAAAAAGTTACTTAAGGTTTATTAAGTAAATGCCACTTCTGACTTTTATCAGTGTGCATTTCTGCCCCGCTGGAAGACCCGTGGTGTGTTGTCATAATATTTTTGTTGTGATCAAATGAATCGATGCGACAATTGAAATTAATGCAATTAAATCAATAAAATAAAGCACTGCGTTAACGCGATAATTTTCCCAGCCCTAGTTATAATATGAAATATGAATACAAATATTTCAAAAAGCCTGAAAAAAGCATAATATGGAATTTTTAAGCATTAAAATGCATGTGCCCTAAAAGCCTCTAAAATGAGTCCATTGAGAACTTCTGTAATACACATTTTAATACCAAATTCATATTTTCATCTTTAGAAAATGCAAATTTTTATTTTATCGTTCTCCTCCTTTCCGTTCTGCTTTTGGGTCGCCACAGCAAACCATCTGCCTGCTAGCGTCCAGTGATTTAAATGTTTAACTGGGCAGCAAAGTTTACACCAGATGCCATTCATGACACCTTCTGCATTTATCCAGGCTTGGGACCAGCACAAAGAGTACACTGGCTTGTGATTACGTGTGTCTCGATTCCTCTTGGCTGGATTTTGTTGTTGCCAGTAACCTGACGCAGACTTGGGTCATTATTATGTTAAAGATATGAGCCTTTCTCTATTGCTGTAAAAGTCAGTGGGAGTCGAACGCTCAGATCGATGCTGTTTCTCTGAAAACTGTCAGAGTATTTAACAATAAAAAAAAAAAACACATATCAAAGTTGCATAAGAAAACTCACAGCCCAGTGAAGTGGGAACAGCAGCTTGACGGAGCCAAACAGCGTGCGGCAAGAACAACCCGAACTTAGGCAGATTAAACAATTACA
Source organism: Bostrychus sinensis (assembly GCA_020698575.1). NCBI lineage: Eukaryota > Metazoa > Chordata > Actinopteri > Gobiiformes > Eleotridae > Bostrychus > Bostrychus sinensis. Next base: position 6,687,362 of record CM036251.1, read on the forward strand.
CCCACATGCATAAAAAGTCAATTTTTTATCTAACACAGTCTTTTATGAATTCTGCTCTGTTTTTTTTTTTGTTTTTTGTTTTTTTAGCAAATGTGTTGAGAACCAACAAGAACAAGAAAGGCAACTCAAGAGTTTTAAATGGATGAACAGTTTTTCATTTACTCAAAATCCAGAAGAAATTGGCTGTGGTTGCTACAAAGAGCATCATAGACTTCTTTTTAAAGTTTTTGGTCTTTAATCCAATCCGATCCACGATTTAGAAATAAAGACACACAGTATGATAAAAAGCACACATAAAAACACTATATTGCCAAAAGTACCATGCCAAATAACTGAATTCAGTTGTTCCAATCACTTCCATGGCCACTGGTGTAGAAAATCAAGCACCTAAGCAGCAGCTTTGTAGAAAATTTTGTGGAAAAGTTTGGGGATGGCCACGCAAGGTTGGTGTGGAAGAACTTGACCTGACCTCAACCCGACAGAACACCTTTGGGATAAACCAAATAAGAGCAATACACTAAAATAACAATAAATATGAAAAAAGCTGTAAAATAAATAAAAACAAAACAATAAAAGACAAAAGAGGACCACACAGCTCACGCCGAGTTAAAAGTCATGGGTCTTAAAACGTTCGACTGTGGGGGCCACTCTGATGCGAGGAGAGGGCAGAGGCTTCCACAGTTTGGGGCCAACCAAAGCCTTGTCCGAGGAGCCTCAAGCTGGAGGCGGCCCTCAGACCTCAGTGAGCGAGCCGGAGTAAATTTGTATGAGGTCAACAAACAATAAAATCCCAAAATCAATCCTAAAACAAACAGATCTCTGACAGAATAAAGCAATAAAAGATGAATAAAAGAAAGCCTAACTAGTTACATACTTACTACACCAGCGTTTTTCCATCACCGCCTTCTAGCTCTTGAACCATAAACTTAATTTTTAACAATCCCGTGACTAACAAACTCTAAATACTGGATTTTTAAGAGGATTTGGGTTATACCAGCAAAGAACTACTTATAGGATGCTTATAGGGTTATGATATATGTTATTGTTTCATGAAAAAACAGACATCACAAGACCTGCCTGATGATATTAGCAAAAGCATCAAGCAGCAAAATAGTAGAAGCCGAGTTCAGAGAGCTTTGTGCAGACTGGAACTTATCCCAGCAACTATGGTTCAAACGGCAAGATCTTAAAAATGTCAGATGTTTTTCAAAACCGGAGAGACCCCACACATAAAAAATCAAAGCTATCACAGGTTTGGTCCTACAGTGTGTGGCAAAGACAGCACACCACACACGAACGGATTTCACTCACAAACATTGCCAGGTCAGACGGGAAATCTCGCAAAACCTCACGTGATTAAACGTGATTTTGGCGTACACAAACATGGCGGACGACAAAGAAGCAATTGCTATGGTTTGTGGACTATTTCTAACAGAGGCAGGTGGTCGGATAATGCACCTTACCTCCCTTTACAAGGAGTCTTTGGCCAGAGAGGCTCAGAAACTTGTAACTGACCCGACACACGTCCTGAATGCAGAATTTGAGACGCTGCCATCAGGTCCTATAGGTTCAGGCTGCATAAATGTAGATTTAACAGATATAAATATTATTTTATTTCAGCGTCTGCTCGATTTGTTCATGGAAATTCTATAGGAGCACTTATAATCTTTTTCCTCAATTTTCCTCAATGATACCGCTTGTACATCGTCTTATTATCTTTTGGGAGAAGCCTGTGTTGTTTCCATTGGGGCGTTGGTGGCGCAGTGGGTTAAGCATTCGCCCAGCAACCAGAGGGTGGCCAGTTCAAATCCCATCTGAAGCGCATACTGTCGTTGTGTCCCTGGGCAAGACACTTCACCCACCTTGCCTGTGTGAATGTGTTAGTGTGGCTGTGTTTGGTGGTGGTCGAAGGGACCATTGGCACAGATTGGCAGCCATGCTTCCATCAGTCTGCCCCAGGGCAGCTGTGGCTACAGAAGTAGCTCACCACCACCGAGTGTGACTGAGGAGTGAATGAATAATAGATCAAAAATTATAAAGCGACTTTGAGTTGTGTGAAAAGCGCTATATAAAATTGATGTATTATTATTTCCGGTCAAAAAAAAAAAAAACTTGTTGGTTGAATGAAAGTAACTTTAAGTCAGAATTTGCCAGGGGTATGAATAATTTCAGGCTTCACTGTAAATACAGCGCCACATGCACAAGAAAAAAGTCCATTATGGCGGAAAATGACGTCTGCCTTTACCTATTCATTCATTAGGGACAATTTAATTTCACCGGTTCTCCTAAAACATGGAGGGGAGACGTGCAGACTTTGCTCAGAGATCGTTGTGGGCCGACCCGAGGACTGAAATCAGTATGCAATAAAAAGCCTAATAAGCCTAATTTTATGTTAATAGTTTTAGATTAATGTTAAGATTAGGTTATTTTTCCATGAATGGGATGGTTTAGTTTGAGTTAGGCTAAATGATATCACAGAGTAAAAAGCCTGGTTTAAAATACAGTGACAGTGGTCAGGCTCAGACCATTAATCACATCACAGAGACATGAAATATTCCCCTGGGTGACAAATGGGGACTGGACATAATTGTACACTTTTAACTACAAGCATTTTTCAGAATTATTTCATGCCTATGCACAAGAAAATGTGTCGTGCAATGGGAAGAAAGGTATCTGTATCATTGTTAAATTAAATATTTATGTAGAGGCTCCGAGGAACAGTCAGGATCATTTATATGAAGAAGGGTTTTAGCTGAAGCCCACCAAAAAAAATCAAATCAAACCAAGCACAGGCTGTGGTTACAATAGATTTAGTTTTTAAGGTCTAATTTTAATCTAGCATGTTATTGCTGTGGTAAATTGCATGCTAATGAAGACTTTATTTAATGGAGCCTTGAACCAAAGACCGAGATGTTTACAGCTTTTAATTGAAGCAAGATGTGACAGATGTGGGGCTATTTAAAACCTCATTTGAAGATAAGTGATTGACACTAACATGCTCAGTGCTGTGTGCAGATGCTGGTGAGTTTATATCTTAATGTAAATGTCAACATTAGTCTGTCATATCAACGACACACAGCTGTGCCAACTTAACTCAGTTGGACCCCTGGGCTTGTTTCCCTGCAACAAAACTGTCCAGACTATTCTGTAATTTTGTTTTGGTTGCAGACACAGCAGAGAACCTTGCATTGAAAAGATATGTTTGGAAAAAAGTTGTGTTTTCAGTGCTTTTATGGCAGTCTCATTTGCGATCCTCCATGCGGACAAAAAGGAGTGGATCTGCAACCCATCCATTCGAAGCTCTTTTGTGGTTGGAAAATAGCTCTAAAAATTCTTTAAAAAGCTGAGGCACATAGGCGCTATTCCTGTTTAGATCAGGCCCAAAAAATCAAGCAAACACAACCCAAGCCTGTTCACATTCAGTCCAAACCTGAGCCAGACCTCTCACTCCCTTCACTCGTTGTTTACTGAAGCAGAGGGGAACACAGCAGACCTCTTTGTTTGTCACTGAAGCGTTTGGGGCTTTATTGCTGTACTGCACATTAATCACCTCAATCATCACTGAGTTGTTCCCCATCCCCATGAGAAGCGAGAGAGCAGAAGGTGAACTTTGAGTGACTGACTTTCTCACTAATATGACTGTATTATTTGGGATTTGTCTTTAAACAATAAAATATTTGTTAAGTAAAATATGACTTCCCAAAACCAAAAAAGTAAATGAAAACTCCTTTTAAAAAACTGTACAGTTCAAGGTGTAAAATAATAATACAAAAATTCTCTCAAGCTCTTCAACGCTAGCTTCTGTGTCTCAACGACTTCATCCTCAGCTTCATCATCCACCAGCATCACCTCCTCAGAATCTGACTTTCCTCCTCTTCAGTATCACTCCCCAGCCTTGTAGAGGACGGTTTAGTGTCAGGTTCAAAGAGTTTGAGGTTAGCCCAGATTGCCAGTTTCTCTCCTCTAATATTTGTGAGCCTGTTCCGGACGTTTGTGTGCGTGTTTCCAAATAGAGACCAATTGCGCTCAGATGCAGCTGTGTCGTTGTCACAAATGTATTGATACCTATTCAGAATTATGATGCTTAATATTGTGCCCCCAAAATATCACAATATACCACAAAACACATTTTTACAGCCGTAACAGTTGAGCTAACCACAAATATGGAGTCTGCAGTCTGGAGTTTGGTAGTGTTGTGGAGATCAGCTGTGCATGTGATAGGTTACTACATGTACCACATGTTACTACATGTACCACAGGTTGCTACATGTACCACAGGTTACTACATGTACCACAGGTTACTACATGTACCACATGTTACTACATGTATCACAGGTTACTACATGTACCACATGTTACTACATGTACCACATGTTACTACATGTATCACAGGTTACTACATGTACCACAGGTTACTACATGTACCACAGGTTACTACATGTACCACATGTTACTACATGTATCACAGGTTACTACATGTACCACATGTTACTACATGTACCACATGTTACTACATGTATCACAGGTTACTACATGTACCACAGGTTACTACATGTACCACAGGTTACTACATGTACCACATGTTACTACATGTACCACAGGTTACTACATGTACCACAGGTTACTACATGTACCACATGTTACTACATGTATCACAGGTTACTACATGTACCACATGTTACTACATGTACCACATGTTACTACATGTACCACATGTTACTACATGTATCACAGGTTACTACATGTACCACAGGTTACTACATGTACCACATGTTACTACATGTACCACAGGTTACTACATGTACCACATGTTACTACATGTACCACAGGTTACTACATGTACCACAGGTTACTACATGTACCACAGGTTACTACATGTACCACATGTTACTACATGTATCACAGGTTACTACATGTACCACATGTTACTACATGTACCACATGTTACTACATGTATCACAGGTTACTACATGTACCACAGGTTACTACATGTACCACAGGTTACTACATGTACCACATGTTACTACATGTATCACAGGTTACTACATGAACTACAGGTTACTACATGTACCACAGGTTACTACATGTACCACAGGTTACTACATGTACCACAGGTTACTACATGTATCACAGGTTACTACATGTACCACATGTTACTACATGTACCGCAGGTTACTACATGTACCACATGTTACTACATGTACCACAGGTTACTACATGTACCGCAGGTTACTACATGTACCACATGTTACTACATGTATCACAGGTTACTACATGTACCACATGTTACTACATGTACCACATGTTACTACATGTACCACATGTTACTACATGTATCACAGGTTACTACATGTACCACATGTTACTACATGTACCACATGTTACTACATGTACCGCAGGTTACTACATGTACCACAGGTTACTACATGTACCACAGGTTACTACATGTACCACATGTTACTACATGTACCACATGTTACTACATGTACCACATGTATCTGTGACTGAGGAATAACACAGATATTGAAGTGAGTTTGTGTTTTTTATGCTATAGTATATTGCCCTGTCATGGGACAGCATTGAATTGTGTAAGTTCCCAATTTATTCCCATAAATTCCCATTTATTCCCATGGAAAATTTCCAACTTTGAAAATTCCTAGAATATTGCATCCCTACCAATGAGAGCGGTAAGAACTAACGAAGCCTTGTGAATGATTTTACACAAACTCAGACACACTGATCAGTAAAGAGCACAGTGTAGAGGCTTCAGGGGACACAGGACCACCCATGAGGAAAAACATAAATCAGCTCCTCTGGTGATCGTTCACAAGCTGGGACAATGAGGGTGCTAGCTCTGTGATTGATGCAGCTCATGCTTCAGTGATTGATCTGAACTTGACATCTCTTTTATGAACGTCTTAGTGAGGCATTATGTTACAGTGAAACAGTAAAGGAGTGTAGGAGACGAGCTGACACATCTCTGAACCACCTTACACCCCTGCACAAGGTCGGGTCTCTTAAAAAGGCCAAATCAATCTCAGCTGATCCAAGCTCTGCCCTGCGGTGTGAATGTAGATTAATAACACCATGACATGAGATCAGCAGTTAGCATTTGGGCTGATGATATAACTCTGAAAAGGTCACAGGTCGCTGCTGTCATCAGGGTTTTTGTAACTTCAGGATTAGTGCACTGATGTAGGGATTTTAATAATAGTGTTTGGCAATTTTAATGTTACAGGGATAGTTCAGTATTTTGTAATTGTTGTTATATTAGATTAGTTTATGAGCTTGCTTGTTCTCTTAATAGTTGTTTGCATATGTTTGGAAAAGCAAACAGGAGCAACATCACAGGGAATAAACTATAAACTGTTATAAATGGGGCCAGTGAACATTTACTGTACTACTATATCCATCCATCTTCTATTGCTTATGACCGGGTCACAGAGGGAGCAGTCTAAGCAGAGACGCCCAGTCTTCCCTCACCCCAGACACTTCCTGCAGCTGTTACAAGTGAATTTCAAGGCGTTCCCAGGCCAGCTGAGAGACACACTCCTTCCAGCGTGTCCTAGGTCTTCCCAGGGGCCTCTTCCTGGTGGGACAGGGCCGGAACACCTCCCCAGGAAGGCGTCCAGGAGGAACAGATGCCAGAGCCACATGAGCTGACTCCTCTTGATGTGGAGAAGTGGCTCTACTCCGAGCTCCTCCCAGGTGACAGAGCTCCTCACCCCATGTCTAAGGGTGCGCCCAGCCACCCTGCGGAGGAAACTCATTTCGGCCGCTTGTATCCAGGATCTTGTCCTTTTGGTCATTACCCAAAGCTCATGACAGGTGAGAGTAGGAACATAGCTCGACTGGTAACTCGAGAGCTTTGCCTTTCAGCTCAGCTTTTTATTTAATGGTTTAAAGGTTATTTCTAAAGTTTAAGGGCACTATGTTTTGTTATATAAATAAGCAATTAAATAAAAAGCAGTGTCATATCAAATACATAAATGCAATCATATCTTCTATGCAAAACATATTTGCACACATCAAATATTTATTTTTCCAGTGTTAGAAAGCTCATTGTTACTGGCCCCATTAGCAGCCACACATAACACAAATCCTGAGCCATTGCTTCTGTCTGCTTCTCCAAAATGCTGATAATTACCTACTAATTACAACTCTACCTATCCCTAAGAATGTCATAAACCTACATTACCCTGCTGTCCTTTATAAACACGCTCTGTGGACTACAATAAACCATCAGTAATTTTCCCACTTCATGCACCATTGATCAACTTTCTATTGAATATAAATGGCAGCCATTTTGACTCAGGGGCTTCATTTCCAACTAAACTAACTCGCCAGAAATGAAACTTTTGTATGAATAATATTAATAATTTGAATTTACCAACAGAGCAACCCATGCCAGCGCTGGAGTCAACGGAGGCCACGGCATCAGCATTTCAAACTCACATCGCTCTCAAAACTGAATGTTAATGTAGAGAAGAAATCTGCATGAAGTCTTGTATTTAGAAAAAGCTGCACTAACAAACCTTCGTTACTCTGAGTTTAAATTCTAGTGTCCTGTCAGCATAAACAAGACACAAATATGATGAGGCAGCCATGGAAACTGTTGCATACGTTTATTGGAAAGCTTGCTATTTTTAAACTTTTTCTTGGACACAGAGACAAGTTTGCAACGAAACAATCAGAAAGACATTTGTGGCTATCGTTGACTTCAAATTTAAATATATTTCTGTAGCACATTTAGAAACAAACAGTGACAGGTAGCATCCATGTTTGTTTACCATTTAGTTCTCACAAGTTCCTCGCTGCGTTTGGTTGGCGTCAGTTGTGACCTCATTAGATCTTGTAGTGTGTGAGCCCCAGTCTTTCAGTCGTCAGAACTAAATCTGCTGAAACCAGTCGTTAGTGTGGGCTCCTAGTCTTTTCAGAATCTGTAACGAATCTGTAAGTGTGTCCCCTGCTTAACCTGTGTAGTCTTTATGTTATATTCTGATTACAGATGCTTATGGCTACATTCAGTAAAACGGCTAAATGTTGATACGCTTTCCAAACAGGCTCTGATATTACTTACATGTGGTCGATTGGTGTTTGTTTCCAAAAACATCTTGTTCATTCATAATTGGAACGCTGCTATTCTGTTTACACACACTAAAAGGGCCTGTTAATACTAGTAAAAACAGTCAGCTGCAGAGGAGATTTCACTAGTAATAGTTTAATATGAAGCACACAACATGCCACCAGTTTACTAAAGACTATTGTTATTTGGTACATATGCACTAAAACCACAGTTTATGCTTCAACCACAGTTTAAGGTTTCAGGTGGCACGTAATGACAATTTAAGATAAGACAGCCATTCCCAAAGTCAAGACTGTTGTGGCCCCTTAAATTTTATCACCAGTCGTATTGAATACTGCAATGCCCTGCTTTCTGGTCTTCCCAAAAAGAGTATTGCACCTCTACTACAACTTTTACAAAACTCCGCAGCTCGTGTGCTGACGAAGACCAGAAGGCGGGCCCACATTACACCAGTTTTAGAATCATTGCATTGGCTCCCTGTGTGTTTCAGGATCGACTTTAAGGTTCTTTTATTGGTCTTTAAATGTCTTAATGGTCTTGTGCCTTCTTATCTTTCAGATCTGCTTTTACGTTATGAACCCTCGCGGCCCCTGAGGTCCTCCGGTACCGGCCTCCTGATAGTTTCTAAAGCCAGGACGCATACGCACGGAGAGGCAGCTAGTATAATTTTTTTTCTTTTTATCCCATTCTTATTCATTCCATTCCTTTATTCTTTATATTTTTTATCAGGTCATATTTCCAGTGTTTCCTCGGAGGGGGCTCTCTGCACTGGGGGCTGTGATCGGTCGTGGCTGCTGTGGCTCTGTCCTGTGGGTTACTTTGGCCTGGTCGGGTGGCTTCTCTGCCTCCCACTTTGCTGTGTGCCCTGGGTCGGTGTCCTGGTGGTTATAAATAAAGACTGATTGATTGAAAACAAACAAACAACAACAACAAAAAGACAACAGCCAAACACTACCAATAAATTCATACGTAGCAGACAATGATTATAAAAGTTCATACAGTTCATTCATCCAATCACCTGATCCAGGAGCTATTGCACATATTCCAAAGAAAAGAAAAAGTATAGCACATAGTCCATACACTGTTAAAACTACATAAAGTATTTGCACAAACTCATGGTATAAAATATTGCACAAAAGAACAAATTAATAAAATCTAAAATACTGCACAATTCCCTAGGTGGCCTTAAAGTGCAAGACAAGACATTTGATGCTTCTCTAAATGAGGCAGGAAACTCAAAAAATCCAGACTTAATCACTGCTAAAATCCCTCTTTTTACTCTACAGTGTAAAATCTTTAGTGTCTTATTGGCTTAAACTCTCTTCTCCTTTGAAACAAGTGCCAACAAAATGCCAGCCTCCGTTCTTCAGCCCACAGTGTACAAACAAGTGGCAACAGGAATCGTGTTTACCTGATTTAGTCCTGATCCTGTCTAAGCATCCTTTGGCTCCTTTCATTAGCTCTGAGTCGATCTATTACTGGTGAGGGGCCAGAGGGCGACCGCGGGGCCCTTGGGAAAAACGCAGACAGATTATTGGATTTTTAATTTGAAGTTGGAGCTAATGGAATAAAGTTCAGTGCAGCTGCAGGCGGCTGATACCTTCGCAGGACGCTGCTATAGTCCCAGCCGTGTGTGCAAATAAATGTGCAAAGGAAGGAAGAAGCAAGAAATTAAAACTACATCTTCATTTTATTTTCCTTTTGGCTGTTTCATTTCAGTGTAAAATGATCTGCCTTCATCTAACCCTAAATTCTCAGCATCCTCTTCTCTCGCACCAACTAACGTAAGATATACTTTTGTTACATTATTGTCCCTGTAGCATATCCCCCTGAATGAAGGTCAACACTTTAAATGGTGATTCTCTGATTTAATGTTATTATATCTTTAAATCTGCCTGGGGAAACACACAAAAGAATGTGTGTAAACCAAATACAATACCCAAACTCCTTTTTTGCATTAGCAAGTACATAAGCATGAGATTTAGCTTATCAGGAACAGAACAAATACCTTGACACGTAAAATAAAGACATAAAATTATCAGGGATATTCTCCGTCAGACCATAAACCTACCTCGTGCCTCTTCAGAGGGGTAGCTAGCTAATAAAGATGCCATGCTTATTGCTCCGCCAAACTTTTTCCCTTTTTACCGTCCTCTCGATGTCAAGCTAATTAAGTACAACGTAACAGCGCTACAACAGGAAATACCTCTCAAAAAAATAAAAGTGCACAATGTCAAAACAGGAAGTTAACCGTAACCAGGGCAAAATAATACAACATATCAAAATAAAGTATCAAAAGTGTTCCCTGCAAAGGCAAAACACCCATTTTCACTACATCCATAAATCTCCTCTCTGGTCTTCCTCTAGGCCTTCAGCTCTAACCTCATCACAGTCCCTCCTCTGTCCACATCGTCCCAGTCTGGCCTCTTCCTGAAACTCTCTTTATTCATTCGTTATTTCTTTGTCTTATTATATTGTATGTTTCAGTTTCACTTTGGTTCCCAAAGTGGGGTCTGGGGCCCCCTGGGGGGCTGCGAAGGTGCCGCAGGGGGGCCGCCAGAGGTTGTCTACATTAATTACATAAAAAAGAAAATTGAGTTTGAAATTAATTACAATTGAGTACTTATATAACTTAAAAGCAATTTATAGCCATCAGTCTGTGATTTTTGTAGTATTATTTGTAGTATTTTGGTAGTATTATTTGTAGTTGTATTCAAAGTACTTTTGAAGTATTATTTGTAGTATTCTTTAAATATTTTTTGTAGTATTTTTGTTGTTGTATTTGAAGCATTTGTACTATTATTTGTAATAGTTCTAGTATTGTTTGTAGTATTTTTGTATTATCTGAAATATTTTTGTTGTATTATTTGTAGTATTTTGGTAGTATTATTTGTAGTTGTATTCAAAGTACTTTTGTAGTATTATTTGTAGTATTTTTGTTGTTGTATTTGAAGTATTTGTACTATTATTTGTAATAGTTCTAGTAGTGTTTGTAGTATTTTTGTATTATTATCTGAATTATTTTTGAAAGAGAAAGAAAGATGAGTAGTAGTCTAATAAATGTCAGCTTCATAATAAAGTGCAGATGATAATGATGATAATAACTATCACATTATACCATGGGGTGATTAAAGAGTTTTCTTCAAACAAAGGAAAAAAACAGCAAACAAAACAGCTTCACCTTAATTAAACTTTATCAGAGCCACACTTTACACAGCCTTGGGTAGTTATGACTCGAAATGTTTTAATTACATTGGATGCTAAAAGTTTGCTCAGGTTCTCAATATAGCAGTTGTTTGTTTTGAGCTGGGCTTAATTTCTTCATTCAGCTCCTTAACCTTTCTCACTGCAGCAGGTTCTCAAAACATTTCTCACAATATTGTCATCCACAAGTATTTATTAGAAATGGCTTTTGTCATTGCCATCCTGCAGCAAATTATGTATGTATACATAACATATACATACATATAAGTTATGTATGTATACATAACATATACATACATATAAGTTATGTATGTATACATAACATATACATATACATACATATAAGTTATGTATGTATACATAACATATACATATACATATAAGTTATGTATGTATACATAACATATACATACATATAAGTTATGTATGTATACATAACATATACATATACATACATATAAGTTATGTATGTATACATAACATATACATATACATATAAGTTATGTATGTATACATAACATATACATACATATAAGTTATGTATGTATACATAACATATACATATACATATAAGTTATGTATGTATACATAACATATACATACATATAAGTTATGTATGTATACATAACATATACATACATATAAGTTATGTATGTATACATAACATATACATATACATATAAGTTATGTATGTATACATAACATATACATATACATATAAGTTATGTATGTATACATAACATATACATACATATAAGTTATGTATGTATACATAACATATACATATACATATAAGTTATGTATGTATACATAACATATACATACATATAAGTTATGTATGTATACATAACATATACATACATATAAGTTATGTATGTATACATAACATATACATACATATAAGTTATGTATGTATACATAACATATACATATACATATAAGTTATGTATGTATACATAACATATACATACATATAAGTTATGTATGTATACATAACATATACATACATATAAGTTATGTATGTATACTTAACATAACTTGCTCTGCCAGGTGAGCAGCAGAGACAGAACCTCACACTGAGTCACAGCCTTCAGCTCCTTCTCATCCCTCTCCCTGCATCTCTCATCCTGCATTCAGCATCCTGCAATCAACATCCTGCATCTTGCGGTCAGAATCTTTTTCTCAGCATCCTTCATTCAGCATCCTGCATTCAGCATCCTGCATTTAGCATCCTGCATTCAGCATCCTGCATTTAGCATCCTGCATTCAGCATCCTGCATTCAGCATCCTGTGTTCAGCATTCTGCATCTTGTGTTCAGCATCTTTTTCTCAGCATCCTGCATTCAGCATCCTGTGTTCAGTATCCTGGATTCAGCATCTTGTGTTCACCATTCTCCATTCTGCGTTCAGCATCTTTTTCTCAGCATCCTGCATTCAGCATCTTTTTCTCAGCATCCTGCATTCAGCATCCTGCTTTTAGCATCCTGTGTTCAGCATCCTACATCTTATGTTCAGCATCTTTTTCTCAGCATCCTGCATTCAGCATCCTGCTTTTAGCATCCTGTGTTCAGCATCCTGTGTTCAGCATCCTACATCTTGTGTTCAGCATCTTTTTCTCAGCATCCTGCATTCAGCATCCTTCGTTCAGCATCCTGCATTCAGCATCCTGCAAACAGCATTTTGCATTCAGCATCCTGCAAACAGCATTTTGCATTCAGCATCCTCCTCTCAGCGTCCTGCGTCCAGTATCCAGCATACAGCATCCTGCATTCTTCATCATCCCTTCATCTTGCCCGGCCCTTTCCTGCAATAAATATTTCAAATCTATGTTTTCTGCACATAGCACACTGTTTTCTGTGCTTTTTCCCAGTGTGTTTTCAGCAAAAGTAACATTACTGATATAAAGAGACGTTCTTAATTCACAAACTTAGCGTTCCATGAAAGATCAGAATAGCCGGCTGTAAATTCATCAAAGTTTTATTCTGAGCGCTTTTAAAGACCCTCTCCCATCTTGTGCTGTTGACAGATGAATCAGTTTCTTTGCCTTTCATCACTGCCTTCCCAGGATTACACCATTCTCCTCTTTCCTTTCCCCTGCACCGCTCTTGGCAGCTCTATTACATGAATCATCAAAAAGTGTTGCCATCATCCACCTCCAGCCCTCTTTTTCTCTGGAGGCAGATTCATGTGTAAGGCTTTCCAATATAATGACATTTAAAATTTCCCTCTTTTTGGCTTCACAGGTTTAAATTTTCTTTTATTGAGTGCATTAGTCTCACAGTGAGCCAATAACCTGCCAACCAGAATGGGGCAGATTTATCAAAGAGGTGCTTTTTTTTTTTTTTTTTTTTTTTTTTTTTTTGTAAAATGTATGCGACAAAGTTAAACGTAATATTGAGTTTAAAGGAGATATATTCTGCAAATTGTCCTTTTTTTTGAGCTTTCTGTGAAGTTATATTGTTGTTCTCTCATCAAAAACAGACCTGGAGTTGTGTTTTGTTTTATTCAATCCTGTTTAAGTATTCCTGTATTCTTTGGTGCAGAGTTTCTGAGGCCTCAGAACGCTCAGTTTGACGAACCACACCAGGAAGCACTGACCGATCAACAAGCTCTCTACATCTCATCCATTCATCCTAAAAACAGTCTAAAGCTCTTTTTCGACTGATTCCCCACAGACATTTTTCATTCTGTAGTACAGTGGTTCCCAAAGTGGGGTCCGGGGCCCCCTGGGGGTCCGAGAAGGTACTGCAGGGGGCCCCCCAAAGGCTGTCTATTTTAAGTACATAAAAAGATAGTGAGTTTGAAATTAATTGCAGATATATACTTATTTAAAAATGTTACTTTTAAACCATTTTTAGCCAACAGTCAGTGTTTTTTTGTTTTGTTTTGTTTTTTATAATGCTTTTATAGAAATACACGGAGAAAACCATGACATAATCTTTTGAATAGAGGGAAGTTGTATAGTTAGGGGTCCGTGTGAGATTTTTTGGAAAGTTAATGGGGCCCCGACTCTCCTGAGTTTGGGAATAACTGCTGTAGTAAAATGGAATCACACAAAAAGTTTAAGCAAGTGAAAAGCTCATTTTCTATGTTTCTGTTCAAAATAGCATAACAGTCCTGCACTCTGCTGCCACCTGCTGGTCTCTTCACCTGATTATTTATCACAGCAGTAAAGTAATTACTGAAAGAGCTTTTTTTTTTTTTTTGTCACGTAATGTTTTCAAAGGTTGTAAAACATACAATGTTGTTCTAGAGGTGACCAAGATTGTTTTAAAAATATAAATAAAAGGCTAATATGTCCCATTTAAATACATCAAAAGCACAAGTCACGATTCATGAATGCCCTCATGACTCAACAGCTCTACCTATAAATGGTCATCACATCATCTGCCTCCATCTAATCCTATCCTCTGCTTCCTCTTCTCTCACACCATCTATTTTCATTTCCTCTTTTACTGCATCCATAAATCTCCTCTTTGGTCTTCCTCTAGGCCTCAGCATCCTTCTACACATTATCCTTATTGTCCTTCCTCTGTACAATCAATCTGGCCTCTCTGACTTTATCTTCATAACATCTAACGTGACAACACTACAGGTAGCTTTGAATATACTCTGAGAAAGCTTTGTAAACACGATGACCTTCTTCATTAGTTAAAGGAGTGTGCACTGTGCAGTAATTAACGATAATAACACTGTTTAACCCTGCCTTTGACACAATAAAGCTTTTTCTCTGCATTGTTTCCATAAACAGCTCAAGAAAAAAACGACCGTATTTTCCGCACTATAAGGCGCATCGGATTATAAGGTGCACCTTCAATGAATGGCCTATTTTAAAACTGTTTTCATATATAGGGCGCACCGCATTATAAGGCGCATCCACTAGATGGCGCTGCGCTAAAGGGGATGTCAATAAAACAGTCAGATAAGTCAGTCAGTCAAACTTTATTAATAGAATACAAACCAGCGTTCTTACAACTCCCTCGTTGAAAACAATGTATTTCCAACTCCATTTGTCACAGTTCAAAGCTACATGAACAGCGTTCGAGCGCTCAGTTTTCTGTCCCCTCAATGTCGCAACTCTTCTACTGAGATGGCGCAAAGGCCACGCCTCCTTGTTCTTTTGCGGCAGGATCCATAAACACGCCTATGGCACACATGAACAGCTGGGACTGGAATTCCCCTTTACCGTTTTTACCGCTGTCACTTCGGCGACGCCCCCTGAATACGGTAGCCATAATTAACCAACATTGATCCATATATAAGGCGCATCAGATTATAAGGCGCACTGTCGGTTTTTGAGAAAATTAAAGGCTTTTAGGTGCGCCTTATAGTGCGGAAAATACGATAATCAACTTTTCTTATTTATGGCATAGTTAAATATAAATCACATCAACTGTTGCTATTCTGTTGTTTATCTCATGTTAATAGCTTTTTCTTATTGCAGTAGGTTGTGAAAACACTGGATTTGATTGTAGGTGAGTGTATAACTAAAAGTGCTTGGAAATAATAAATCATCTACTCCTATTTCTTCCTATTTGACGGTGCATGTTTGTAAAGGGTAATATAAGAAATATATAGAGAGCCAGCCCAATAATAAAACCAATGAGTTTCTTGCTGAGAGGCAGAAGCGCAATCAACTCTGCCGTTCTTTTGCTTGGAAAAACATGGTAGATAAATATAAGTGGTTTACAGAAGGCTGGGTGTTTTTGAAAAGCAACAATCAATGAGAAAAAAAAAAACAGCGGAGGATCATCAAAGCTTCCTGCAGTAAAGATGATTATAATGCTGAAGTGACAGCGCCGACAGATGTCAACATCAGTCTGTAATCGTGTGGAAAAGTGAAATAAACAACATCTAACAGAGGTGTAGGCGTGAAGACTCAGCTCTATCACTGCTCTGTGTCGCTATATTTCAAAGTTATCATTTTATTTGGCGTGATATGATGCGGGGAGATGGAAGACATAACTTTGTTCATCAATAAAAGCATCAAGCAGGAGAAAGTGGGACGCGCACCAGGAAAAGACGAGATGATTCTCTGGAGGTGAAGCAAAACAAACCGAGCTTCGATCTGTCAAAGTCACTCCCTCACAAAACAAATAATATGGCAGTCATGGTGTGATCTTTTTAAACACAATATTTACTTTAAATCAAACCAGTGCAGCATGAAAACAAGTGGACAGCCTATCTAGCCAGGCTAATCATTATGGTTAGCACTGTCACCTCACAGCAAGAAGGTCCCAGCTTTGAATCCTGGACCGTGTGGAGTTTGCATGTTCTTCTTGTTTCCTTTTCTATACAAAGATGTTAGTGTGGTATCTCTTTGGTTAAATTGAATTTATATGGGTGGAACAATCACAGGTGAAATAGCCATTTGGAGAAACCAAGGGTGGGGCAACAAGGACTTTAGCAGAACCAACAGGTGACGAAGGAAAACACTAAACTCTGTTAATCAGATCAGAGAAGTTATTAAATTAGCTCAGCAACCAGCGCTACCTTGGTTAGCTTCTGTATTCATAAGACGTGCTGCAGATTAATGGCTGTGATAGGCCAGTTCCAAATAGACCCTTTTCACGTGACGTCAGACAACTTCCAGGTTGAGACGATGGGATGTATCTTCAGTTCCGGTGCTGCGCTTCTCCCATAAGAAATTCACCCAGACTTTTTTCAAATTGCCGTTTAAAAGTTTACACAATATACAGCGATTTTCAAATGAATATTTACCCACAAAACGTTCAAAACTTGCGAAAGGATATTAATTCTTCAATGAAGGATACTTGGATTATGAAGTGAGTGCTTTGTTATGTAGCTAGATAGCGTTAGCAACATGGCTAAGTGATAGAGCTGCGCTATAAAACAGTGTTAGATCATGTCATGATCTGAGTTTATCTGAATATTTGACAATCTGCTTATCAGGAAATACCACTGGATAGTACTACAGTATATTTTCATTTAGTAAAGCTCTGTGCTCGAACACTGACTCTGCTGTAGTGATCAGTCTGTGACAAAATAATAGACTTTTCACATCTACTGCCAAAACTACAAACTAATCTTTACTTTAATTCATCAGCAAATCTCTGTACATCATGTAGCCTTATATTTGTCAAATTTTTAAGACTCCAAGTAAATTCCATACTGGCGAGCAGCAGCACTGGAAATGAAGATACATCCCATCGTCTCAAAACGGAAGTTGTCTGACGTCATCGTGAAAAGGGCCTATTGACCGGAGGGAAACACTTCCTCTGAGTGAGGAACCAGACCTTCCTGCATTTGAAAAGAAAGCCATGCAGGCTAATGTTCTTCCTGTGTCTTTGTGGATTTTCTCTGGGTACTTTGGTTTACTCTGTCAACCTAAGACACTCACAAAGACTAATCCTCCAGCTAGGTACTCCTGAGTAGGATCCTGGCTTAGATTTGGAGAAGGGTCCCCAGGCGCGGCACAGCGGTCGCCCACTGCCCAGCCAGGTTGGCTCAGCGGCACTGATGAGTCAAATGCAGAGTTTCCCTTCAGGGACAACAAACTCCTAAAAATACATGCAGATGACACACTCTATGTAATAAGATCTTGATTTTCTGTTCAGTTTTCTATTTTATTAGTTATTTTAAGTTTCAGTGCTTTTTATTGGCTTAACATTTAAACAAATGTCACGGTTATAAAGTATTGAGTTGACATATAGTTCCTGTGCTTTATAACAAAGAAAGAATCGATTTCTCTGTCTCTTGTTAGCTCAGTGGGTTATCAGGGGCTGATCTTATCGGGCTTTTTGTTTTTGTATCAATATATAAATCCCAGGTTTCTGACAGATCTGAGTCCAACACTGGGTAAAAAAGAAGACTGAACAATGAAGAGGTCAATACACAGAAATAAAAAGATGGTGTGGTAATCTGAAGTTGAACTTTACGCACAGTGGCAGAGTAGTTAGTGTTCTCACCCTCCAGCAAGGAGATTGTGGGTTCGATCCTCGGCCC
Organism: Bostrychus sinensis; assembly: GCA_020698575.1. Taxonomy (NCBI): domain Eukaryota; kingdom Metazoa; phylum Chordata; class Actinopteri; order Gobiiformes; family Eleotridae; genus Bostrychus; species Bostrychus sinensis. The sequence goes on from CM036251.1 coordinate 6,705,618, forward strand.
GGGTGACACACGAACTCTCTGGGTGGAGTCTGTATGTCCTCCCTGCGTTAAAGGGTGTTCTCTCTGGGTACTCCGGCTTCTTCCTCCTGTCCAAAAACCTGCATGTGTTTGGTGAATTGGTGACTAAATTACCCCAAGTGGATGAATGTGAGAGTAGATGGCTGTCTCTGTGTCAGCCCTGAGACTAACTGGGCTCTGTCCAGGGTGAACCCCGCTTAAGAACCAAAGTTATTGGGATAGGCTTAATGAAAACATTTTGATTGGCAAAAAAAAAAAAAAAAGGTAAGCCTCCAAGCCAGAACAACAAAACACGCAACTTTTTTGGACATGCTGTAAGGCTAAAGAGCTCTTCAACACTGCCCCCACTACAGCACCCTGCTGGGACACAGGATTTAGTTTACTCTTTTTGATGAAACATGACAGAAAAATCCTCAGAAACCGCAGTACGGCTATTAGCAACATGAGGCTAACAGAAAGATAAATGAGCTGACAGAGGTTTAAGCACTGAAATAATCAAAATGTGTGTCCGAATGTCATCCCTAGCCCCTAACCCCTCAATCACTTTATAGTCCAGCACTATCTAGTGGACTATAGAGTGCACTCATTTTGTGAATGATTCGGCCCCTTCTATTTTTCTCTCACCGGTGATCAAAGTTTGTCGAAACTCCGCGGATAATGTTCTTCTGTGATAAAGCCTGACCAGACTCACTTGATGTTTTAGTATTTATAGATAAATAATACTCATACATGTGATATTTAACATGAATTATCTCTATAATGAATAAAACAGAGTGGATTATTGCAGCTCTGTGCCTTACGTGGGGAGGCTGAACGCTGGGTAAGCTAACGTTAGCAATTTTACACTGCAACGGTTTATTTAAGAACTTTTTATTTCTGATTACGACGTGACAGAAGTAAAAACAGTGTTTCTAACTGGTTTCATTCAGACGTGTTGTGTACAGTTTAAAGACCTGTCGCGGTCTCGCTGTTCTCCTCCGAAACTCACAAAGCATTCTGGTCTATACTGACCTCTAGTGACCATTGCTGTCCACTACTTTTAAAAATGCACTGTGTTGAGTGCACCATTTTTTATCCATTAGACATTCGGACACCACTACAAAATGGCGTGATCACTGTAGTGCACTGTAGAGGGATTAGGGAGGACGTTTGGACACAGCCAGTGAGTCCGGTGGTGGTGTATACTTCCTGGTTTCACATGTCTGCATAGAGCTGTGAAACCAAGCGCTTTCAGCTCTTGCAAAGGGGATGACCTCAATATAAAGGATTACTCAAACGTGTGAAGGAAACAAAATGCTACTCCAGGTATGTTTTTGAGGTTTAAACATCATTATAACATGGTTAAACGCTCCAAAAAGTTGATTTAGCAGAATAGGGAGCCCATTCTTATTACAAGTGCTACTTAAAGGTTCTAGCCATTTTTCCATAAAGCTTCTGCAAATTCTTAACAAAGCATTTAATCTCTTGAAAGTCTTGATATTTGGTACCATTTTAGTTTGCATTAAAATCATATGCTGTCCTTATCCTGCCTTTCTTTTGGTCTCCCTGTGCAAAAAGACCACTGTGTTATTCAGCATTAGCCCTGCTCTGTCCTTGTTCTGTCCTCTGTCTTCCAGCTGGTGCCGGTTTTGTTTTCACTCCTCTCCATCTGTGTAGCTCCCAGGTCACTGCGCCGTTTAGCTCCAGCAACTCAAACTAAGTGAGTTCAATCAAGGCCAACAGTGTCTGAACTTAATTTTCCCGTTTTCCTCCTTGTCACTAAATGTTTTCATATAAGTCGATGTTCACGAGCCCAAGCTGAAACACAGTCCATTTACCTCAAATAAACTCTCATTAAAAAGATAAATGTAATTAGCCTGGTGCGAGGTAATAGCATTCGACAAATTAAAAGTGTGGCATAGTTAAGGTTGCATTACAATATTTACTTTAATTGACACTGGCTTGGTATTTAGTGTGTGTGCCCTTTTGAAATAGCCAGGAGTCATTATCGTCTTCTGCAAATTTATAAAGTATTTATTGTTAAAGGTCACATATTAAGCTTTTTTCAGGCATTAGTATTCAATCAACTCATAAAAAAAGTAAGAATATTACAAAATGATCACAATAAAGCTATGTCTCGTGTCAGTACATCATTCATTTTCATCGTTATTGATGCTTTGTTAGTATTTTAATGATGATATGAGCAAAATTTAGACAGAAAGAAGAAGAAAGCAAAGAGAGGAATAAAAAATACAGACAAATTTAACCCAGTGCATTTCTGTGAAAATAACTGTAGTCCTACAAAGTTGTTGTCACTCTCAGTTCAAAATGCACAGTGAAACTTTTTTTTTTAACCCACTGCAGTGCAATCTTGAGGACATTGCAAACTAAAATCATACAGTATATAACCAAAAGTCATGAAGCCTGAGGGAAAATGATGCAACCCAAAAACGTGATGGGAAATGTGACAAGAATGCAGCTGCATGAAAAGGAGCACAATAGCTGCACGTATTTTAATAAATATTATTATTAAGTATTGATTAATGAAGAAGTGACTGCAGTTTTAAGAGGATCAGAAATTTCGGGGCCTGCCCTTCAGTCAGTTTTACTTACTGTAGCATCCACTAAACAATAAGCCATGAAGTTTGAATCCTAAAAAATCAAAGGTAGCTTACTATGTACATCCTGATATAGTTTTGGACACCTTTGCATTAGTATTTCATGTTTTATAACTTAAAATAATGTACTTGTATAGAAAATGTCTTGCTGTTATTCTGACTCTGCAGAGAACTCTTGGATTAGGTGTCTGTCGCCCCCTGCTGGCAATGGTGTGGACTATACAGGGCATAAAATGGCTAATTACCACAACATGATGCTAACAGAAAGATAAATGAGCTTCATAGTGAGGGCAAATTAAGCTCTGAAAATTTCCGAACGGGCGTTTTCAGCTCTGGAGAAGAGACGGCCTCAGCATACAGGATCACTCAAAGATGCATGAATGAAACAAAATACTACTCAACACGGTGAAAGGCTTAAAAAAGTCAATTTAGCAGAACAGCCTACCTTTAACCATTAAAGCATAGGCCATAAAAACGAATGGTTTGTAAATTGCATTCATTCACAATAGAACAAAAACAGGATATCAGGCGTTGAAACTGCAGATATTTTATGATTTTATTAAAAATACAGTAATAGCACATTTTCAATTTAATGTCAGCAACACATCTCAAAAAGGTGGGGCAGCGGCAACAAAAGCCTGGTAAATTGGGCTAAAAATAAATAGCAGGATATGCATTTTGCTATGATTTAGATTAGAATGGCAGGGTTTAAAAATATAAACCCAGGTAATCTAAAAAAAGAAATGTTGACTGAGCTTTTGAGCAAATAAAATCATCAACAGTGGAGTACTTGGATTTATCCTCGACTTGGACCAGAGTCACACGTTTTTGAGACTCAGGACTTGACTCAAGCTTAGATTTCAGTCGGACTCAAGTCATTTTTCTGAGGTTTAGACTTGGATTTGTCTCACAGATTAGGACTTGAGACTCGTGGACTTGTGGACCAATGGCTCGGACTCTGTTTTCACCTCAGGAGCAAACGACTCTCACTGGACTTCATTGTTTGTGTCTTGGACTTCCATTTCAAGTGCACATGGCTTGACCCAGAACTGAGCATGACTCAGACTTGGGGACTTAGAGACGTCCCAGTGTGTGGCAGCCAAAAAAACGTCCCCCCTTTCAGCAGCAGCAGCAGCTTCTGTCTGAGCTGTGAGCTGCTCAGGTCACTCAGAGTTTTAAATCTCTTCATCAGGACAGATGCTGTCTCAGAGTCCGCTTAATGGAGCGATTCCCAGAGGAGGGAGGTTTAACGGCTCACACAACGACGCCGTGCTCTCACTTCAGGAACAAATCTAAATCACTGACCTGGAACTCAAGAAGGATTTACTCTGACACTGATTACACCGAGCTAATGCTGCCGCTAACAGAGTCCTCACTGTCTCTGTAAAATAAAAATAAAAGAGAGAAGGAAGAATCTTTAACCTAACTTACATCAATAACACAGATACAGTGCTGGAGAAAATAAAAAATATATAAGACTAGGTTATGGAAGGTAATTAGTCAAATTCTATGGCCTATAATAACTGCTTACACAAATTCACGAACTGAATTGTCAACATACGAAAACATACCTGACCTGAAAATGTTTAGTGTGAATAAAAACCCTCTTAATTTATGTAATATAAATGTGATAATTTGTTATAAGTAGCATATCGTGTGACACAGGTCACCTGAACCCAAACCAAATGTGTTATGGCCTTACATGTTAAAGTAATTCAAATGTCAATTTGTTTTTACCTAAATCAGAGCAATTTGAAATTTTATAATTAATATTATCATTCTTATTTATGAGTGTGCATCATTATAGTGATCAAAATTAAAATGACATAAAGGCAATTCAATTAAATTAGTTCCTTTTTGAAGGAAAGTATTACTCACAAATTTTATGGAATCTACTTTGGATTAGAATCAGTCCAGTGTTAGTGTTTGTGTCAGAAGTTGTATGGCTGAATGTGGTTTAATCAATCTTTATTTATGAAACAATTTCATACTAATATACCACAAGGTGCTTCACATAATTAAGGAACAACAGCCCAGACCCCCAACACACACACACACACACACACACACACACACACACACACACACACACACACACACGTAGCTGAGCACAGATTATGCAAATCTTTAATAGGAAAATATAAATAAAAAGGTTTAAATATTTCTAATTAATCCTCTGACATCTAGCTACAAAAGTATAGAGTACTTCAGTACTTCCCCAATTTGATTTTTTGCATTTTATCAACTTTAGGCATGGACAAAAATACCCAGTTCCTAATAATTATCCTATGTTTTACTCATTTAGTGCTATGTTTGTAATAGAAACAAAGCATATTGCTTATACTGGAAGGTTAAAATGTTAACTTATAATCTACAAAATATCAAAGCTAATCTTATTTTGGATTTTGGCTGTTTAGTTGTGCAGAAAAGTTGAGAAAAAATAAAATAAATAAATAAAATAACATTTTAGGAGCTAATAGTAGGATTGTTATTGACAGATGAGTGAGGGAGGACCTGATGTTGCTGATGAGGGTTAGAGCTGAGTGCTCTGCTCCAGCACTGAACTGAACAAGGTCACATGACTCTGGGAGCTGCTTTACAGAGACTTATCTGAGAACATGACTGCTGCCTGCCCCTGCCTCTTTGAGAATTTAAATTCATTCATTTCATTCATTTTTTCCTACCAACGTTACGTATGCCCATAGCAGACACTGAAAGAATCTACTGGAACAAATAATCTACATAATCTCCATGCTTATCCTTATTCTCAGACCTACTCTCTTTTTTATCTGCTGAGGACAGTGGAAACCTGTACGATGGAAGTAAAACACGTCAGACTGAGAGGGTTTAGCTTGCTCTTTTTAGAAGGGACAGTAATGTTTGAAGATATTTTGTTATGTTTTATGTTTCTTTGATACTAGTGGTACTCTGAGTGAGGTTTATCAGGGTTTAATATTTTTCCAATGGTTTTGATTTAAAATAATCAGAAAAAATGGACTTGTACATTGATTACCGACCTTTGTTACATTAATATTCCCAGCAACACCTCTCCCGACGGCTCTGAGATGAGAGCTCTGGAGAGACTGATTGCTCTGTCACAAGAACTGACAGACAACTCTGGTATCAATGACCCTGTTAGCGACTGGTTCCACTCACGGTTTGGTGCTGAAAACTCCTGATTATTTCTATTGGCTCTGTCCTTCTGACTGGCCTGATAATATTCATTTTGTTGGTTGTTGTATTGTACTTGTCTGAGACACTTATCCTCAGTTCTCTGTCTAAGATGCTTTCTTTTTATGTTACTAAGCAGATGTTTCTAAAGGAGGACGGCTGAGAGCTGTATCAGACTCAACATCTCTGAGAGTGAGGTGTAAGGCGGCAACACAGACCATGCTACTGATGGGGACGGCGAGTCTGCGGTTCACCTTTTGCCCTCTGAGAACAGCTAGGCTATCGGTCCAAACCTCATTGAAATAATAAAAAAAAACATTAAATGCTAAAGCTAAAGTTAAATTTAAGTTGCTAATGTATCACCTATGATTTGCCCTAGTTTAGGCCCTTTCTGTAGTCAATAAAGTTCTTAGATTATGACTCCTCCTTGCTCATTTCCTTGATAATGTTTGTAATCACTGTCCTTGTGTACTTTGCATCACTTACTACTACTACTGCTACTGTGTATTATCCATTTTTAATCATTTATTAGAACACTGTAAGAAATTGCTGTTAAAAACCGACAGAAACATGACAGTAGCCTACTGTTAAAGATATTAGGGAGGATTTTTTTCGACTGCTGAGAAACCAGCGACTGTTTGTCCTTTTTTGAATAATGCGCATGCGTCAGGCCCCGCCCTTCACTGTTCCTTTCCAAGGAACTCCTCCACAGCGACTTGCACGAGCGTTGGAACACGAGTGTTTGTTTACAGCCGGCATCAGCAGAGATTCGCCTAAACCTAGACCTGCATTGTTTGTTTGCCTGACCTTTGACCTAGTTCCCCACACAGACCCAGTCACATGCACAGTCCCTAAATGTGAGCACAAATATCTGACCTCCTGCTGTTGGTAGCATTAGCAAACTGACGTTGCTGTACAGTTGAAACGGTTCAACAGATAAAGAAAAAAGGCATTTTTTTCAAACGATAAGATAAACATTACCTGTCCAGCAGAAACTTGGCGACCAATGCATCGTCTGAAGCCCTTTCTGTTCCTACAGCGCACGCCGTCCTTATTCTGCTCTTCTACAGTTTTTCTCCTCCTCCTCTGGTACATTTCAAAAACAGTTTTCCTTTTGTGACCTCCCGGTTCACGGTTTTCCTCAGCCATTGTGCTCTTTGAAGTCAGGCTGTCCGCGCTACGATGTTAACGCCGCTAACGCGGCGCTAATGCTGGACTACATAAACATAGTGTATACTCATGCGCAAGCACAAAAACAATCACTATCACTGAAACCAGGAAGATGAACGAATGATTGGCGAGTCCATGGAACAATGGTTAACGTACTCATGACGAAAACGATTGGATGAGGTTTTTTAAGTCCCACAGAGTCCACAGTTTATTAATATTATTATTATATTTTCTAATACACCAATTTATAAGCCTTATACAGGGCAATGAAGGTAGTTTTAATAAATATTGCAAAAAATGAATTTATAAAGATCCTCCCTAATACCTTTAATCATTTAAAACAGTAACATACTGTTAATAGCAATGCATTCTGGGAAAAAGTTTGAGCTGTTGGGAATTTTCCCAAAATACTGTATACTACTGTAAACTGTGTTGCATTCTGGGAATGAATTTTGAATCCTGACAGTTATTAAAATCCAAGCACACTGCTGTTCTGCAGCCACTGAGCTCAGAGAAGACACAGCTCAGACTCAAACATGAGCCTGCTTCAGTCCTGCCTTTTTGGAGATAATCAAAGGTAAATTAAAGCACATTTTATTACTTGTGATGTTTGCTTATTAATGTAATCATATCACTTATACAGACCAATGCTGATCTGAGCATTTAGATAACAGTTAGCCTGAACAAAAAACGCTTTACTTAGAAAGAGATTACAGCTTTTTATTCCAGAGGTAATGCTGTTTCTTATATTTAAATGCCACTTAATATCTAGAAGATGTGTTCATACTTTGCTAAAAAAAAAAAAAAAAAAATCCTCTGTGGAAATCAGTCGCCCAGTGGGCTAATGCTAATAGTAGCCAGTAGAACGTGAAGTGACATGTAACATTACTTTTTACTTTGTAGAAAAGAGGAATACAACTTTTCCTCCACAGCAAGACGCTCTTCAGATAAAGAAGTAAGTTGTGAGATGTGTATTCAGTTTAAAACACTTGACATCCCATGAATGGCGCTCAGTCACTTATTCCAGTTTTCTGCTCCAGTCTTGGTGTTTAGGTGTGAGCACTGTGTCCTGTGGGCAATGCCTCGGCTGAAATAACCAGCAGCAAAGTAAGTAAGTATTATTATTTTCTGTTCAAATTAATTATATCTACTGTAAATTATTTGATGACTTCTTTCCAAAGCCCTAATCTCAGACAATGTGTTTTTTCAGGTTATTTGCTGGATTAAGACCAGAAAGGCCACTTCAGGAGAGATTATCTCAAAGAAGATGAAGGGTTGTGCAGAAAAAGGCGATAACAGTCAGCCTCCCTGAAGTCCAGAAAAATAAGGTTATTTTGAACTACTGTGTAAAAATGCAAAGACTATTTGTTCTTTATAACATGGAGACATCTAAAAATGATATCAATGTCAATTTTTAAATAAATTTATATTAAAGCCAAAGATGACTCATATTTTTTATGGTTTAAGGGAATATATTCAGCTCTATTTATGTTCCACACCACTAGCAAAATGAAACAGTACACTTTAGCTAACAGTAAGTTCTCTTTCCTATCTTTGTCTTACATTAAGAGATAAGATATTTCTTGTCTCCACAATCAGAGCAGTACATCTGTAGACATTACAGTAAAATACTGACATCAGATCAGTACAGTACTGCTGTATAAATAACAGTAACTACTGAGTTTAAAATACAGTACCACTGTATAACTGACAGTAAATTACTGTCATCAGATTACAGTTATATATTACATATACTTACTTATAACATACTTACGGTTATATATTAAAACAGTACCAGTGCTGTAAATTAACAGTAAAATGCTGGCAACCCTGCAGCCAGTATTTTACTGTTAATTTACAGGTACATTTCTTACAGTGATAGTATCTAGTTATGCCTGACTTTGTCAGTGTTCTCTGATTTAGGTCATAGCCTTAAGTTCACACTAAGTTAACATCATAATACCCTTTTGTTTTAAGATACATGCCGGCGCCTTGCCAGCTGTGGTATGTGCACTAAGTCCATTCTACACTGTCTCTTGGGACAATTACAAAAAGGGTCAGGTTGACCCAAATTAGATATATGTTATTCAGGAAAGTGTATTCTCCTGTCCTTGGGACATACCAAATATGGACTAGCCTGTCCCCAAAAACAAGATATGTACACAATGGACCTGGTCATAGTTGTTATGTTTACCGAGTATAAAACCTGTGTGAAAACCTTGAACGGGGCACCTGGTGTCATCCTAAGATCGGAGGAGGTCTCTCTCAGAGAGATGCTTAGACCGGTGGCAGAGCTACAGCAACGGGTGTTCAGGTCTCGAGACTGAATTCTGCTCTTTTGATTTACCACTAGACTTTGCTTTTACATCAATTTTGAATCCTGTCAATCTGTATTTTTGATCCTGTTGATCTTCAATAAATTTGGGCGGCATTTTGAAAGACATCTTCCTGGTCCTCAGTGTCAATTTTTGGCAGTGAACACGCTACAGGAACCTTCTGATTCACGAGGTCTAACAGCCAAGGTTAACTTTAAAAAATCCTGTACTACACTAAAGTACCAGGCGTTTATGACTATGATTTTATGTCTGTGTGGCAAGAGCAATTTCCTTTTTCTCATAAAAAAGTGCTCTGTAAAAAACTCATTTCAAACTGGAGAGATTTAGCGCACTCTTTAATAGCTGTATTTAATTTGTAAATGGAGAAGTGGATTCAAGATGCGATGTTATAGATCACTTGTCCAGCAGAAGTAGAACAAGTTTTCCAGAATCCAGAATTCCAGTCCAGAATGACATGTCTCTGTATTATTAAACAGAGAAATATGAGTCTGGTCACCACGCCGTCTGCTGTGGTTGGATTCAAATCCCAACCATAAAGTCCCTTTTGATTCGTTTATTTAAGTCACATGCTCTTCACCAGCAGTGTCCTCAACAACAACAAACAAGATGGCGGACCGAGGAGCCGAGAGCTTGTTTGATTCAGCGGTAAATTCTGTTTTAAATGACCAAAAACATATCGAGTCATTAAAACCACAGCAGTTTGTTTTTTCGAGTTGCTCACTTTCTTGTCGCTTTGTTAAGGTCACGTCCACCATTTTCTGATTGGCTTACTCCGCTGTCAGTTTACTCGGGTTTGCTCCGCTCTAGAAATGGAACTGATTCAATGGCGACCAGACTTATCTGCTACAGCGGTGAGGCTCGAATTCCCAGGCAAGAACTAGTTATTATGTTCTCAATATTAATAATAATAATGCATAGGGACATGTATATGATCTAAACTACATATATGAGCATGAAAGGTGTTTTTTTTCTTCTTTTTTCCTCTCAGACAACCGCACTTGATTTACATACAAGTTTTCTATTCATCCATCTTCTTCCACTGAATCCAGGGCCGGGTCACGGGGCAGCAGGCTAAGCAGAGATGCCCAGACTTCCCTCTCGTGTCCTAGGTGTCACAATAAGATGTATAAATGGACCCAAAAGCACGACAACACAAATAAAGGTTTCAAAACTTTAATTGAGGAAGGCACAGGAATAGGGGACCAAGATGAAGATCGGTTTGGCACTGTTTGGCAGGAAAAGGGAGCTCAGGTGAGCAGCGGGAGTCTATATGGAGGTGGCAAGTATCCGGTCGGGGCTCGGTAGGTATGGAGGTGGACTTCTAAAGGTTAGGGAGAGGGGCTAGAGGCAGGCAAACAAACATAGACAAAGGTTCGGGACAAAAAACAGAATCCAGGTGACGATATCCAATACTCTAAATCCTTGTCCAGTCCAGGTCAAAGCCAATAATCCAGTAGTAAACAGACAGTAACCAGGGGCAAGTCCAAAATCCAAAAACGTTCCAAGATCCGGTGTAGAAAAACTAGACTTACTGTTCCAAGGGAGTAGGCAAAGGCAGAAGTCAGGTAACAGACAAAGGTCCAGGTCCAGGTCCAGGTCCAGGTCCAGGTCCAGGTCCAGGTCCAGGTCCAGGTCCAGGTCCAGGTCCAGGTCCATTTCAATCTGGCACTGAGGAGAAGGGCAGTGCTGCTTAAATAGAGCTCAGGGAATGAGGAACAGGTGGAAACAATCAGGTTCCTGATGAGGAGTGTCAAGTAGGCACACAAAAAAGGCTTCACAGGAAGGAGAGTATCAAAATAAAAGGTGGGACGGGAAGTCAGCACAATTGTGACACTAGGTCTTCCTCAGGGTCTCAGCCCGGTGGGACATGCCTGTAACACCTCCCCAGGAGCTCTACTCCTCCCGAGTGACCGAGCTCCTCACCCTAAGTTTTCTATAAAGTTCTTTATTTGGGTTAACCCTAACCCCATAAATAGTCAGATGGAAGGTTAGTCCTGAGCTGCTGCAACTGGAGAACCAACAAATGTCCACTAGTGCCTCACTTACAACATAGCTTTTCCCATAGTGTAGTGGCATAATAATGGTAAAAAGCATGATCCATGTCAGCTTTTCCATGGTGTAAGTGGAAATATAATATAGATTAGTGGTTCTCAAATTGTGGTACTTGGGCAGACTAAATGCTTTGAGGTGGCGTGAATGTTTAGGGCAGTGCTTGTCAATACTCAATAAGGACTTGGACCCAAAGCCAAGGTTAGAGCTACACTGTTTATTAATGAAGTGAAAGTAACTGGCAGTAGCTGGCAGCTCTGAGATCCAGAGAGGTGCAGTTGGGCCAAGTTGGAGAGTTAGGTGAGTGGGCAGGACAAGACAGAAGCTGGCAGACTGGCACACTGGGAGCTGGAGTACAGAGCAAAAAAGGCCAGGCCCTCTCAATTCCATATTTAGTAAGTACAGAGAAAGAGGAAAATCTGGAGCATATAAAGCTAAGCTAAAATAAAGCTAACTTACTGTTCCACCACCCATAGTCCCAAATTCTTGCTTCGCTTTCGGCTGCTCATTACTTTCTCTTATTCAGTGGTTCTCAAACTGTGGTACTGGCACCACTGGTCGGACTCAGGAGTTGTTTGTAGTTCAAGTTTTGATTTAGGCCAGTGGTCTCCAAAGTGGTGTCCTGTGGCCCCCTGGTGGGCTCTGACAGGTACTGCAGGAGGGGGGCGCCAGAGGTTGTCTACATTAAAGTTAGACAATTAGGTATAGTTGTGTGCTTTTTCAAAATATTACTTTAAAGCAAAACAGTCTGTAATTTTTATTAGAAATCTATGGGGAATAAAAATTCGTAGTCTTTTGAATAGTTTGTTGTAGTACTTAGTCCTGGTTTTGGCACAGTCCTGGTATAGTTCTGATTTAGGCACAGTTTAGTCCTTATTTTGTGATGCATTTTCTGGGTTAATCCATATTTACCTCTTGGTTCAAACCTGGGTTAGGTCCAGATTTAGGCTCATTTTAGTCCATTAAAGATGGTACTTTTGAACTTTGCATAGTGATACTCACAGTGAAAAGTTTGAGAACCACTCATTTATAAATTAAGTGCACTGTTCTTGCTGGCTATCGTACATTTCTTTGTCCATTTTCTTTGCCGGTCAAAATGCAAGGTCTAATGTACAGACGGCTGAAGTGTTTGAAAGGTGGTGGTCCTTCATGTTGAAAGTTTAACACTTACTGATGCACTGAGGACGTGAGCATTTCATCAGACGAGCTCTTTTAACCAAGTGTGAGTGAATAAAGATGAGATGAAAGCTATGAAGGCAAATAGGTCCCAAAACGTCTGAAGTATGAATTCTGTTTTGCAAGCACAACTTTGTGGTTGCAACTTCTCAACTCGGACATTTACAGTTACAAATCTACACATTCAGCGCTTTCGAGTTTTGAGACTATGTTAAAAGTAACCCCTTTGTAGTGGGCAACATAAATGAGAATGAAGATGTGACTGTCTCTGCACAAGAGGTCAAAGAAATTATCATGAAGTTAAACAATAAACAATAAGACATGTGGTGCAGATAAGATCTCTGCGGAGCATTTAAAATTTGCAAGCAGGAAACTCTATCTACTGCTTGCCATTTGTTTTACTGTTTTTTTAATTCATTGTATCTCACCAAACTCGTTACTGTCTGCCTATTGTTAAAGATAAAGCCGGAAAAATAAATAGAAAAGATAATTATCGGCCTATAGCTCTGGCCAGTACTCTAAAGGTATTGGAGAGGGCTATATGGAACAAGATGGAGAGGTTTATTATGACATCAGACAATCAGTTTGGCTTTAAACCCACATTTGGCACAGATAGATTTTAGACTTGTACAATAGGCATAATACCACATTTTTTATGTGTTTTATTGATGCATCTAAAGCTTTTCATTATGTAAATCATGAAAAAGTGTTTTATAAGTTTCATAATAGAGAGGTTCCAAAATATCTAGTGAAAATATTGGTGTTTTGGTATGCACACAAGTCTATGTACGTAAAATAGGGGAACTCTGTATCAGCTCCTTTTAACGTATGTAAAGGTGTGGGACAGGGAAGCATTTTGTCACCTTTTCTTTTTAATGTCTATATGGATGATCTGTCTACCTTGTTGAATGAGTGTGGGACTGGTTGTAGGGTTGGTAATAATATCAACCACTTAATGATCTGGTGATATTTTGTGCATGCAGTGCTGGTTTGCAGCATCTATTAAGGGTTTGCTCACAGTATGGTTTTGACTTTGACATTAAATACAATGCAAAAAAGAGTAACATCAAGATCGTCAGCAGTAAAGAGGACACAAAACTATCGTTCCCTGACTTCTTCTTGTCTGATATCATCCTCAAAGTCAGTGATGAGGCTAAGTACCTGGGACACTACAGAACTGCTGACCTGTCTGATGACTGTGCCCACCTGGTCTGCTGTGTTATGTACAGATGCATGTGCAGGTTACCAGACTCTGGAAACAGCATCGTTTACTCTCTGACCAAACCCACACAAAGTTCAGTTAGGTTCTTCACTGACTGCAATAGTTTATATGTAAATATATGAATGTGTTGTATTGTGTTTTTCTATGTGTTTGTCTTCTCTCTTTTTATGTTATGGACCATATATGTGTCATGAAATAAAGTTTGATGATGTACATTAAAAAATATCGCTAATCTAATTGCAACCAATTTGTGTTTCATAGGGCCATAACCTGATCTGTGGGGGTCTGATTTCTTGCTGGTTTGTTTGGGATCAAATATTTGTTTCACTCAATCAAAGGCAAATCAATTTATACCAATTTTTAAAATGAAACTCAGTTACTCTGCTCAGTTTCTTTGCTGTTTTTGCCTCATTTTATATCAAAAATACACTTCATATGGTCTCGATGATCTCACTTTCTGCCTCTAAAAGCAGATTAAAGGTCCGTTTTAAGGACTCTTGTAAATGTTGTTTTTTTGTTCGTTTTTTTTTTTTTTTGCATATGTGTAATTTTATGTTTGCTTCCCTCTTCCCTTTCCCTTTAAGTGTTCTCAGCACCTCCAGGTCAACATTGTACATAAGAATTTGTTCTTAATGTTCTACCTGGTGAAATAAAGGTTCAATAAAATAAATAAATAAAACATCTCAGAGATGCTTCATTCACCCCACAACAACTCATTTAACCATCACAGCAACTCTGAAACAGTTTATTTTAGATAAAAAGTTACCTTGTTCCACAGTTAAAATTGCTTTTTTGGATTTTTATTTGGCATTCAATCTACCATAATAAAATTCTAGGCTGCTAATGGCTTTGTATGAGGGTAAACTTACAAAATCAGCAGGGGAACAACTATTTATTTCCCTACGGTAGCTGTCCACAATCTCTATGAATGAGAGAGTTAAAATTGCATGTACTGTATGTGTATCAGGTTATGACTATTATGTGTTTGCGTTGACCGACACACATCTCATCACTTTGTTTACTTTTATCTCCACAATTTATACAGCAGTGTAAACAACATCCAACTTTGAATTTCCACTGCGGCCGTCTAGACCTGAATTATTCAAGCCCAACACAGTCGACCCCTAACAAATCTATAGCAGGATGAGACATAAACTTCACCCCAAAATCAAAATACATTTTTAAAAAGTGATGGTAGCTTGAAGCGTCCATATTTTAAAGATAACTAAGTGGTATTTTCAGGCGAAGAGGCACTTTTTCTCCTGTTCGGGGACAGCTCTATAATCCAACTACTCTGGGTGAGACTCTGAGCAAAGCGGCACTAAATTTAAGTTTGTAACTGCGAGGGGAGTACGCATTAAAACTTTCATGGAAACTTTGGTCGGCGTAAATATTTGGCGGGATCTACACCTGAGGAACAGTCTACAGCGGAGGAGGAGGGTTGTTATCAAAGTAAAGGGACAATGGATGTGCAATGATGAATGTCAAAGACTTTCTTCACCAACGGGGCTCCTTGTTTCAAATATAACTACTCACACCTGTGTATGGTTGATGCAACAAGAGGTATAGGTCCATTTTGGCATAGCATAATGAAAGTAGTGAAGAAACGATACAAAATGACTTAAAATATCTGATGCATTGCAAATTGAGTGACTCTAAACATACAGCAAATGTGATTATGAACTATAGGCCCCATGCATGAAGCTGCACATTTTAGAAACAGTCAATGTTTTCTAAAAGCAGTTTCAGAGTTCATGTGATGAGTTGTTGCGGGGTCCTGCATCTCCCTCTGCTGTCTCTGGGCGAAAAACCACCCTTGCAACAGTGAGCGCCACCTACCCAGTGTCCCTAAAGTCTCAAGTCATCGCATCATCACATTTAGTGCCACAACAAGCTAGCAATGGCTGTATTTCTCAATTTTTGTCATGCCAGAGTGGTCCAAACACCCCAAAAACCTACTCCAAAATAGCCAAAAACAGCTAAGAAAGGAGCAAAGTTGCATCGTGCAGCTTTAACAGTGTGTATGATTAGTTTATTTACTTCACAACAGCCCACTCCATTTTAAGTCCCTCTCATCTTCTCGCTATTTTCAGGGCTCACAATGGCAAATCATTTACATGGGGACTTTGGTACTGGATGCCCTTCCTCACACAACCTTCTCCTTTTACCTGAGCTTGGGACCGGCTATTTTTGTCAGTCATTATTTCACTTCAGTAACCCACATCGCAGTTCACCCCTGAGGGCTGCTACAAAATGGCCTCCAACCTCTGAGTCTATGAGGAATTATACAAAAATATGTCAGCAACAGTTGGTTAAATACAGAAATATACAACCTTTTCCATTTATATAGGCTTGGGGCTAGCTATTTTCGGCAGTCATCAAAGTCCTCAGCACTTCAACACTGCATTGGACTGTCTTAAAGAAGAACTCAGTAACTTTTTTTTCCTTAAATAAACCGTTTCGGAGTCCGTGTGATGGCAGCAGCTCCCCCTGGTGTCTCTGGGCTGAAATTGACGCTTTCAACAGTGAGCGCCGTCGACCCGGAGTCACAGAAGTCTCAAGTCTTGCGAGAAAGCGGCACATCCCAGTTAGCAAAACAACAAGCTAGCAAGTGCTTTATTTCTCGATTTTCTTTGTGCCAGAGTGGCCAAATGTAAGAAAAAACTTTGTACAGAAAACGAAAGTAAAGATGAGTGAGGCATCACTCGACTTGGGAATATTTATGATAGTGCTTTACTCCAAACTGTAGGGGGAGCTTTATAGAGGAAAGAAAGGCAAAAAGAGCGAAGAAACGAGCAGAGTTACTGAGTTCCGCTTTAATAAGTATTACTTTATGGCATCAAAAGACTAAGTTACCAAAGGATTCATCTGACCTCTTGTTTCTACAATTTCATATGTAAAAGAAAGAAACACACAGACAAAAACAAAGAAAAGGCTGCCTTATGAAGAAAAACAACAACAAAAATTTATCTGCTTCCAACTTCATACTCAATCGTGAGTTCTTAATTAATAAACATAATCAATAGACTTTTTCTTTACAGACCACATTAACTTACATTACATACAAACAAGACACTTGTTTATCAATGACATTTTGCAATTATAACATTAACCATACATTCCAAATTAAATACCTGGCAATCTTTGGAAAACCATCTCATCATCATCTTAAACCTTTTTTATGTGTTTTATGTTTGGACATTCCTTGAGCTCCACATTCAAACTATTCCAAAATTTCACTCCCTAAAGAGAAATGCAAAAACTTTTCCTCTTAGTCTGCACCCTAGCGACTTTAAACAGGATTTGTTTTCTCTCGAATTATATCCTCCTTCTTTCTCAGTGAACAACTTTTGGACATTATATACACGTTTGTTAGGATTTATGTAGAAGTACAGTTGTTTCATGTCCTATTAGCAGTACTTTGTGGATTGTTTTTTGAACTTTTTAATCTATTGTGACACTCCTTGCTACACTTGATAGTAAATGTGGGTGCAGGTTCTCAGTCATCCAGGTTAAAATCAGCAGAAAGATTGGCAGGAATGGTCTCGGCTGGAGTCGGTGAGACATTTGCATGAGCTGCCCTCTCTGATGTTGACAATCTTCTGTCCTCAATGACCCTCCTTTTAATACAAAATATGTCCATAAATGCAACATACTTCTGCTGTAACTGATTTTTGGTTTGTTTTTGACACAACCTCCATATAAACATACTTGCAAATTGACTTTCTGATGCTTTTTTGAACAGTAACTCTTTGCGAATGATGCTTGATACAATCTCTTTCCATTTCTCTCGCACAAGCACGTTCCTGTAACGCCCTCACGACCAAAGGGTTAAGGGAACAAGAAGAAGAACTCTTTGTCCAGTCTGTGCAGTGAGCAGTGGATCTGAAGTCTGAAAAT
Organism: Bostrychus sinensis; assembly: GCA_020698575.1. Classification (NCBI taxonomy): domain Eukaryota; kingdom Metazoa; phylum Chordata; class Actinopteri; order Gobiiformes; family Eleotridae; genus Bostrychus; species Bostrychus sinensis. Next base: position 6,723,257 of record CM036251.1, read on the forward strand.
AGTCTGGACTGACCCTGGCTCTCGCTTTACCCTCAAACCAAGAGTGAAGTCAATTTCACTTCAGTATCCCACATCACAGTTCATCTCCGAAGGCTGCAACAAAATGGCCTCCAAGCTCTGGGTCTATGAGGAAATGTACTCTACAAAAATATATCGAACCTGAGCAGCAGCAGTTGGTCAAATACAGAAATATTCACAGATTTCCTACGCTTAAACCTTTTCACATCAGCAAGACCCTACACACAAAAGCTATTATTATTCTCTCTGTAGTTACATTAATGACCCTTTTCCAACCGTTACCAAATCCAGGTACTTTTTTGGTACCTGCTTGCCCAAGGTTCCAACTGAGCTAAACCAGTGCTATAATGTGTTAACCCCAAAAACAAAGACAAAGTCCAGAGGGGGCTAAACGGAGCGACCCAAAATGAGAGACCTACCCTCAAACATTGTCTCTTAGCAGCTCGCAACTTCTCATCTTTTGGCTTGATGTTGCTTTATTGCTTCCCAAACTCTCCTCTACCTCTCGACAGTATTTCCTCACTGCCTGCAGTCCTTTTCCAACTTTTTTTTCTTTGGCTTTACAAAAAAAAAAAAAAACACAAAACCATAACAAAGTACAACATTCCCTCTGCATCCTCCACTGTTGTTGTTGTTTAAGCGCAACTTTTCCCTCTCGCAATAAACTGGGACTACAAAGTTAATGGAAAAATGACCCAAACCAAGTAAAACCAAGCAAAGTAGAAGAACCACTTTTGCGTAGATTTCCAGGTCCTTGATATTAGTGGCCTTCCTGTCATTGCTCTGGTCTTCAGTTTTCTCCATTCTCACTCGAATCATTCAGATCTGGACTCTGGTTGATCCTGTTCCAACCATTGTTTAACTTTTTTCTGTTTTGGGTTGTTGTCCAGTGCCAGGATCTGAACTGTACATCGCCGTTGTTCATGCAAACAAATATTTTACAAACAAGCAACCACACACACACATGACCAAATTTAAAACATCTCCCATACTGCCTTAACAAATTTGTCTACAATTACACATTGGTTTATTGAATATTTCCACATATAGCTTTGCGTATTACCATTAAATTTATATTTTGATGTACTACTGCTAAGGTTAATAACGCTTCAACATTAGTAATAATAATACTTAGATTTTATGTGATGTTTTTCTTCTTTCACTCTAAGGTCACTCTACTCTTAGGTGCATTCCAAATATGGCACAAATAATGAGCGTGCTACAAAGTTATCGGACCCAAGGTTGCAGGGGGGGCTCCTGTCGATGGTGGGAAGACTCTGCAGAAACTGAGAACTTTTTGTGACCCTGCCCTATGCACAAAAAAGTTACTCGAAGCCAAGAAGATAATGCTATGCAGAGATCGTCATACATCGTCATACATAGTATAAAAACTTAGAACACTCCTCCCTCTAGGAGCGCGCTCATTCTGCTGACTGTAACCTTACCTGTGTTTTTACTGAATAAACCTTCTGACTTGATTACACTTCTGAATCATCGTCCTCTTTGATGCTTTCACCCAAAATGAACAAATCCTTACAGGTTCCTTTACTTCCCACTGTCATAGTTAGTGAAGCAGTATCTGACGTCGAAATGATCTGAATTTATTACTGGCCCTCTCCGCCTCTTCCCCGCAGCTACACTATGTTACAGAGCCAGAACTGATTAAAAAAAAATGGGAGACAGATAATAAATGCCAGCAGCTCTGGACAAACAGACAAGACCTTAGATGGAAAGAATTTTTTTTTTCTTGTATTTGTGGAAAAAGTTTGTCACCTAATAACAGATTGTGGGGAAAAAACAAGGCCTTAGGACAGCACCAAGGCTTTATTATCAAGGATTTATGGTCAGACTCTCAAATAGGGTCAAAGTTATGTTAAAATAATAGTTAAACAGGCATAAGTGTCTAAGAAACAGCCCAAAAAGAAAAATAGGAAAAAGAAAATGAATGAATGTATTAATATTAACAATGCCAGCCATCATCTCCTGTGGGCCATCTCCTCATCATCCCTTTATCATATCCTGCCCATCCTCCAATAATAAATATTTAAAATCCACCCCATTGCTGTGGACTGGTCCTTAGTGAAACTTATAGACCCTTCTTGTGTTTGTAAACAGATCCTCTGCGTTCCAAAGACTGGTATTGGAAGTTACAGTTGGAGCAATTAGCGCTAGCCACAAAACACTGCAAATTATGAATAATCAAGACAGGTTTGGTATCTGACAACCACTCTGCCACAAGTGAGTAATATCAGAGCCTGGTTTAGTAACATTTGAGAGCCGATTAATGTAACTTTGCAATTAGCGTATATAATTAGCATAAAAGCTAAAGGCTACACAGTTTACATTTCTTAATTTGAACGTTACGCAGGACGAACAGTAACAGAAATGAGAGTATAAAAGTTTGACATTGTATGCTCAGATTTAATTCATCAATCACCTGAATCCTACTTTTATAATTTAACCTTAGCAAATGGTACTGACTCAGATCTGGATTATACTGATTCAGAGTAATTTTTAATAAATATACAAACAACAACCATTCTTTCCTGCTGCCCAGAAACGTCTAAATTAACGTTTTTATTTTGTTCCCTCATAGAAATGAATGGGATAGAACATTAATATAGGTACCAGGCTGCGTGTGCAACTTTTTTAAGCACGTCAGTCCTGGAAGGGTCTATATTCTGTACACAGTAAGTCATACAACAATACAACATATAGCAGTAGTAGCAGTTGTAGTAGCAATAAGTAATTTCAACTTCAGTAAACCGTATACGCAATACTTTTTAAATTAAAAACATTGTGGTGACTTATTTAAAAAAACATTATTAGTATTATTAGTTGTTGTAGCTCCAGTAGTGGTAATAGTAGTAGCAGGTCGTAGCAAAGGCATTAGTGGTAGTAGCATTGTAGTATTAGTAGTAGTAGTATTACTTTTCCTTGGCTGCAGATTTGTAGAGTTCCCCTGAGTTGGGTATTGTACCTTTAACTTTTTATAATGAAAAAACAAAAAAGGAAATAGTTTTAATTTAAACAAACCCAAATTTAGAATAAAACACCGTTCACCTTTTTAAGCTCCCATACCGAGCGGATAAATTGTTCCTTGCTGCGCTATAATTAATTTCCTGTTAGGGGCGGCCAATCACATGAGGGGAAAAAACAACAGCATTGCATGAGAGGAGATAGTTCCTTATGGTTCCCCAGCTGCAGGATGAGCACAGTTAAATATAAAAGTGTAAACACGCAGCGATAAGCAAACTGGTTTACCATGTAACCGGGTCATACATACTCAGCATATTTCTGTTTAATGTCATGGCAGACCGGAGCGCGCCTCGTTCACTTTAATTAACAAACACTGATAAGAGCCGAGCGTGGGTTGTCGGAAAATGTCGCTATCTTCAGTGTCTTTGGGTGAGCTGCTGATAACCTGTGGCTCCAGAGAGAGAGCGGACAGAAGATAAGAGGAAACACAGAGAGCAGTGGTTCTCAATCTGTGGTACAGGTCCCACTCTGGTACTGAGGAGTCTTTTGCTGTTCTGGTTTAGTTTATTAAGAGCTATTTTTATTCTGGTTTAATACTGTTCTGGTTGGAGATTTAATTTCACTGCTAAGTCCTGGTTTAGTCCTGCTTAAGACCTGTTTTAGGTCTAGTTTAGACCTGGTTTAGACCTTGTCCAATCCAGTTCTGTTCCTGGTTTAGCCCTGGTAGGTTTAGCCCATTTTCAGTTGTGGTTTAGTCCTGGTTTAGTTCTGGTTTAGACCAATTTTAGTCCTGTTTTAGACCTGGTTTAGTCCTCCTGGTCTAGTTTAGTAGACTTTTTGTCCTGGTTTAGTCTCAGTTTTGTCCAGATGTAGTCCAGCTTTATAGTCCTGGTTTACACCTGACTTAGTCCTGGTTTAGACCTGGTAGGTTTAGTCCAGTTTCAATCTTGGTTTAGTCCTGGTTTAGTCTAGGTTTAGCCCTGCTTAAGACCTGTTTTAGGTCTTGGTTTAGTCCTGGTTTAGTCTAGGTTTAGCCCTGCTTAAGACCTGTTTTAGGTCTAGACCAGGACTAGGTTTAGTCCTGGTTTAGACCTGGGTTACTCCTGATTTAGATCTAGTTTAAACCTAATTTAGACCTTGTTCAATCCAGTTCTGGTCCAGGTTTAGCCCTGGTAGGTTTAGTCCAGTTTCAGTCTTCAGTCTGGTTTAGACCAGTTTTAGTCCTGCTTTAGACCTGGTTTAGTCCTCCTGGTTTAGCCCTGGTTTTGGTCTAGCTTAAGTACAGTTTTAGTCCTGGTTTACACCTGGCTTAGTCCTGGTTAGACCTGGTTTAGGCCTAGATTAGTGACATTTAGTCTGGTTTTAGCCCTGTTTACTCCTGGTTTAACCCTGGTCTAGCCTAGTTTTAGTCCAGGTTTACTTTTGTCTCAGTCCAGTTTTAGTCCTGATTTAGTCTTGGTTTATATCAGTTTTAGTCCTGGTTAAGTCTTTGTTTAGTCCAGTTTTAGTCCTGATTTAGACCTGGTTTATGTCTAAAGCTAAACTCAGCTCTTAATTTGATATCTCATGTTTTGTGAAGGGAAATTGCTCCATTATTAGACATTTGATAAAAATAAAAGCATGAAGGGTAGCATTTTAATTTTAGCATTTTAATAACTTTTATTTCGCTGGGCATACGTAGTAAGGCAACAATTTGAACTGCAAATTAAAGAATGGTTAAATAATAACATGATTTAATATTTCCTCAAGGTGCTAAGCTATCAATAACAGTTTAGTGTTGAGCTTATGTTTCTATTTGAGCTACGGGACGCTACAAAAGCTAAGGCTGTACAGAGCATTTATGAGCCAACAAAACAGCAATAAAACCAAAACTTTCCACTGTACTTTTCAAACTTTCTCACCATCTTTCTGACACCCTCCTTATCTCCCATAATCCATTTGGTCTCATCGTGAACCGCTGCCTTTAGCTGTGCACAGTGCCTCACCAGATGTCAGGACACTTGTCTGTGCACGGCTGCCGCTAACGCACAGTAGTTGCTTTCCCGTACGCTTGTGATGACTGCTGCCGTGCGCTTTGGCCCTGACTCAAATTTTAAAGCAATAAAGAGCAAATCTTCCGAGGAGCTGAATGTTTTATGGCCACTGTAAGTTTTAGTAGGATTTATGACGCTGTCTTTGCTGTTTCTCATATGGCTTTATCATATCCAGAGATGAAGAGCACAGCCTGATCACAGCGCCAGACGTCTTTGTGAATGTACGCAATAGCAGACGATAAATCTATTGACGGCTAAGATGTATATACACTGATCAGCCACAACATTATGACCACCTGCCTAATGTGCAGACCCATACAAACCTGTGATTCATACATTTAGAGCCAGTTTTATTCCAGTTTTAATCCCATTCTGATTGAGACTGACATTTTATTTGTACCAGAGGTGGAATGTAACAAAGTAGAGTTGAGTAATTTATACAAGGGCAAGTATTAGGGCAAGTATCTGTATTCTTTACTCCACTACTATTTTTTTAATTGCTTTTAAGTAAAAAGTATTTTGAGTTTGGTTTAAAATTATTAGTTTTTGCCGTGTCATTATTGTAGCCACAGTACAGAAGTATAAAAGATGTGGTAAAGTAGAACTCTTCAGAAAAACCTCACATACAGATTCAGTCTTTTCTGTTGCAGTGGTTAACCTTTAGTTTTCAGCACAGTTTTTCAGCAAAATCCCTTCTACTTTTTACATTTGAAAGGGAGTACTTTTATACTTTTACTTAAGTAGACATTTTAATGTGATACTTTTACTTTTTCTTGAGTAAATTTTTGCTCCTTTATCTGGACTTTTACTTACTTAAGTAAAGAAACTGAGTACTTCTTCCCCCACTAATTTGCTTAGTCCTGGTTTAGACTTAGTTCATGTTAGTCCTGGTTTAGACCTAGAATAGCCCTGATTTAGTCTAAGTTTTGATCCAGATTTAGTCCTGGTTTAGACCAGTTTACATCTTGGTTATAGTCTAGGTTTAATCCAGTTTTTATCCTGGTTTAGACTAGTTTTAGACCAGTTTTAGCCCTGATTTAGAGCAGTTTTAGACCTATTTTAGCCCTGCTTGAGTAGCAGGTTTAGTCTTCAATCTAATCCTTACTCAGTCCCTCCAGGATTTCGCTGATGTTGCGATCGCAACTATTAGCGCAAAATCAAGAAAACTCCGCAAATACAGTCCAAACTCTGCAACTTTTATGCAACTTTGGCCAATTATCACAGAGATTGTCCTTTAAAACTGCATTTTGCTGCACTTACCGCTGTCTGTGGGCCGTCCCCTGTTCCGAGCAGAGCAGTTTCTCTCTCTCTCAGCAGCAGCACTCTGGTAATGCAGCCAGAGGTTGGGTTGAGCCACAAACAAAGCGGCGTGGAGGTGCAATACGGAGGTGCGGCGCACTCATAGACAGGGCGGCATGGAGGTGCGGCCCCAAGGTTGGGCCAATCAAAAACAGAGTGGCACGGAGTTGTGACGCAGGAGGCGCAGTGCGGAGGACGGAGGTGCGGTGCCGAGGTTGGGCGCACTCATAAACAGAGCGGCACGGAGGAGCAGCACGGAGCTATCGCATGGAGGTCAAGCGCATGAGGTGGCAGGTGCTCAGCAGCAGCAGTGTGTGTGGATGGGACTGAAGGAGGAGACGGTGCTTTCTAGTTTTGTCTGATGCCACTCTGAAAAGCTGTCTGTGTTGCCATGGTGATATAGTTGCCTAAAAAGTTGAATGGGCAGTGTATTTAGACAACAATGAAGTTTGAGGTCATTGTTCTTTAAACGTTAATGTTGCAGGCTAATAACCTTCCTGAAAACCTATAGCACAGCAACAGGAATCACCAGAGAAGATCTGCGTGGAACAGAATCAGAATCAGTGGCAGTAGCCCCCAAAAAATAGCCTAACACAGCAACATCTTTTAAAAAAGTATACACTTGGCCTGGTCAAAACAGATTTTGTTAGTTTTTATAGTTCTAGCTAATATTTTTAAGAAAAAGCGCAAGTAAGTGTATTTTTATCACCTCTGGTACTTTTTACCTGTGAATTATAGACAAAAAAAATTTCAACTTCCCCCACAAAATCAGGCATTTTAGCCCACAACAATCACAAAAGTTGTCCGCGAAATCCTGGAGGGACTGCGTACTGTTGCCCATTTTTTGCACTTTTAACACATCAAAAAGTTCATTTGTGCCTCCTATATCTCTCTCACTAACATGTGCTACGAGGAAAGGAGATAGTCTGTTTTATTCACTTCACCTGTCAGTGGTAATGTTATTCCTGATCGCTGTGCACATGCATTATTCCATTTATATTCATGAATACAGGGGAGGTTGCATATATTGGACTTTCACACACACACACTGTAAGATAAGGAGCGACATGACACAGTGGGCGACTTTCTCTTCATACTACATCTGTCCTGTAAATACCAAAAAATGAGAAGAGCAACTTGCTGTTTGGCTTTTTGGGTTCAACCATAAGCGCTTTCTGTCATTACGGTTACAGCTGAATGTCAGGATGACATTAATTGCATCTCAAATGGCTTCCAGTTATGTAAATGAACACTGCATCCCAGGAGAGAGAGCAAAGAGATTATCATATGTTAGAAAGCATGAAGGAGGAATACTCTATAAGACCTTGGGTTCCTCAGAGTCCTAGAAAACCTGGAATATAGTTGACCATCAGTCCATAAGTGCTCAGTATTAGAAGCTAATATTGTAATGTTCCCTTTTGCCTTGTCTTGATTCAACTACTGGTCACCTGTGGGCAACCAATAATATTGTTTTTTGCCAGAGATGCAGAGTGGCAGAGTGGTGAGCCCTTCTGCCTGTGAGCAAGAAGTTTATGGGTTTGATCCTCGCAACAAATTCACGGGAGAGAGCCAAGTTTAAACTGAAGTTAGAGGTCATGTGATAACAACCGTGTACAGAGAGCTATGTAAACAAAAGCCACGTTTGCCTTTCTGATTGCAATCTCTTTTTTATTTGGACATTATTTAATATCATTCAATGGTGATCAAAGTACTCAAAATCTGTACTCAAGTAAAAGTACTTCAAAAAAATTACATAACTAAAAAGGTATTGAGTGTAAACTTTACTTAAGTAGAAAGTTTCAAAGAAAATCTTCTGAACCCATGCCCTCCTGCTTACAACTCAGGCGCACTAACCACTACACCACAGAGGACAATTTAGACAATATAAAGTTTTACTTTTTGTCCAAAATTTACTCAAAAAAGATTAAAACAGGGAGCTACTGGCTATCCACAAAACCAATGGTGCTCATGGAAAAGGTCACAGAAGATGAAGAAAACAAGGTCCAGGCACTCACTTGGTTGAAAAAGTATAAAAGGCCTTTATTTCATGAGGGCAAAGTAAAAGTATGTTCTACAAAATGTATTCAGAAAGAACTTTTTCCCCATAACATTTGCTTAAATTAAGTAAAAGTATTTAGTTACTGTCCACCACTGATATCCATGCTTCTAACATGGGTAAGCTCATAAATACTTTCTTTTTACTCGCATTTAGTGGTGTCCCATCTTGTTTGTGACCCCATGTAACACTGAAGATGTAATATTTACACAGCAATGTGAGCGAGAGGCTGCACCAGTGTTTTTATTTTGAAATTTACCAGATCCCCTTCACTGGTCGGGGTCTGACTTCCTGTCTGGCTCCATCTGCTCTGTTCAACTTTATGCACTAGGGCTCTGGCATCCGTAGACTCGAGACGTATTTTGCCAGAGAGCCAGGAAAGGACATGGTGTTTATTTGTTAAAGAGGTTGCACAGTACACAGGGGACAGTGCCCATTTTACCCAGCAGTCTGGCACCACATCATTTTTCCGACCTCCTCACATCTTATGTCTCCTCCAGCTCGGTCTGCTCCAGGGACAGCCTCACTGGTTGTCCCCAGAACCCAGCGGGTCACTAAAGAGGACCGGGCATCCCTTCCAGATTTTAGCAATTAATGCAGTAAGAGTTTTTCGATTGGTGAACAACACAACAGCCAGCAAACGTAATTAGAAGGTCCATTGGTACATTATTGAAAAACCCCTGAAAATGGTCACAGTAATTTGTGTCAGAAGACCTCCCTGGACCTGATTCACTGAGCAGACCAAGACTTAATGTATATCTCACGATTAATCAGCAGAGAGCCACTTCAATTACACAGCCAGAACTAAAGAGGACCACTGAGGCTTTTACAATTTTATCCTTCTTTAAGAAAATCCATCTTCCCAGTGCCTGCTTCCCCTGGGCTCTTGTTAACGCATCACTGACTTTTACCCACAGTCCTCTGCTTTGCTTTTACGCCGCTTCCTCTTTATCATACAAGACAAAGGAGGGGATATTTTAGATCGTATACATATTTTATCGACAGCATGCAGCAGTTGTTTTATGCTTGTCTTTGGTCTTTTGTGTTAGATCTCGCAGACTTTGAAGCGCTTCTGTTGCGTTATGGTCATTTAGTTAGCTCCAGGCTCACTTTTAGCACACACAATGAATGCAGAAGTTTATTAATTATACTACTTTATTAACGACATTGGAGTAAGATAAGATAAGATAAGATAAGCCTTTATTGTCTCCCAAAGGGAGAAATTTGTCTTGGACATCGAAAGGGCGTAAAAACATAGAACAGACAACAGCCAAACATTACCTGTAATTTCATATGCAGCAGACAGACACCATAAAAGTACATATAACAGTTCATTCATCAAAAACACCTGATGATCCGAGAGCTATTGCACATATTCCAAAGAAACAATACTGCACTTAGTCCATACTCTGTTATAACAATGTTAAAACATCAAAATATTTGCAAGAATAAATAGATAAATAAATACAATCTAAAATGTTGCACAGCTCCCTAGATGGCCTTAAGGTGCAAGATAAAAAATAAAAATAAAAAAAAAAGAGTTTACAGCACTTTGTTTCGGTTCATCAATGAAATTGACAGAGGAATAAGTGAGTGCTTATACCGATTCAGTTTACAATTTACCTTTTACCGGAGGGCATCAGGTCAAATTGATCATTTAGAATGTGACTAACATCATTTGCTATTCTCTGGCCCTGTTTAATTGCTGTCTCCTCAAAAATGTGTTGGAGAGAGAGTGGAGGAGACATGCCAATGATTTTTCCAGCTCTCCTTATCAGATTAACAATGTTTGACTTAAGTTTAACTGACAGATTCCCAAACCATGTGGTAATTCCATATCTTATCATGGATTCAATGCATGTCCTATAAAAGAGGAGCATTATTTTCCTGTCAACACCATGGGCCCTCAGTCGCCTTAAAAAATGCAGGCGCTGACTTATTTTGATCCAGAGATAGTCCACATGTACGGCCCACTGAAAGTGAGAATCAAAACAGACGCCTAAGTATTTGTATGAGTTGACCTGCTCTATATTCTTCCCCTCTATTGTTAGAGGACTATGATCACCGACTCCGTTGGGGTCAAAGATCATTTCTTTTGTTTTTGCCACATTCAGGACAAGCTTATGCTGTCCACACCACTCCACTACTTGTTCAACCTCTGATTTATAGACTTCTGCATCTGTGTCTTTTGTTAGTAGGCTAAGAATGACTGTATCATCTGAAAATTTGAGAACAAAATTGTTTGAGTGCCTGCTCCTGCAATCATTTGTGTACAAGGTAAATAATACAGGTGAGCTTACACAGCCTTGTGGAGCTCCCATGTTTACCACCTGTACATCAGATAAAGCAGAATTTATTTTTACTTGCTGTTGTCTTCCTGTTAAAAATGCACCAAACCATTTTATGATGTACTGATTAACATCCATCTGTAACAGTTTTTGCAACAGGATCTTAGGAGATATTGTATTAAAAGCGGAGCTAAAGTCCATGAATAAAATATTTGCGTATGATGAAGGGTTCTCCAAGCGCTTTAAAATTAAGTGTGCTGTTGTAATAAGAGCATCATCAGTTGAAGATGGAGTGGAAGATGAAGTGATTTTTTCCTGCATATGACTAATTATTCTATATGCAGATCGACGTTATATTAATTTAGGGATAAAGTTAAGGGGAAGTTGATAGGGGAAGCCCAAACTGCTATGCTAACTCATCAATTCATCTTTGTTTTCTGCGGTTACCATCATTCGTTAGTATGTTAGATTCACCAATTCACCTAATGCATGCATGTGTTTGGATGATGGGAGGAAGAGGAGAGAACCTACAGTAATACAAGGAGGTTATGCAGACTCCACTTAGAGAGACTGTAGTCAGCTGAGGATAAAACTGAAGACTCAAATGAACAGTGCAGCTATAATTATTAAATTATTCCATTCACTAACTTGCACTGATCTTTGTGGGTTTGGTTTGAGGGGACTGATGCAGAATAAAATTGTTGTATTTTGGTGAACAATGACTAACCTTGTCTTAACCCCGTAGCATCCTCTGTTGCAAATATGCAGCATATAATTCAAGGGTCATGGCAAAAAAGTAGGAGTCTTTTTTATTAAATGTATTAACTAATTCATGAATGCTGCTTACCAAAAATATTGACAAATTTTTGTTCCTACCCATCCCCGTTGACTAAAATTTAGCACGGATGATTTTTTTCCAACAAATATTTCTATGTCTGGGTTCTTCGGGGTTAACCCAGGCTAAGATACAGTGGGTAACACAGTGATGTGGTTTGCACTCTTACCTCACACTGCAAAAAAATCTATATCTACATTAGATAAAATTACTTGAATTCAGATTATTAATCTTTATTTGAGAAATAATTCAGATTATCAATCTTGATTTAAGCAAAAAATAACTAGGTTAGATGTATTTATCTATTAGGTAACTTATTACTAGATTATTTGCCTTGGTTCAAAGTATTTTTTCCCTGTTTCAAGCTATTTTTATTTATTTATTTATTTTCCAAGCTAAATTATCTGTCCATGGGGTAAGATCATTTTGCTTGAAATAAGTAAAAAATAGCTTGAAGCAGGGAAAAAATACTTTGAAACAAGGCAAATAATCTAGCAATAAGTTACCTAATAGATAAATAAATCTAAACTAGTGAAAAGTGCTCAAATCAAGATTGATAATCTGAATTCAAGTAATTTTAAGTAATGTCAATAGTGAAATTTTGCAGTGCACAGTAAGAAGGTCTCAAGTTCAATTCCTGTACTTTGTGGGGTCTTTCTGTGTGGAGTTTGCATGTTCTCCCAGTGTCTGGATGAATTTCCTTCGGGTTCTGTTTCCCCTGCAGGCTAAAACCTGCAGGCTAATCCTGGAGAAGGTCCCCATGCGCTGCCCTGCAGTGGCCACTGCTCCTCACAGGTTGCCCCAGCGGCACATTCACCTCGCAGCTGAGAGAAACGCGTGGAAGGATTTTAAAGTGAAATGTATAGAGATAAACGCAAAGCTGACTCTATATTATGCTCAACCAGACATCCCAAATCAAGTCCTAAAACTTAAGCTAATTGTCCCAAAAATGTTACCAGTGCAGCGTCTGAAGCAGTTGTTGTCTGATAAAACATAGGGAGTACCGTTGCTAATTGTGCTAGCTGCTGTGGGTCCTGGTGAATCTCCACTGGTTATGCTTAGAAGCTCAATCTGTCTTTTAAAATGATTTTAGCAACTGAATAGTGGAGAGCTTTCAAGTGAGATATAACATGTCCATACTGAGCAAAGTTTAGCCTCAGTAAAAACAGCAACACAGAGCGGGGATAGACAAAAAGACGACCCAGTATGAGATGAATGAGATATAGTGTAGTGTAATTGTAAAAAGTATTCCCTTTATAAGTACTTGTATTGGTTCTCGATATCTGCAAGTACTCAAATGGAAGTACTCGTATTGGTTTGAAGAAAAGTGGTATCAGTTCATCTCTAAGATAAACTTTTAAACTCTCTTAAGAAGTAAAAGTATTGTTCTTACCTCAGGGGCAAGAAGAAGGTTGGGGGATGCTGCTGACTTTTAGTGTCTAGAAAAGTGCTATAAGACTAATGCTTTGTTATTAATAATAATTTTACTGAATTAATATTGTTTATGTTTACTTCTACTTGAATGATGCTATTTCAAAATAACAAAACTTTTACCTGAGTACAGCTTTTGAGTACTCCTTTCCATCTTTGTTTTAAACAGCTCTGCTTTCTTTTCTCTGATCTCTAACTCCTCACTCTACACTTTATATGAATCCATTGCACCCTTGAGAATTGACCTTTCTTTTTCTATATCAACTGACTTCTGTAAAATAATAAAAGTTTATCTCTGAACCCCACAGAGAGGTTTAAACACTGCACATTATTACCAGCACTAGATTTGAACTGTTCCTTATCCGACCCACTCCTCACTCTTATAACAGGTCCCAATGGGCTTTCAGCTTCCTTCTGGACTAGAATATTTAATACCAACTATACGCCACTATTTCAAGTTCACTTCAGAAAAAAGGCAAAGTCTCTCTCATGTGGCTCTTATATACAGTAGGTGCTGCTTCAGTGCTTTTTTCCATCCTTTTTTTTCGCCCCTCCCTGAAACTGATCGACCAAATTGCCTGGGAAAGTTCATGTATAATTCAATTCTGTGTTCCTCACTACACAAGGACAGAAGTCTGTCTTTGAACTGTCGATACAGCCGCTCCAGTGACATTAATAATTGATGCAGTGCGCATATTCTGCTGTTGAAGGTGCGTGAACAAGACTGAAAACTTGTCACAAAAAAGTAGAGAAAATAAGTGAGTCCTTTAAAACATTTAACCTGGGGTTTGCCTCTTTTTTCTTCAATGTTAATTTCACTCAAGCAGAGGTTAGACTTTATAACCTTTGTGATTAGTCTGTATAAAACTTTCTCCCAGATTTTAACTACTTAATTTTATTTTTCGTAGAGTTTTGAAAAACGTGTCTCCTCTGAACACATTTTTTTAGAATTTTTGAAGAGTATTTCCTATGCATGGTGCAAGGGCGATTTTAGGATTAGGCTGCTGAGGTCCTTGTCCGCTAAGAAAGGTCACCAAAATAGTGAAGAGAATTGGATCATTTGGCTCGGCTCACCGAAAAGAGATGTCTCTTCTGGCTCCCAGATGGCTCTTCATGATACCACCTAACTTTCTATATTTCAGCCAAATTTTGCTTTAGTTTTAGTTTTGATGACATATTCATGATGACGCCTTCCTTATAGAACCTCTCTACTACACATAAACAAACCTTTAATTAAGCTTAACCTTGTAGAACCCAGACGTAGAAATATTTATTGGAAAAAAAATCATCCGTGCTAAATTTTAGTCAACGGGGATGGGTAAGAACAAAATTTGTCAATATTTTTGGCAAGCAGCATTCATGAATTAGTTAATACATTTTTTTTATAAAAGACTCCTACTTTTTTGCCATGACCTTTGAATTATATGCTGCATATTTGCAACAGAGGGTGCTACGGGGTTAAAAATAAAAATAGACAGATGTTGACTTTTTTTAAATTTATGCACAGACACCCCTATCAAGAAGCAGGGCTTTATTTAGTATTAGACAAAAAAAAAAAAAAAAAACTTATCATACCGTATTTTCCTCACTATAAGGCGCACCTAAAAGTCTTTAATTTTCTCAAAAACCGACAGTGCGCCTTATAATCCGATGCGCCTTATATATGGATCAATGTTGGTTAATTATGGCTACCGTATTCAGGGGGCGTCGCCGAAGTGACAGCGGTAAAAACGATAAAGGGGAATTCCAGTCCCAGCGGTTCATGTGTGCCATAGGCGTGTTTATGGATCCTGCCGCAAAAGAACAAGGAGGCGCGGCCTTTGCTCCATCTCAGTAGAAGAGTTGCGACATTGAGGGGACAGAAAACTGAGCGCTCGAACGCTGTTCATGTAGCTTTGAACTGTGACAAATGGAGTTGGAAATACATTGTTTTCAACGAGGGAGTTGTAAGAACGCTGGTTTGTATTCTATTAATAAAGTTTGACCGACTGTCTTATCTGACTGTTTTATTGACATTCCCTTTAGCGCAGCGCCATCTAGTGGATGCGCCTTATAATGCGGTGCGCCCTATATATGAAAACAGTTTTAAAATAGGCCATTCATTGAAGGTGCACCTTATAATCCGATGCGCCTTATAGTGCGGAAAATACGGTAAATATAACTTCATAAAAAATAAATAACAGAAATATAATGCAATGTGCATTGTGCAAAACAGCAGCACCAAAGCTTCAGGTGTCTCTGAACTAATCACCATCAACTATCGAACTTTTAACTTTTATTTTTCACGGCAGATTGGCGTTGGTTTGGTTTCTTCTCTGTGTTTTTA
This sequence comes from Bostrychus sinensis, assembly GCA_020698575.1. NCBI lineage: Eukaryota > Metazoa > Chordata > Actinopteri > Gobiiformes > Eleotridae > Bostrychus > Bostrychus sinensis. The sequence goes on from CM036251.1 coordinate 6,738,522, forward strand.
TCTGCCATGTTTTAGAAAAAAACAACAACAACAAAAGACGTCTTACAGATGAGAGCCAGCTCTTTGTACCGGCTTGTTCGCAACTGACCCATCGCTACACCAAAGGAAGCATTTAGCACTAGAAAAATGCGAAAAATGTGATTTCCTATGCTACCTTTTATAGCATTGTAGCTGTCTATAGTGGATGATTATGAGTAGCCAAGTAGAAACATTAGAAATGTCACAGCAAAGTTTATAAAAATCTATCTTTGTGAGCTATGTGTGTTGTCAATATTGGTACTGTATATTTTTATACTGTGCACTAAAATTCCTTTGTTGCTGGGTTGGGGTGCAAAAACCTACCTGAAGGGCGCTACAACCTCCCTAAAATTGGACTAGCTACACCCAGTGGTAGCAGTTATAATAACAGTGGTAGTAATAGTAGTAGCAGTAGTAGCAGCAGTAGTATTAGCAATTAGTAATAGTAGTAGAGATGATTTGGGAGAGTGATATAGGGACAGTGAATATTTCAGTGAAAGATGCTGAGGTTAGAGCTGCAGGCCTAGAGGAAGACCACAGAGGAGGTTTATAGATGCAGTGAAAGAGGACATGGAGGTAAATAACCTGTGCTGAAGTGGTTTCTGGTTTAATATCACATTTTTCACTCTATCCTTAAGAGCACTACAAAGTTTAGTCTCTACGGCATTGCTCCTGTCTACTTCTCCAGTCAGGCATAAACAAGCCTGACAGTTATCTACTCAGGAGAATAAGTTAATTCCAAAAGTATTCACAAAAATCGGAGGCGTCCCATTAACAGCTGGGAAAGGTTAACGTTGTTTGTCAAAATGCATTAAGTGAGTAATGTCCCAGACTGGGGAGTGGCAGACTCTAAAATCTGTTCAGAAGGGACTCCCTAACCTTTCTTATTTTGAAATAGTGAAGTTAATGCAACTTTAAGTAATACACAGAGATTTTAGCAAATCTTTGGCTCTTGTTGACTTGGCCTGAGCTGATACTGACATATTTCAGTCCAGAGATTTCTAGGAGTCAAATATTTTAAACTCCTCATGAGCTCATGATTTCAGACTTGAGACTTTGCTCTGTTCTTTTAAATCTAAACTAAAGACTCACCTTTTTAACCTTGCATATAATTAATATTTTATGTTTTTATTTACATGTTTTTATCATTTTTGTAACTGTATGTAACATATTCTCTCTTTCTCTCTCTCTTATGATTATATATTATCTGATCTAAGCTTAGGCATATACATCTCATCTTGTTTTTTAATTGTTGTAGCTTTGTGTAAAGCACCTTGACTTGTCTTTTTACATGAAAGGTGCTGTATAAATAAACTTGCACTTGCACATGACGGACTTAATGTTAAATTCACATCTACAAAAATGATAATAAAATGTAAGACCTAGATGAACAAAATGTATTACCTGCTCATTAAATGTAACACTTAAAAGGCCTCAATTTTGACATCATATAATTTAATGTTTTTAATAGGTGGGGTACCATGAATTTACACTGAATCTGTTGCTTGTGTGTGTCCTGTACGACCGCCACAACAAATAGACAGCATTCATGTCAGGGTCTAAGTTAAAACCAGCCGCACTGCAGTATATGTTCGTCTTTTCAGCAGAAATACCCACCAAATCTATTTTTGTCGGATGCCAGAGCCCTCATGTATCCAGACAGGAAGTCAGACCCGGGAAAGTGAAGAAGATCCGTAAATTTCAAAATAAAAAGACGTGCAGACTCTCGCTCACATTACTGTAAACATTACAATTAACTGGGGACAAAGGATCAAACAACATCAGATATCATTAAACTTGAGCAAAAATTAAGTATTTATATATGTAGCATATTGGTAGGAACATGATAGTCACAGAAATAATCTCCAAATGAATGGGACATCATGGTCAGATGCAAACCTGGCTTTTGTTTGTTGTAGCTCTCTGTAAACATTGTAACCACGTGAATGCATGACTCTCCTGTGAACTCGTGGTCTCCTGAAGCCGGTTCTGGTCGAGTACGTTCCACACACGCAGCGGTGTAAATGAGGCACTAGGGTTAGCCTGCCCAGGACTTCTACTACTCCTCCTCCTCCAGCTGGGTGCTCCTGACCAAGATCCTGGCTCAACATCTGGAGAGGAGCCCCTGGTCCCTGCACTGTGCTCTCCCACTGCTCCTGACGGGTCGCCCCAGAGGAACTGAGTGAAGGATGGGACAAATTTCCCTATGGAGACAATAAAGCATACATTAACCCAGCCTTTCTTAAAGTCAGGAGCATTGTGGCCTCCTTAAAAAGTCAGACACACCTGCGGGGACCTCCAACAATGAAACTTATATTCAACCTATATTCAAAACCAATGTATTTCTATAAAAAAATTGCTTAAACCGCTTAAATTAAGTCATATTTTAAAATAAATACTTCATTCTAATTAATTTTAATGTACCTCATGTAGAGAACCTCTGGTGGCCCTCCTGCAGTTCCTTGACAGTCCACCAGGGACCCCTAAGCCTTGAATAAACCCAGTCACATTTGAGAAATTAAGAGAAAAGGAAGTACATGTACAAGGCTGAGGTGAAACCCTCTGTCACCCAGGTGAAAATAATACTTTTACTAATGAAAGAACAGTGCATTTTTCCTCTAAAATGTACTTTAGCATAAATAAAAGTATCTAGTTACCTTCCTTACAGGTTCACTTTGCAGAGATAGTGTCAGTCTATGTGACATACTATTCTACTGCGTGCAAAAGAAAGCACATTTTTATCTTTCGCAAGTGCCAGGCCATCGACAGACAGTTAACCCAGTATGCACAAGCGGAACAAAGGCCAGAAAACTCAATATATTTTCCAGCTATACAGTGAACCCCTTTTGACAGCTTTCGGTGTTTAGACTGAATGGATTTTGGATAAGTCCTTGCAGCAAAGTTAGCTCCATCCACCAAAAGTTCCAAAAGTGCATGATAGAGGCATAAAAGTTCTCCCCAGAGAGAGAGAGAAAGAGAGAGGGAGGTCTGATTTCACAGCAGGGCGGCTCTAATTGTGCATGGACTTATCGGGACCAATCAGAGTCCAGGCCCTTGAACAAACAGCGCTGTTCTCACCACATCTGCTGTTCAGAGATTAATCACAACTCCACTGGGTCTACAGCCTCTAATTTTACTTTGAATAGAACTGGCTGATAATGGCAGGAATAAAATGTTTACTCTTTTCTATTATGGCTAAAAGGGACATTAACAATGCAGCCACAAGGCGTCACAGCAGTGTGCTCTTTGTCCCAGTATGGAAAAATGGAGCAGGTTGGGGCAGGCTTTAAGCAATGTTGGTACTGCTGCCTCAATTGCGGGGTCTTCTGTGTGGAGTTTGCATGTTCGGTAGGTTTTTTTGGGTGCTCTGCTTCCCTTCATCAACCTAAAACAGACAGAGTACACTAATCCTCCAGAAAGCTACACTCTGACCTGGATCCTGGCTCAGTTCACTTCAAATAAGAGAATTGTTGCCTACGGGACAATAAAATATAACTTAACCAGACATTACCAACGCTGGAACAAACACTTTGACTTTGGGAGTCTGTTTACACGAGAACGCTGGCCAGGAAAACGCAACAGTCCCGCCGCCTGCGATTTGCATTTACACAACAACTCTTGTTTTGCCTGAAAACAATCGGAACCTGTAGTACCCATGTTTGTCCAGTAAACAGCGCTGTGGGCCCCGCAAATGCTCTACACCACACAGAGAGTAACTGCAGAAGAAACAATAGCTCCGGTCTGAAACTTTCCAGCTACTTTAGGATTTTGTGGTTTTCTGGAGCCATTCTCATAAAGTCTCTCCTAAAAGTAAGTACTTATACAGATATTACTGTACTAAATATGAACGCATGAGACATAAAAGCCTTGTATTTTGTGCTTGCGGGTCAGTGACTCCTCCAATCACTGTTCAGATTGGGGCTATTACATGATTGTTTTCATTGAGGATGGTGCTCCCTGCTGTGTGACCAAAACACCTCTTCCAACATTTTCAAACCTTTGCGGATTCAGAAAATGGAAACCCTGTCCTCGTGTGAATGCAAAGCCAAACTGCAATCAAACCTTTGCGGATTCGGCAAAACGCGTTGTCATCTAAACAGCACCTGATGTTGTGTAGACCAACCATCAATGTGAGCAGAGTCATCCCTAATTTAACAAGGTGATTAAACAGTTTACCTTAAGCTTTAAGCTGCAAGTTGGATTCCTGCAAGATTTCTCAAAAATACATCTTTTCAGACACAAGCCTATCCACCCGCTGTCCGAACTGGTGATGGGTCGACAAATAGTGGGGCAGTAGTGTTGGAGGTTTTAAGTGTACTGACAGTATTGTATCAGCAATACTCGTAAAGAGGCTGCCAAGTCTGCGGCTTTTTAAGTGTTGCCGCAGGTTAAAAAAAGTTGTCCGTGGGTTGGGCAGAGCTAATTTTTGGTAAATGACACGCTATTTCTTTGACAAATCTTTAAAACGAAAGCCAATCACAATAAAGCCAGGCCAACTCAGCTTGTCTCGCTTCTTTTGGCGCAGCGGCACTAATTATGGTCGTGCGGTGTTTTCATACACTGTTCCATTGGTTATGGGCAGTTTTTAAGTTGCTGTTGGGTGGATTTTGACTTTCAGACCTGGCAACCCTGCTTTGGACAAGGGGAGGAGGCCAGAGAGAACCCACAATAAGGACAGACCCTCACCAAAAGCAACACAATTTATTTTCCATGCTCACTTTGTGCTACAGTGTTTGTGTTTTCAGGTCTCTGATGAGGAACGGGAGGTTTCAAACACGACTTTTGTACCTGAACCAATTCCTTGTGTTTCTGTCAAATCTTGTTCCATGATTGGTGCCCATTTTGTTGATGTTGCTTGTATTTGCATAGGGTTGCCTTCAGTTCAACTCAAAACTACACTCAAGTTGCCTGAATCACTCCTCTTGGCATGTTCAAGACACTGCCACTGCGCTCCAGCAAATTTGCAGACTCCTCCCGTAGTTTGTGTCTGTCGGCCCAAAGATCGAAATTATAACTTCCTTGCTGGGAGGAATAAACAGAAACCGCTTTCTCCCACATTTTTATTTTAACTGTTTCCAGCAGTGGACAAAGTACTGAACTTCATTACTTGAGTAAAAGTATCAATCTTCCTGGTCAAATATCACTCCAAAACAAGTAAAAGTCGCCCAGTCAAATTATTACTTGAGTTAAAGCACTGGAGTATGTGCTCTGAAAAATACTTAAGTAATCAACTTTTAAAAAAAATGTTGCAGTTAAGAAAAACTGGGTAAAATATGAATAAAATACATTTTCATTTTCTTATAAACTCTCCACCACAGAGTAAGAATATGTTTGTACAGAATCAGTAAATGAGAAACAGAGGAAACTTTATTTACTGTGTAAATCCTATGATGAAACGAACAGGGACTAAAGTCTAAAACAGTTGTATTAGGACTAAAGCAGGGCTAACCCAAGCCTAAACTGAGATGAATCCATGTTAAATCAGGACGATCTAAACAAAAACTGAAGGTAGCAAGTTAGCAACTGATTATCTTTTGAGTGTTAGTTACTTCTGCCTTTATAGAAATGTAGTGGAGTAAAAGTATATTTATCTTTCAAATGTAGAGGAGTAAAAATAATAAGTTTCCCCAAAAAATACTACTCAAGTACAGTACAGATTCTCAAAAACTTTACTTAAGTACAGTACTCAAGTAAATTTACTTAGTTACTGTCCACTTCTGATTGTTTCACTCTGGTGGAGGTTTGTTGTTTGGCCAGGTCACGGGAGTCGTTGCTACGATTGGCTCTAAACTTGTTCAGTACTTGATCTTTGAATGATGTCAGCCTCAATATGAAGTTAATCGGCCTCAGAGACACACCTCCTCTTTACAGGTTAGAAAAACTCCTTTAACCATGGCAACGCTGATGTTTTGGTCCAGAAATACCCAGTAAATGACTCAGCGGGACGGCAGTTTGTGTGGATTTATGGCAAACAGGAAGACACTCAGTCACATTTTGATGAGATCTGTGAGGAAAAACAAACCTCTTCCCTTTCCTCGAGTGAAACTTGAGGTGGTCCATCACTCTGCAGCAGTTCGGTGAGTTTCAGACCGCGCTGCCTTCCTGAGTTTTGAGCCAGAGTTAAAAGCTGTCTGAGGACATTTTCTAAAAAACTCTGTGCCCCGAGGGGAGTTTGAGATGCCTCTTTAGCAAAGGTCGACTCAGGACCGGCTGCAGCTCACTTCTGGATGACACTAAATCTTCTGCTTTTACTTTGGGCTCCTCCTTCAGCTGCATTTTGTAACAGCTCCCCAGAGGATTCAGTCATTATGAGGGGCTCAGCAACTAGGCTTTATTTAATGGTTGGTGGTTCAATTCTGCTTCCTCTTCTCTTTTCTCCATTATTTCTCCATATTTTGTAGACCTCAAATCAAAGAAATACTCAAAGCTTGTGCAGCAAGTTTGATTTTCTTTTGTGGCATAAAATGAATTTATCAGTGATGTGTGGCAGGGAAACTATTAAATATTTAGATCACATTTTATTGCAAAGATTAAAATAGTTTGGATAAAATTTAAAGGAAAAAAACATAAGTACAAACCTAATTCAAAACAAAAGAACATAAACAGTGTAGCAGGTTTTTTTTTACCATGCCCTAAAGAGTAATAACTAATTTTGAACTTAATGGCAGCCACACATCTCACAAAGTTAAAACAGGGGCAACAAAACACTGGAAATTTACAAATAAGATATATATAAGTTTTTCTGCCTGTTACCATGACCCTGTCTGTGTCCGTGTTTTCTTTCCATTGTGTTTAATTTTGCAGTTTCAGTATCTTCTTGTGTTTTTTATTTCCTGTTCCTGCCCGAATGTGTTTCCCCTGTGCCTTGTACGCCATGGGCCAGATTTACTAAGACGTGAGCTAAATTGTGAGTGCAGACTGAAAAACAGCGTTTGCTATTTGTGGGCGTGTAGCATATGTTATACGAAGAGAAAGTGTGCAAGTAATTGCTGCTACAAATCTGATATGTAAATGAGAATTGCTCTGCCAGCTCTGACTGCATCTTTCCTGCAGTGATGCAATGCAAAAGTCAACATGAGAGTCCAGCTTCATAACGGACTACACTGACTGTAGTGAACTTTGAGGAATAGTAATTTCGTTGAAATGCATTTTACTTTCTTCTATTAACTTTGCGTAGTCTGTCCTTGATAAAACCTTGTCTTATAAGATTCATGTGACTTTAGTTTCCCACAGAGACAGAGAGGGAAGGTAAAGTCCTATTCACTGTCTGTCACTGTCAGTAACCCTTCAAACACATAGCCTATAAAATGTAGCAAGTAGGCTTTATACATTGCTGATGGTGATCACGTAAATATAAAATTTAAAAATATTTTTAATGTCCTCAGTTCTTACATTAAACAGCAGCGCAGCCTCGATCCACTGTGAGCAGCTGTTAATCAAACGTCACAGCAAGCATCGTGAGGGACTGACGCAGCGATTAAAGACTGCTTAGTCTTGATCAAAAGGATTTAAAAAGATGTGAAACAGACTGAAAGCCCAGAGAAAGAAGATGTAAAAGGCTGAAGTTCAGGAGAGTGCGAGAGAGTTAAGAAAAAAGTGTTGCGGATAAAGTCTGTCTCTTTGTTTCCTCCGACTTCAAGTCAACACCTTAGTGTTGCATCTCTGTAAATGAATCCTGTTAAAGCATTATAAGTTATTTTCAATGCCCCATCTGTGCACTAAAAGCTGCACTCTTTCCTCCACAAAACTTATGCACCTGTTTCTCAGATGTGCTAAATTTACCGTGCTCGTGATAAATCAAACAGCAACCACAAAGCAACTTCTTTACATTTTCCATACCTTGAATTTGATAAATCTGCCCTCATGTGTATTAAAACCCTGTTTTTTTTTGTGATTCTTCTGTTTTTGGTTTTTGAGTTTTTTGTATTGGATTTGTACTGTATTGTATTTTGGACTTTGTTTTTTCTCTGTAGAGTTTTCATTCCTAGCTTCACCACTGCTGCCCTGTTGTTTGGGTCCTCTTTCTTCCTTGTGCCCAAATCCCTTGACTTGTATGCTTTACTTTATGGTGTAATGTAAAAAAAAATAATAATAATAAACCACTGCATTCTTTTACACAGTGTCCCAGCCTTTGTTTTGAAGCTATATTTATTCAGCCTATAGAGATTTTTTTTTTATGTTTGCACTATTGTGCTGCTGAAAGCTCAGGCTGTGAAATGTTCTTTTTAAAATGCAAACTGTAAAGGCATTGACACTTCCTGTAATGTAATGCAAACAAACTGGACGTGTCTTTAATTTATTTAAGTTATAGAAAAGACAGAGAAAGAAGGTTTGAGTGCTTTTGCAGGTGGAAGAGCTGTACAGCTGCAGCCATCTCTATTTTATGTCACAAGTAAAACTATGGATAAAGTTTGGAGTTTGGAGGTGAAATCTGAGAGAATGTGCAGAAAGCTGAAGGCGCTGCAGCCTGTGGTGCTCAGGAGGAGGCACAGAGAGGCAGAGGAGGGAGGACGGCCCGAGGATGTGGGAGGAGTGGACTTATGGAGGTCGTTGAAGGTGAGGAGAACAATCTAATGCACCTGTCCTGTCAGAGAAGGGTCCTGATCAAAACACTTTCTGTCTTTTATGTCTGGTAAGTGTAGCCCTTTGACAACCTCTGCTTCTTTTGCACAGGCAAAATGCAGTGATGTCATTACACAAAACTTCCTCCCACCGTCCAAAGTCATGCCTGTGTCCAAATTAAATTTCAGCCCTATGAGCAACTGGGTGTGCCCCGCTTAAGTCCCGCCGTAGCTGGAATAAGCTTCAGCCAGTTGCCACTTCTAACAGGAATAAGTGGTAAAACATGAATAAAATCGGCACTGTTTGTCACATAACCTGGCAAAAATGAGACGTGTAACATATGTTTGAAAAGGGGAGGGACTTACATTTTCATAGTCAGAGGTGATTGGATGAAGCCCATAGTCAACATCTACTGTGATCTGTTTTAGCCAATTTTTTGCTGTGGGTGAGTCTGGTTTCTTGTCTTGAGTTTCATTTCTTTGGGCGGAACGATCACAGGTGAAGCGGCAAACCAGAGAAACAAAGGGTGGGACTTAAGCAGCGCGCCGCTCACCTGTATTCAAAACAAATATGGCTCTAATGAAGAATTGTTTCTGGTTTTGCCATAAAACACCAGAATATGCTGTATTATGAGCAAATCTCCTTATAGCTAAGCAGGGACAGCAACAAAAGCCAGCTGTACAAAGACTTATGGAAAAAATCCCACAGAGCACTGAATAACAACACGGACTTCAGCAGAACCTGCAGGTGACAAAGAAAAGCACAAAACGCTGTTATTCAGGTGACAAAAGTAATTAAATTCCCTCTGCATTAGCCAGAGCGGAGAGGAGATTATCTTCTGCTTTTGTAAGATGTGTTGCAGATAAACAGCTGTGATAGACTGGTGCCTAATCTTGTTTAAAAATGGCCTACTCCACCCTTAAAGCTGTATTAGCAGGCTCCAATGCCAATTTACTCTAAGAGCATCCAAAAGTTATTTCAAAATTTGTCCCGCTATCATAAAGACTGTTTTGTCCCACTATCTGTAAAACATGTCTTACACAAAAGGGCTGGAACTCCAGATTTGATAAAGCATTAAAGTTTTTGCATTGTTGAACTCAGACTGCTGCAAATTAAATGAGGCAGTAAGTGTTTGAAGTAAGTTGGCTTGATCAAATGCATTAACCAGGGCTCTGCCTTCAGGGATTTGACCCCAGCACCTCACACCCAAAATGAGTGACTGTAGTGAAAAGCAAATGCTTTAATTTTTTTCAGGGCACTCACATTCAGTGGGATCAGTTCTTCTGTGAGGGCTCTGTGTTGTCATATGAGTCAGACTTAGAGGCTTCTGTAAGGCACTAGAAATGGGCTCTTTTGGGATTTGAACAAAAGACCACTTGCACCCTAAATACAAACCATATCCCAAGAGCAATGAGGCTTTTTTTTTTTTTTGCTTGTCTTAGTGCATTTGTTAACAGGTTAGAAATAACCCATGTGTTTTTCTCAAAGCCACCACACTCAGGATCATTATTGGTCTTCCCTTTCCCTCCAATACCTACAGGTAACTTGTGGGCTCGTCCGGGATTTGAACCCGGGACCTCTCACACCCGAAGTGAGAATCATACCCCTAGACCAACGAGCCACAAACAAAGCAGACGCAGAAGATGTTTATGGCTTTTAGTTATTTATGTTATTATGTAGTTAATTTGTTTCTCAAAAATCTTAGAAATGTAATAATATTGTATTGAAGTGAATGACTCGGGTAAATGTTTCCATCTCTGAGCTGCTTTAGGAGATCATTTGCCAGGATCATTCAAGATTCATTCATTTTTCAAATGCAATAGCCCTCACTGCATTTAATTATGTCTAACTAAGCTGCTTATCTTGCATTTTATCAGCTCCAGCTCTCTATATCTTTCCTGCACAGTGCAACTCGAGCACCTGCAGAGAAAAGTACACGACTTCAAACATTTGATCAAATATTAACCCCAAAAAGTTTTTTAAAAGCTGCGTTTAGGGCCAGAGTCATCCACTGGGGAAGTCTGACAGATGTTGGCTCTTGATCACAGCTGGAGTGGAATATTTTAGTCCCTTCAGATATAACAGAGAAGACTTTCTTTTTTCTTTTTTTTTTAGATCCAGCTACAGTGGTTAATTGCGTTTCAGTCGATCAAAGAGACAGACATTAAAGACGCTGGCATCGTTCTTGTTTTTGGAGAATATGAATCATAAGAAGTGCTGTTTATAGGAAGCTTCTTTTTCAAACTACAGAGACATCAAATTCAGGGCACAACTCTGATGTTTTTCTTAATACTGTAGCCATAGGGTCTTTAAAACTCCACTTCGCCAATGCAAGAAGTTTACTCACAGAAGTAGGTCCGTGTTTAGTTAAAACTGTGTAAAATGTAAATAACAGGTTTGCAAATCTCATAAAACTACAATATACTCACAATAAACTATAAACAATACACGTATATCTTAATATTTCATGAAAAAAAAGCTAATTTTTCACTTAATGGCAGCAACATATCTCAGAAAATTGGGATGAGGCAACAAAAGGAGAAAAAAGCCAAAGCTGGAAGAGCATTTTTGCATTGAATTGGCAATATTTAGTAGATTTAGGCGCTTTTTCACAAAGGGGAACAGTACGGGACGTGTCAGAAGAAAAAGTCACCACAACATTTAGTTCGTCCTCTCTCCTATTACAGCTGTTTATCACAGGGACAAGTATGATTTCCCTTTTATTTCTGTTTTTTGGGCTTGTTGTTTTTGCCTGAGTGAGGATTCCGTCCCAGACCGCTTCGGGAAGAGGTGCCAAAAGTAGAATGCCTTGGAACGCTTTGGGAAGTGGAAACATCCCCAAACCAACCCGTCCCGTTCCGTCCTAGAGGGAAAAGCGCCTTGTGACTGGGAATCTGGGATCTGGAGAGACAGAGGATGAAAAGCATTAAGCTGTAACTAATGGCGACAATGAAGAAATGTATGGAGTGGAAGGATACCGAGAAAAAAAAAGACAAGAAAAGGATAGAGGCAGCAGAAATGTGGTTTAATGCCAGAGCTAGGTGTCACGAGAACTGACCGCACAAATCATCAAAAGAAAGCTTAAAAAAAAAGCGCTGTATGCTATCCTTTGGGATGTATAAGTTAAGTAAATCTCAGCTAAGCTAATAGAATTTAAGCAGCATATACAGTACTGTGCTAACATGTATTGTATTAGCAAGTGTAAAATAAAATGAATAACAATGAATGACAAAAATTAAGTGAAGCTATATTCAAATATCTGGGTATAGGCTGGACGCCAGAGTTTGAAAATTTGCAAAAAAAGATGCTATTTGTGGACGTATAGACCCTTCCAGGAATGACGTGTTTAAAAAAAGTTGCGCACGCAGCTTAATTTAACTTTCTATCACGTTTATTTCTATGAGAGAGCAAAATAAAAACATTAATTTAGACATTTCTGGGCAGCAGGAAAGATAGATCGTTAAAAATGACTCTGAATCAATATAATCCAGATCTGAGGCAGTAGCATTTGTTAAAGTTAACTTATAAAACTAGGATTTGTGATGATTGACGAATTAAATCTGAGCATACAATGTCAAACTTTTATGGTCTGCCACATTTCTGTTACCGTTTGCTCTGCTTAACAATAAAATTTAGAAATGTAAATTACGTAGCTTTTAGCTTGTATGCTAATTACAGACGCTAATTACAACGTTACATTCAACGGCTAAACACTTGCTAAACTTATTAAACCAGGCTCTGATATTACTCACATGAGGTCGAGTGGTTGTCAGATACCAAAGATTTCTTGATTATTCCTAATTTGCGATGTTTTCGGCGCTAACGCTAACTCCTCCATTGAAATTGTATTGTCTTTTTTAACTTCCGGTACCAGTCTTTGGAAATGTTCTGTTTACAAACACAAGAAAGGTCTATTAAAGCCCTTGTCAGTAAATTAGAATATTGTGGAAAAGGTAAAAGGCAACGTCGTTCAGTTTAATGTGAATTTTAAAGCATTTATTTTCCTTTTGAATGGTGCCACATTTGTAATGAGCAGCAGAGATGAGAAAATGGGTTGGGTTAGGCCTTACAGAAAACATTAGATCTTTAATAAACTTTGGGAGCGTTGTAAATGTTCCCCGTCAGCTTAATTAAACTTGTTTTTAATGAAATCTGGCGCATGACAAAGTAGACGGCGATGGCGAAGGCGTGAAGTGATGTGCTGACTCGCAAACCACTGTGCACCTCATTTACAACTCCCCCACTTTGGCTTGCCCTGCCGTCGTCTTTAAATTACCATATCTAAACAAGACCGGCATTCGGCAGCTGCTATTCCTGCACCGCGGGACATCGGCACCATTTCTGTTTTGTAAAATCGACGAACTGTCACACAAAGTACATTTTATGCTCAGACTTAGCTCGACTCAGACCAGAGCTCATCACTGCGGCGCCAAAATGCCAATCACACGTTCTTCCTGAGATAAAACTTTGCCAGTGTTAGCTTCATAAATCACAGCTTTAACTTCGAGAACTCAACAAGAATTTTTAATGCTAAGAGCTTTCTCAGAATGAAAAGTTGGTGGATTTTGTAGCTTTCCTTCATTTCAGGGAAGAGGACTGATGCTGTAGGAAGCCAAAGACATAAATGCTTTTTGAGCTGCTTTTGGCTTATTGCACTTCTCTTTTTTTATTTATCTACAGCTTTTAGTGCCACAGACTAAATTCTGACACACATAAAAACAGAACCTCAAACTTAAACAGAAACTCGAGCTTTCTTGTGCTATTTTTTATTATTATTATTATTATTATATAAACAATATACAACAATATTTTAACAATAACAAAGCTTGAGGCTCAAGTTTGGCATTAGGGCAATGTACAAAGTGCAACATAAATAAAAATACATAACAAAAATTCAAATTCATTACACAGATTTTTGGTCTTCAAGGCTTTTGAATTAGTAGAATAATTTAATTTAGTTATATATGAGGACAAAAATGAATTTGAAATTTTGGATTCTGGCTGTGGATATGACATTTTGCTAATAATAATATCAAGTTTAAGACAATGGGATGGGATGTTCTTATTATAAATACCAAAAATGATGTGTTCAATGTTAAGTTGTAGGTCGATATCAAGCTTTCTATTCACAAACAGGGATATGTCTGTCCAAAAATATCTGAATATAAGAGCAGTCCCAAAAAATATGGGTGATAGTTTCTTCAGTGCAGTGACAACAAAGAGGGTCTACATTTAAGGGATATTTTTGAGATAACACTGTTGACTCTCGGTTCTTATTTGTGAATCCTGGTCACCTCTAGAACAGCAACATTTTTTAAAAACCTTTAAAAACATAATGTGACTAAAAGAAAACATTTAAAAAGTACTCAAAAAAGAAACAAAAAGGTGAAAAACCAGCAGTCTTTTGAACATAATTATAAAAAACAAAGCACTTCACTTCCTTAAACCTTTTGCATGATGCCAGTTTTACTACAAAATGAAAAATGTCTGTGAGAAATCAGTGGAAACTAGAGCTGTATGCTGTTTTTATTTTATTTTTTTCAGAACATTATGACATTGTAGAAAGCTGAAAAAAGTTGATTTTGCAGAATATAGCTCCGTGCAGCAAGATTTCATTTTTAAACAGGCACAAGTAAGACCGCTACAAGCACTGGGGTCGAGTCGAAAAGCTTAAAAACCTGGGATTCCCTCTTCCCTGGAAAAAAAAAATATCATAGTCACACAATATAATTCTCACTGTTGTTGTTTTTTCTGGGACATCTTTGCCAGGTTCATATAAAGTTTCACATGTATTTTGAGGATCACTGCACCCTAGAGGCGGATTGTTTGTCCCTGGAAGGCATAGTCAAAGGGAAAGAAGTAGCAATGATGGAACATGCGTTAACATTAAAGCTATTTTCTTTTTCAAAAGGCTGCAGAATCCGGTGAAACAACCTTCACTCACAGAAAACAGCGTTCCCTGCAGCGGGACTCTGATGCCGTACTGGACACAGACGTGCGTTATCTGGGAACATATTCGGAGCTGCCACTGTCCCTGCCTGTAGCTGTCTGATACAAGACATAATACAACCATGCTCCACATAAATTTACTGCAAGTGCATACTAGTATCCTACAGGTGACGAATGTGCTGTAAAACACACACTGAACAAGAGATACATATTTCTCTATGGCTTTATGACAAGGGGCTCATGCATTATACTCCAAGGTCACCATTCAGTTCTTCTTTTTAACCTGCTCTCCCTGGGAAATACAGAAATGAAGCAAGGAATGGACTCTTTGCATGATATTTTCAATCTGGTATGCAGGTGTCCTCTGTAAAATGTCATAGTATGGAGTCAAATCTATCTTTTAATTGTGTCCTTGTTGTTGTTCAGTCCTCTGTCTGATTTTGTCTTTATCGTCCCGTTTTTCATTTTAATGACAAAGTCCCGCTGACGTCTGAAGTAACGACCACATTCAAACAAACCCACTTTGTACGACTGGCTTTTGTCGCTGTCCCTGTTTAGAAATAAATACAGAGTTGCTCATAATACGCCGTATTCTGGTGTTTTATGGCAAAACCAACAATAATTCTATGTTTACTGCTTGAGAGCCTCGTGCTGCAACTAAACGCTCAAATCTTCAAATCAAATCTTCAAGAGCTGATCTGAAAATTGTTTAAACAAAAAAAAACTAGTAAAATGCCTTGTTTGATAGTTTTTTGGGGAGAATTATGTTTTAAATCAGCATTATTTTAATATATTTTATGGCTTGTTTTAGTCTAGTCAATTTTATGACCCTGAAACCCTGTTGTTTGGATACAGGTCAGCACTACTTAAGTCCTGCTCTTTATTTCTCTGATTGGTTACTTCGCCTGTGATTGTTCCGCTCATAGCAACAAAATTCAGACTAACTTCTTTGTTTAGATTAAGGAAAGCATTCGTAGAGCCTTTCTGTGTGAAGTTTGCATGTTCTGCCTGTGTCTGGTATGTTTTCTCTGAGTGTTTCCCTCTTCAACCTAAAACATGCACAATAACCTGTACATGGAGTAGTTTTGTGGCAACATACCTTTACTTCCACTTGAGTAATATTATTTTGAAGTCACAGTACTCTTATTTGAGTCTGTTCCTATTACAGTGGAATGCTATAAGCTAAATCAGCCATTCCCAAAGTCAAGACCAAGTCCTGGCCCCCTTAAATTTCCAAAAATCCCTCGCGGACCCCTAACGATAAAACTTCCCTCTATTCAAAAACCTCTGCCATGTTCTTCTCCATATGTTTTTTTTATAAAAACATTACAAAAACACTGATTATTGACTAAAAGTTGTTTTAAAGTAATATTTTAAAACATGTATACAACTGTAATTAATTTAAAATGTTTTTAGGTACTTAATATTTTCATTGACTTTTTATATTTTTGTATGTTTTATTTGTTTTTATGAACCAAAACCATGTGTCTGAAATAATAATAAAAAAATAATAATAAATTCAAATTGAAATATAGACAGCCTCTGGGGCCCCCCTGTAGTACCTTCACGGACCCCCAGGGGGGCCCGGACTCCACTTTGGGAACCACTGAGCTAAATAAAACGTCCTCACTAGAGTCCTCACACTAGAGAAATCGTCAAACTTTATTAGCAGACTCAATGTCAAGAGTAAAAAAACGCACAACACATAAAAAAACAAACAAAAAATAAAAACATGCTACACCACAGACAACAGCAAACAACTGTGCCAGTGCCTCCACAGCTCAGACTGGTAACGTTTTACACTCAGGGTCAGAATAATCCAATTACCATATTTTCCGCACTATAAGGCGCATCGGATTATAAGGCGCACCTTCAATGAATGGCCTATTTTAAAACTGTTTTCATATATAGGGCGCACCGCATTATAAGGCGCATCCACTAGATGGCGCTGCGCTAAAGGGAATGTCAATAAAACAGTCAGATAAGTCAGTCAGTCAAACTTTATTAATAGAATACAAACCAGCGTTCTTACAACTCCCTCGTTGAAAACAATGTATTTCCAACTCCATTTGTCACAGTTCAAAGCTACATGAACAGCGTTCGAGCGCTCAGTTTTCTGTCCCCTCAATGTCGCAACTCTTCTACTGAGATGGAGCAAAGGCCGCGCCTCCTTGTTCTTTTGCGGCAGGATCCATAAACACGCCTATGGCACACATGAACAGCTGGGACTGGAATTCCCCTATCGTTTTGTCACTTCGGCGACGCCCCCTGAATACGGTAGCCATAATTAACCAACACTGATCCATATATAAGGCGCATCGGATTATAAGGCGCACTGTCAGTTTTTGAGAAAATTAAAGGCTTTTAGGTGCGCCTTATAGTGCAGAAAATACGGTACTACATTTGTTGAGCTAAATATATTCATTAAATGTCTTAAAACAGCTTGAAAGGTTTTAATTCCTGCTGACACAAACAATGTCATTGTATGCAACATGAAATTTTCATAAGCTAGCTCTTTTATAATTAAGTGTGCAGTATATAATGGTGTACAGTAGGCCTCTTCACTTCATCCGTACACGCAGCAAACCTGTGGAAAAGCATATTGGCCTGCATATACATCATCTGACAGATCATTAGTGATAAAATGTCTAAGGTATTTACATTTATCACATACGAAGAGAATAATTAACAATGTAAACTGGGGAAAATTTAACCATTTATCACTCTTTGTTCTGCTGATCATTATAACACTCTTACTGGCATTATATTTGATATCATGCACACCATATGCAGAGCAGATGTTTAGAAGTTTCTGAAGACCAGCACTATTAGGACTGAATCCAACAAGGTCGTCTGCATACATTAAATGATTTACAAGATTAAAACCAATCATACAGCCAGTTTTATGTGTGTTTTATGTGTGATGGACGTACCAGTAGGCTTATATCCTCTGTATATACTGGGGTGTGCTTCGCTGATGCATTTTAAGAAAGAGCTTTTTATGATTTACATGATGAAATGCTTTGGATGCATCAATAAAACGCATGAGCACTGCTGAGTTCTTACTCATATTTCCTCACTATTTTCTTCAAAGCAAATATACATAAATGTGTACCATGCTTTGCTTTAAATCCAAACTGGTTATGGAAAATCAAATATTTTCTGTTTAGGGATCCAGCGCAACTACTGCAAAGGATTCAAATGGCTGATTGCTGGCAGCCTCTTCTGTGCATCGTGCCAAGGCGGGCTGATACTAAGTTTCATTATTTATTAAAGTACATTGAACATTTTTTCCAGTTTGAAGCACACCGGCTTTGATCGCACCACGCTGTATTCGTCCAACGCGCCGCCGACTGCTCTCACAGCAGCGGCTTTAACTAGTAATTAACTCTGGGTCATATATTATTTTCCTCTTCTCTTAAAAAGAACAACAGCCTATTAGCGCTGTGTTTTCCCTCACAGAGCAGCAAACAAACATGGCTGTACAGAAACACGCACACATGCTGTCCCCGTCACTGATAAGGCCAGGGATCAAACTGTTCGCCTGCAGCGAATAACACAGCAGGGGGCACAGTCCTCGCCAGTTTTTTTTTTTTTTTTTTTTTTTTGCAATATGGCCACCACAGAGAGAGGCTGTAAAGAGAATATTCTGCAGCAGCTTCAGAGCAGGGCTGTCCTCTTTTTGTTCTTTAAAATCTGTCTGTTTTATGCTTTGTACTAAAAAGCTAAAGTTACATAATGTGTTTTTAAATAGGCTGTACTGTAAATAAGGACATTTGCCAAGGACAGGCATTGAGAATTAGCCACAAATGCTTAGAAATGGGACGTATGAAGTGATAAACATTCAATCTTCGTCTGGAAATTGATGTAGAGCAGTGGTTGAGTCCTGATTGAGTTTAATCTAGAACCAGTTCATTCTTGTTTTAGTCCTGCTCTTGTTTTGTCCTGCTTAGATTGTTGTTTTCTTGGATTTGTCGCCAGTTTAGTGAAGGTTTAGGTCAGGATTTGACCTGGTTTAGTCTTGGATCCAACCTGTTTTAGTCCTGGTTTAGTCCTCGATCAGGCCAGGTTTAGTCAACATTTAGTCTGTTAATGATGGTACTCTGAAAGAAGTTTGGGAACCACTGATGTAGAAGAACTTACGTAATAGCAATCATCTGTGAAAAAACAAGTCTGCAAGCCCTCATCCAGAATTAATTTTAATTATGATGAAATGCTC
The DNA here is from genome assembly GCA_020698575.1 of Bostrychus sinensis. Lineage (NCBI taxonomy): Eukaryota > Metazoa > Chordata > Actinopteri > Gobiiformes > Eleotridae > Bostrychus > Bostrychus sinensis. The sequence continues at coordinate 6,757,270 of CM036251.1, forward strand.
CAAAATTAAATGTTTGGCTGCCAATGTTACAGAGAACTGGACTCTTCTGTAGCAAAACATCACAAAATGAAATGTGAGTAAATAGCTGAATTAATGCATTCACGAGATGTTTAGCAAGACAGAGATAATTGAAGAGTTGAATACTTTAAAAAAAAAATTGCAACATACATGACAAAGACAGTTCATGAGAGACATTCATACATTAAGGGCAAGAGTGACGAGACAAAGCAGTGTGCATTTTCTATGTGTTCCTTACTGGGACAATAAACTGCTACCTTCCTGTGTTTGTCAGGGTTAAATACTTCAAGTTTAAAGTTTTTTACTCCGAGTACCACAACATCACCTATAGTGCTTTGAAAACTTTATTAACCTTTATCAGACCAAAAGTCTTTAGCCTGCCTATACAAGGAGTAAACAGGGCTTAAACCAGAACAAAAGCAGTACTAAACAGACAGGGACTAAACTACGGTTCAAAAAGGTCTGCACACGAGACAAAAAGTGGACTAAACTAGGCCTAAACTGGGTCTAAACTAGAATTAACATCTGGAGCAGGACTAAAATAGACAAAAACAGGATTTAACCCAGGACCATGAACTAAACTAGTCTGTAATTATCTACTGAACAGTTTTCATCTTCAGGAGTTCCATTAGAAAGAGTATCACCGATGGTACCCCTACCACAGTTTGAGAACCACTGCTCTAAAATTTTATTGTCTTTTGGTGTTTTTTTGGGAGGCAAATTTGTCCAGTACAGCAAAAATACTTTCTTTGATGCATGATTGCTCACTGTTAATAAATCCATTGGGTTTCTGCACTGCCTTTATGCAACTTTGCTTGTGTTTTGTTATTTTTATCGCGTTTTACTCTACAGAGCTCCCCCTACATTTCGGACTAAACCCCTGTGGTAAAAACTTGCTCGGTTTGTCTCGATTTCTCCTCCTCGGACAAAGGTTTCTCTGCTTTTGTCCACAATCCCATGACCAACATCAAAGAATTAAAGCCTTTGCTGATTTGTTGTTATCATTAACTGGGACGTGTCACTTTCTTGCGAGACCCCAGGGACAGTTGCTTTTACAAGGCCATTTTTTCGCCAATATTCGCCCGGGGGAGGTGCAGGAGGCTTCACTCACCCTGCAACAACTCCTTAGGTCATCACATGGACTCCAAAGCTGTTAAATGAAGGTAAAAAAACTTGCATTGTTCCACTTTAAAACCAACAATTCCTGTTTACATACTACCACCACTTTAAATCTATATCCTCAGTCAAAAGCAATCTGAAAAATATATCTGAGCAAAGGAAAGGACACCACTGCTTCCCAATCCATGAAACAGACAGAGATCCTATGAAAGTTGGGCCAAAGAAAATATTTTTTTTTGTGCGTGTAGAGTGTTACCTTTGAAGCAGACGAACCGCTGGGCTGTGGTCTGAAGAGGAGCAGGCCTTCATTGTGATGCAGCGAGAGAGCAGAGGTGAGGAAGACATAAAAATACGCCTCGGGTTCCGGATCCAGCTGAGAGTGGAGCATCGGCGGCAGCATCCTTCCTCTCACTTCACTTCACCGTCTGCTGTAGCCGGTCCCACTGTGAGCGCACGACAATCAACACCAGAGAGAGGAACAGAGGAACGCTGGCTTCTGACGGATGTTAGAGAGTGTGTTAGCGTAATTGGGCTAAGCTGTTTTGTTTCACGGGAAGAAACACATTCATTGACCAAAATGTGCCAATTAGCTTTGTTCCACTTTTCCTGGCAAGTCAGATGATGTTGCTTGAGCTGTGGGTCCAAAATAGTATTGAATATTTCTACATATAGCTTTGCGTATTACCATTAAACTTATATTTTGATGTACCACTGTTAAGGTTAATAACGGCTCAACATTAGTAATAATAACACTTGGGTCCTATGTGATGTTTTTCCAACATAAGGTCAGTTTACAGTTGGGTGCATTGCTCATTCCTAAAATTGCAGACATAATAGCGCTGCTACAAAGTTCTCAGACTCAAGGCTGCAGGTGTGAACCCCGTGGCCCAGCCCGATGCACTGGAGGTTCAGGAAGACAAAGAAGATAACGCCATGCTGAACTGAGAACTCCGTGGCCCTGCCTTGTACGAGAGTTTCTCGAAGACAAGAAGATAACGCTATACTGAGATCGTCATACACAATATAAAAACTTGGGACACTCCTCTCTTGCAGCGCGCTCTCACTTTCAATTCCACATGGCCTGCTGCTGTAACCTTACCTGTGTGATATTAAATAAACCTTCTTACAATTCATACATGGGCACTGATAGTAGATTTGAAGTTTTGCAAGCCTTGTTATAGTGTATTTCCAGTATAGCTCGGTTAACTAGCCACGCCAGCCTCTACTACTTTTTTTTTTAAAGCAGGAGAGTCTGGTTGGTCTTTTGTCTGCAGCAGAAATGCGGAAGAAAATCTCTCAGAAATAACACAGATGTATACAGAGTGAACTTTATAACTTCTCTGAGCTGATTAGCGGTGTTTAGTGCGTTCCTTCGTCACCTGTTGATTCTGCTGAAGTCTGCATTGTTGTTCAGTCCTCTGTGGGATTTTTTTCTTCGTCTCATTCCAACAGTAACATAACTTCGACTTTAGCGACGGTAAAGTCCCGTTGACGTCCGACGTAACGACCACATTCAAACAAACTTCAAGACTTTTTCCCACAAGTCTTTGTAAAACTGGCTTCCGCTGCTGTCCCTGTTCCCCGAGATTTGTTTTGGTTACAGGTCAGGCTTTCGTTTCTCTGATTTGTTACTCAACCTGTGATTGTTCTGCCCCTACAAACTCAAGCGGAGGGATTCCAGCATACAAAGCCTGTTTTATTGCCTCGTCTGTTTCTCCAAACCAAGTGTAGGGAATAAGTTACCTACCACTGAGTATCACATGGACAACAAAATGCCACAAAATGCAAGAACTATAGAACTATAATTTGAAACGTTGCTTGTTAACACACTTTATTTGCATGTACGGTGAGAAATCTGAAGTATTGCCCCAGTTGGATTATAACTTAAGTTTTTAACTTCATAGAAATGCAGTACTCCAGTAACTGAATAATGTGACTCATTGCATTGTTGACTGAATGCTCCAGTCCAGTGATTAGAGCGATACTTTTTCGACATCAGGAGGCACAGTTAATCTGTTGTGTGCACTTTTATAATGACGGACTCACACTAAAAGCGTCTCGAACAGCTGAAGTGACTGGAGGCATCAAGTGTCGAGTTGACTTGAGCGTAGTTTTGAGTTGAACTGAAGTCATCTTTATGCAAATACATGCAACATCACTGAAGCGACCGCCAATCATTGGCCAAAGTTTTACAAAAACTCAAGAGGAATTGATTCAGACACAGAAGTCGCATTTGAAACCGAGACACAAGATTTTGTCGCTTTGGGTGTGAGCCTACCATAAGGTCAAAGGATTATTGTAAAACTCAGCAAAACTCCTAAATTTATTAGCATTTACCAATATACCGTATTTTCTGCACTATAAGGCGCATTGGATTATAAGGCGCACCTTCAATTAATGGCCTATTTTAAAACTGTTTTCATATATAGGGTGCACCGCATTATAAGGCGCATCCACTAGATGGAGCTGCGCTAAAGGGAATGTCAATAAAACAGTCAGATAAGTCAGTCAGTCAAACTTTATTAATAGAATACAAAACAGCGTTCTTACAACTCCCTCGTTGAAAACAGTGTATTTCCAACTCAATTTGTCACAGTTCAAAGCTACATGAACAGCGTTCGAGCGCTCAGTTTTCTGTCCCCTCAATGTCACAACTCTTCTACTGAGATGGAGCAAAGGCCACGCCTCCTTGTTCTTTTGCGGCAGGATCCATAAACACGCCTATGGCACACATGAACAGCTGGGACTGGAATTCCCCTTTACCGTTTTTACCGCTGTCACTTTGGCGACGCCCCCTGAATACGGTAGCCATAATTAACCAACATTGATCCATATATAAGGCGCATCGGATTATAAGGCACACTGTCGGTTTTTGAGAAAATGAAAGGCTTTTAGGTGCGCCTTATAGTGCGGAAAATACGGTACAAACATTTAACGCTACTGGTAAATACATATCAGCACCGGGAAGACAGTGGTTCAGTTTTCTCTCCTGCTGTAAACTCAGGTAAGATTTCCGGCTGTGAAAGCATAATCAGGCTATGAGCATTGTCTAAATATGTTCTGCATGTAAATTTCCCATTCACACCAAAGTTAGAAATTGGGACCAACTTATAAAAACATGAATCCAGCAGTAAAGGCTGAGATGTGTAACTACAGAAAAGGTAAAGGAGCCAAACGCTCAACGCAGTACACAGTTTAAAAGTTTTATTGAAAAGTTGTAGAAGAGGAGTCTGGAGATGTGTTATGGCAAAGAAAACCATTTCCAAATAAGTGTTTGGTGCAGGAGTGGCAAATACAGCACTCACGACAAAGGGCAGTCTCGAATACAGGTCCGGCCTCCTCCAGAGTTACAAGGTGAGCCACATGTGAGGGCGGCCCACAGCTGTCAGTGTCAGGCTTTTCCACCGTCACTGAGGTGGGCTGCAGGTTTAAACATTGATTATTTGTGTAGTGGCTATGACAGACATTTACACTGTCAGGGTGAGGGGCGAGAGTGCTGCACACGCGTCCCACATGATGATACCGCTGTTAGACTGGAGATATTCTGGTATTCTGGATATAAAGGCTATTAATTCTGACTAACTTTACCTTTTTTAAGAGCGTGTATTTTTTTTATTGTTTTAATAATAGTAATAATAATAATGGATTAAATTTAGACTTTGGTTTACCAGCTTCTCAAGTCACTTTACATGAGTCTGTTATTCATTCACACTCGGGGCTCGGAGGTGGTGATCTACTTCTGTAGCCAGAGCTGTCCTGGGGCAGACTGACAGAAGCGTGGCTGCCAATCTGCGACTTCGGCCCCTCCGACCAACACTGACACTTTCTCACAGGTAAGGTCCGCTTATTTTCACAAATCCTCTCAAAGTCTGGCCTACATTCATTATACAAGACACACTTTAACTCAGTCTCTTCCTAAATATTTTGGGGTTTTCTGAGGCAGCGTTGTCCCGTTTGAGGCAATAGTCTGACGGATATGGGTCAAGTTTAATGTGTGGGTCGCTGTCATCAGTTCTTCAGCTTTAATTTAATCCGAGACTTTGGGTCATAACACATTTTAATATTTTAGAATTAATTTCTGTGCGGAGGTATCAAACAGGCTCCAGAGTCGATTTAAATTATGACCATTCAAAATGAAAACTTTATCCTCATGTTTTAATCAATTCACTTTCCCAAATATGCACTGGAGGTCTCCCCTGGCAGAGGCTGGTCAGATTCAGATCACCAGAGGCCTACATGAGGAGTTTTTCTAATTCTGGCAATACTTTTATGAAAGTTGGGACTAAACTTCAGCAAGAATGAAATGAAAGGTAAGAGCAGCAATGTTGTACGGTTTAGAGACAGTGACTCGGAGGAACAGACAGGAGGCAGAGCTGAAGATGTTGATGTTTGCTTTGGGACTGGCGAGGATTAGGAACGAGTCCATCACAGGGACGGCTCGTGTTTTGGAGACTGAGATGATGAAAAGGGTAGACGCATGCTTGACATTAACTTTTTTTTTTGTTTGATTTTAAGATTCTTTTATTTGTTTTTAAGTGTCTTGCGCCTCAATATTTGTCTGACTTGCTCCAGCCCTATGCCCCTACACGCTCTCTTAGGTCAGCTCTGTCCCTGCTCGTCGTCCCAAAAACAAAAGAAAACTTAGAGGCGATAGGGCCTTCTCTGTTGCTGGAACGTTCTACCACTACACATTAGACTGATTCACTTCTAGTCTTTACATCTCTCCTTAAAACACATTTGTTCTGTTTGGCTTTTAACTCGATTTGAGATGTTGATATTTATTGTTTCTTTTATATAATTTTTAGTGTTAGTATTTGCTTTTAATGACTCTTTCTATATTTGTTCTTATGTGATTTATTTTGGAGATGTATGTTTGTTGTATTTGCTGGTGTTGATTTTAAAGTGCTCTAGAAATAAAGTTGGATTGCTCAGTGACCATTTTGGCTTGTGTTCTTTAAAGGTACTAGCCATAGTTTAGATGTTAAAATGCTGATTCATGTGTGGTATTTAAATATCTGTGGTTTTTGTTTTGTTTTGTTTTGTTTTTTACAATTTTTCAGGCTCAGAAGATTTGTATATATTTTGTTTTTGCTGTATTTTTGTTTAATTTTGTTTACATATTTTTAATTAAGACACTCTAATGAGCTTAATTTTGTCCGTCCAATCATGATTTACTATAGATCTGACCTCACCCATCCCTGTCCCGCATCACTTGTTCACACTTGTTTTTTTCCCAACAGCCATACGGACACCAAACCAAGCCATCAGTCTGTATTTACCTGTCACTTTGTATTGTTTTTGTTCATGTTTATTGTGTTGCTGTTGTTTGTTTTGCTGTTCCGACACAGAAGATGTGAGCGCGCCATGCTGTTAATCTAGAATCTTGAATTTTCAATCTTTAAATTATGAAGATTTATAAACACAGCAGCACAAAGTCAGGTCTAAAGTTCAAATAAATCAAAAAACTGAGCAAAAAAAACAATCCAACCAGATAAAGTAGCAGTGAGACTGAATATGTTACTGACCAAAATGGAAATCTATCTGCATTTGTCCGGTCGGCGAGTGTTTTAACGTCAACCCCTGGGTAGAAGTAGGCTGAGGTTAGAGCAGGAGGCCTAAAGACTTCTGACACAGCCTTTTAGATGTAAGATTTTTGTTCTTGAGTATTAGACCTTGACAAGTTCACATCGCTAAACTTCCTGCAGTAAGCGTTGACTTAATATTTCCCGCTGATTTCCGGACTTCCTGGATTTGCCCTGGGATCTCAGCTGCCTCCTCAGTTCTACGTCAGTGTCTGTTTTTCTTCTTTTGAACAGCACTGAAGGAAGTCAGCCTTCAAAACATGTCAAAACTCAAAACACTAATCTGTATCTAAAAGGGGCCATATTGTTCCTTTTTTTTTTAGGTTTTTTTAGGTTTAGTTTTGGACGCCTTTGAGGGGAGTTGTTACTTTGACTTTGCAGAGAAAGCTTGGATTTAGTCTATTTAACTTTATGCATGGAGGCTGTGGCATCTGGAAAGAAATACACTCCTGAATAGGGCTTGACATTTACTTTTTTCTCTCTGGCCACTGTGGCTCTGTCAAATGTTACAAGCCAATAGTGTTTTTTTATCCGCCGCCAGTTTAATGTGTGGATTTTTTGTGTCTATTTCATAGTAAACAATAAGCTTAAAGAAATGTAAAATTTGGTTTTACGCATTGGACAAAATTGATCAAATATAAAAAACGAGTAGCTCTGTGCATGTGGTGGCACATCTTTTAAAACATGTCATATTATTTGTTTTCTTTCTTTAATCATGCTGATGATGATGAATTACTATATAATAAATGGTGTACGCTCAAGCAGAGCAACGTAAATTCAGGCCTAACTTCTGACGTTAAAGCTAAATCCATCTTGCATCCAAGCGGCGAGAATAAAGTTCTGCAACTTTCCAGTTTGCCCCCCTCCCTCTTCCCTGACTCCTCCTACACTTCTCATGCAAATAACTCACATAAACCAATTACTAGCTCCTGTATTCTATCAAGATTTTGCCATTTCTTACCTGTGAAGTAAAAAAGCTAGCTCTGCATCCAGTTTTAGACCAACGCGATCTCGAAGCTCTCTCGTTGCCGATATTTACTTGCGTTTTATTTCTTCTCATGTTTGATAAATGCTTTACTTCTGTCTTCTCTGTCTCCGGTTTTCTTTTTTTGGGCTGTTTTGTTGTGTAAGCTGTAGTAACTAGGGCTGGAATAGGGATCTTGCCACTCGGGTTAGCAGCCGCCCTTGCTTCCGTACACAACTGTGCACGCGCTCGGGTTCTACCTTTAAATGTGTCCCTGATCCGAGTGGGAGGAACCTCACTTTTTTCCGAGCCAGTGATTGGCTACACATTCGCGTCCCTTGGCAAAATTCCCCAGCTGTAGCATAAGTACCTAAGTAGACATTTTAAGCTCTTACTTAAAGTGCAACTAAACCCTGAATCAACTGATTAACTGTATAAAAGTGGCTTTAATAGTGCTGTCTGTTGGTCCATGTCCAACTTCTGACATTTTAATGTAAATTTGCTTAATTCCTGCAATTCCAGTCTAAAACCGTCTGTGTGCTGCCGTCTTAAGGTTGAACGTTGGTAAAGTTGCATTTTGCTATTGATCTAAAAGTGGCCTGTTGGTAACGACTACGTCCCGCGCTCTGCAGGCTCTGGTATAAAAGCCCCGCCTTTAGCCACGCCCCCGTACGTTAGTTAGGAGTTGGAATTGTGAGCATTGCGAGCATTATCCATAGCGGTTGTCAGGTTTGTGTTTATCAGCATATTAGCACTTGAAAAATTATGATAAAACCAATGTGCGACTTTGTCTTAATCTGTTTTTTGCACATTACTGTGTCATTAAATGAATAATATATTCGTGGTTTGAGACTTTGGTGTTTTATTGTATAATTAGCTTATACCTTAGGTGTCTCTACAACAAATATTCTCCACAGGGGACAGTGAGCTGCAGTGGCCACAGTTGAGTGAGAATAATGTTATTCTCCTTTCAATACGCTTTACTACCAGAGTTTCGGATTTTTTTTTTAGCCTTTGCTTATTACGTTAGCCTACATTAGCTATGACGCTAGAAACTGTCCCCATTCGGTCCTGCAAAGCCTCGGCTCCCTCAGCAGCCCCGGCGTCGGACATTGCCGAGGCAGCGTCTTGAGCCAGTGGCTCGACCCGGTACGGCTCCGGTACGGCTCCGGTCCGCTAGGCTCCACACTGCCTTCCTCTGTTCTGGTGAAGGTGGAGGAGAAAGATCCTCCTCCTCAGGAACGCTCTGTAGTGAAACTGCTAGCAGTCGCTCTGGTCACTCTCCATCTTTGAATATCTGTCAACTCAAGCTGTGGTCACTGTCACTGTCAATCACAGGTCCAGACCACGCCCCCTGCTCACCCCCCTTCCCTCGGCCCCGCCCCTCTGTCTCTGCTGGGAACAGCCCATTTTTTAGCATTTTTCAAGTTTTGGCTGTGGGCGGAGTAAGGCTCTAACCCTGGGGTTTAGTTACACTTTAAGTAAAGAAATGGAGTACTTCCACCACTGTGTCCAACATTACATAAAAAATGGAGAATCTTTTATTATTTAGCCTCATCTTAAAACCTCATGTGCTAATTATACAGGGTTGTGCTAATTACTACATCCAAAAAAAAAAAAAAAAAAAAAAAAAAAAAAAACAGCAAAAACGTCAATACCCATGCTAATGTTGGCTAACCAGGCTCAATTGCAATTGGTGTCAGCTGCCAAAATCTTTTTTTTATTATTTATAATTTGAAATATTTGGCTATGGCTAATGCTAATTCCTCCATAGACAATGCATTAATCTGTGATGCACCACTCTTTCAAATGCACCCGAATTACAAAGTTTAAAAGGGTCTATCAATTTGGATTTTTTTTTTTTTTTTTACAAATCAACTGTGACCCACACTAGGTCCCAACCCACTGTTTTGCAAACCCTGGCCCATAGGAACAACATGGTGATCTCTAAATGTCCTTGACGCAGCTCGGTCAGTGTTCAGTGGACAGCTCTTCCATCAAACAGACTTCACATGTGACTCTGTGGACAGCGACAGTCCCACAAGAGCTGGCCCCACTAATGAGGCGACGCACGGGACACTGGTGCAGAAAGGTCAAAATGTCAATTTAAAAGCAGCAAAAACGTTATTTATGCTAAACCTGAATGCTTGATTCTGTGGAGCGTGAGTCATGCAACATCTTCCGCTTCATACTAATGAGGATCTGGTCAGGGTTAAGTGACACTAGGCTTAATTTAACACAACCTTTTATGATATTTAAAAGAAAAAAGGCTTTATCATGTGTAACCTTTTTGTTTGTGTGTGTGATCAACTTTTTATTGACATTTTGTTTGGTAAAATGTAATTCTATAGCATATACATGGAAAAAACATGTATGTAATCCCCCAGGTAAGGGTTTTACAATTATGTGGATTTTTATTTTGACATTTATATGTATTATGGGTTTTATTTAGTAAAAACTGAAGCTTATTTTGATGAGACCAGAAGTGAAACACGTAAATCGAAGCACAAAGCACTGCTCTTACCCTGACGTGTTAAGGAAAACGAGAAAAAAAGGCTGAAGGACCATCGAAGGAGCACATTTTCTGTCCTGAATGATACCTTTTTTTTTGGTCATGTCTTGTGTCGAGTGGAAAAAGTCAGAGATCCCAGTCCTTGTGCTATAATAGTGTCTTTTGCTCCGACTGGCACCAACTTGAGCCTACCTTCAGATTGCCTTTGGATTACACTTCTTGACTATATTTCACTGGCTAACTTTGAACAGTGATTGTAAAACATTTAAACATTTTCCGGACTGAACTTGCTACGTTTCCAGCGAGACACTCCACTCACTGGAAAACAACAACTAAAACATCGAGAATGACAAGAAATCATGAACATTATGAGCAGTTTTGAGCCCATAAAGTTCTGCTACACTTTTCGATCTTCAAATCAGTTCACAGACAGCTCTTTGAAATAAGATGTGGAGTTGTATACGACGTGCCACCCTTAAAATTATTCATTATCCTTCTTGCCATCCCAAGAATTTTTTTTTTCTAGATCCGCCCCTGGTGTGGCTCCGTTTCCTCCTCGTGCCCCACTAACTATCCCGCCCACGGTGAGCTAAGTGGCCCCTGTTTGTGGGTCCGACATTAAATCTTTGTTTCATTGTTTTTGATGCGCTGCTTTGTTGTGGTGGAGTTTGTGTGTTTTTTATTTGTTTTTAATAGTATTTGAAATTAACCCACTTAAATATATAACAAAAACTGTATATTTTCATAATTATGTCTCTGTCTGGCTCAGTTCATGACCTTAAATTGTACTTAAAGTAATGGCATTGTTGTAAAATTAATTAACCCCTTTCCTTACCCTCGGTCACTACAACAGTAACATCTAAATCTAAAGATCAGTCATATTAAATGATCCATGTTTATTTGTTTTTCATCAGGAAATTGAATAAAAAATCAAGATGATGTCATATTGTTATTTATCTTGCTATTACAATATTACCCAGCCCTAGCTCCTCCTTGCAGTACCAAAAAAAACCCGGGTCTATTCCCAAACCTCTGAACAGCAGCCAACTCCAAGCTATGAGACTTCTCCAAATAAAAAATACATATATTATAGTGGCAGGCAGGTCAGAGGAGATTTTGTTACTGTTTATTGCTTTTTTGAATGTGACAAATTGCCTCCTGAAGTTCAATAATTGGTGTGAAATTATTTTTTTTTAGTGACATGCTCCGACAGAGTCCTGGTTATACCTCCAATTCAGCATTCAGCAGTAAGTTCAGAGGTTTGGGTCTTTTATATGTTAGATAAAAATAAAAATACTGATATATTTTACTATAAGGTGAAGGGTTTCGTCTTTTTTCTTGTTACAGGCAACCTTTAGGTCAGATTCGAAGTACAACAATGTGAAGTGGAGACGACATTTGCATTTAAAAAAGAAAAAATGTAAGGACGCATGCAGTAAAGCTCTAGTCGCATGGGATAAGCATTACCCCTGAACCTCTGTGATTCGGGAATTACCCCCGACGTCAGTGTTTTTGGCCGGGCATCCACATCCGGGATAAGAGATGTCTGTAATTTACTCAATTTTACGGACTTTATTCTGGATATGATGTATTGAAAATCACACAGATTTATAATAAAAATCCCTGATGTTGTTTATGTTTCTAGCTCTACGTAATCTTAAGCTGCTATCCTTTATGTTGCTTTAGTGTACTGACAAAAAAAAAACAATCTTTACCTCTCGCTACAACGCAGGTCATCCATTATCTGTGGAGATTTCTTAAACAGCAGACGCCCCTCTCTCTGGATCTATTCACTGCGATGCGTTTCTCTGGATCTAACTTTAGCATAAAAGCATCCAAACTTTTCAAAAAGAGCCTCCACGTTACTCCAAAACCTTAGGCTGTGTCTGAACGTCCTCCCTAATCCCTCTATAGTGCACTATGTCTTGGCATTTTGTGGTGGTGTCCGAATGACTAATGGATAAAAAATAGTGCACTCAAAATTTCCCAAATGCAAACTAGTGTGAGTCTAAGTGCACTCTATAGTCTGTAGAGTGCTGGACTATATCGTGATTGAGGGGTTAGGGGCTAGAGATGACGTTCAGACACAGCATTAGTCTAACGTTGCCATGACGACAGAGGGTGTGCTTCCCGGTCTCATCTTCACCGTAGTTTGGTTTCTCTTTTTTACTTTTTAATAGGAGAAATAAAGTAATCGGTTTAGAGTTGGGCTAAAAGAGACTTGTTATCATTAATATACCGTATTTTCCACACTATAAGGCGCACCTAAAAGCCTTTAATTTTCTCAAAAACTGACAGTGCGCCTTATAATCCGATGCGCCTTATATATGGATCAATGTTGGTTAATTATGGCTACCGTATTCAGGGGGCGTGGCCGAAGTGACAGCGGTAAAAACGATAAAGGGGAATTCCAGTCCCAGCTGTTCATGTGTGCCATAGGCGTGTTTATGGATCCTGCCGCAAAAGAACAAGGAGGCGCGGCCTTTGCTCCATCTCAGTAGAAGAGTTGTGACATTGAGGGGACAGAAAACTGAGCACTCGAACGCTGTTCATGTAGCTTTGAACTGTGACAAATGGAGCTGGAAATACATTGTTTTCAACGAGGGAGCTGTAAGAACGCTGGTCTGTATTCTATTAATAAAGTTTGACTGACTGACTTATCTGACTGTTTTATTGACATTCCCTTTAGCGCAGCGCCATCTAGTGGATGCATAACGCAACCCCAGCCACTACAGTAGCTTCTATTCTATGCGCCTTATAATGCGGTGCGCCCTATATATGAAAACAGTTTTAAAATAGGCCATTCATTGAAGGTGAGCCTTATAATCCGATGCGCCTTATAGTGCGGAAAATACGGTAGTTTAGATACTGAAATAAAATGGAGTGTTAAAAGACTTTTTTTTTTTACATTTTCAATCTTTAGGAAACAATCTGCTGACAAAAAACATCCTGAATCACCGACATGGAGATTCGCACGGGACTAGTTTTATCAGAGGACCCCTGTGTTGCATTACATATGGAAGGTGAAAGTCTTTAAAGGTCATTTTCAGGGGAATTTTTACAGATATTTTTAGAAACATGGCAGATTCACATGGGATGTCAAAGAATAAATGTCAAGCAAGACGCGCATTAACTCCAGTGTTTATGGAAAGATTATCTATTTGAGCTTGAATTGAACAAACCTGGACAGACATTTTAATTATTTTTCTATTTTATACAAAAATGTTCCAAGTTCTTTTTTATTTGAGTAGGATTTCCAAGGGGTAAAAAAAAACAACTATGCAGAATAAACGACCACCTAATGCAAAACACGAGACAGTACCAACATGAGCAGAATAAATCAACACAGTAGGCGAATATTTGGCTGTGAGAATGGATTGATTAAAGTAGGTTTTGAATGAAAAGGGATTCAGACCCACTTTATTTTGCTGAGAACGTGAATGGGCCAGAGCCATGGATCAGCTGAGCAGGTCACTTTGGAAAAACTGGTCTTTGGTATAGAACTTATACTGAACTTATACAATAATAAAGTTATATGTTCTTAAAAGGAAGATGCTGTGTGATAGAAATAGTCTTAAAGGATCCGTTTATTGGTCTTCAACTTTGACTTTTACTTAGACTTTATTGGTAAAAGTAAACAAAAACTAAATCTATTGAATGCGTTTTCTTGAGCTGGGCATAATCCATGTTGGTGTGAAAGAGAAATGCTACAAAAAAAAAAAAAAACACTTAAAAACACAAGGAAAAGGTGAAATAGGTATAGAATAGTTATAAGTGATACAATAATATGAGTAAAATACAACAGAATATAGGTTAAAAAAAACTGTATCAGCAACAATAATACATAATAAAAAAATATTCTGTGTTAGGAAATGGGCTAAACCAAAACAATGGGAACTCCTAAATAAACAGGTTCTCAATTGTGGGACCTAATTTCATGCCTGATCATTTCATTGTTACCCACTATCCACAGCGCTAAAGGCATTTAAAAATAAATAAATAAATAAATAAATAAAAAATCCACCCTTTATGGCATATTTATATTTTGTATCTGTTTCCTAATTTGATGTAATTAAACCATATTTTGGTTGCAAATAAGCTGAATGGTTAGACACAACTTCTCTAAAAAAAAAAAAATGGTTTTGAAATCTGTTATCTAAGTGTTTACAAAGATACAACAGCACTGTATAAACACTCTCCAGTAATAAATCTGTTCAGGCCACAGCATTTATTTGTGTCCAGTCAGCTGCAGGTTAATTGAGCATTTTACTCGCTAATTCACAGATTTTGGCGTCTCCAGAGCAGAGGGTGCATTGTCCGGCGCTAAGCCAGAGATGAGCGGCCAAATCGATGCAGCGTTCAGCCTGAAGGATTAGATTTATTTGAAGGAATCCATCTTTGTGAGCAGAGCACTTCCCAGGAGTCTCTGCCCCCCCCGGCCTCTTGTCCATCACTGCAGAGACCGCCCAGCTGCACATTACATCCACAGCTTCACCTTCTGATGCTTAAACCACTTCAAAGATTTAAGACATATGGATTATACTTTACTGCATGGCCTTGGACACTGGCCAGTTAGTCCCAGGGCTGACACTTACAACCATTCACTCTCACATTCATCCACTAGGGGTCATTTTACAGTCACCAGCAGCACTAAATAAGGGTTGTTTCCCATTTGTCAGGATCCTTCCTCTGGAGGTTGCATCTGAGAATGTCTGTTATGTCCCATGTCTTTGTCTTGTTTTCTGTGTTTGTTTCCCTCATTTTATTTTGTATTCCCAGTTAGTTTCCATGTTTTCCTGGTTTACTTCCTGCCTCTTGTGTTTCCCGCTTGTGTGATTGCCTGCCCCGCCTTAATGTGTTTCGCCTGTGTCTCATTCCTTTGTGTATTTATGTCCTGTGTCCTCCCCTAGTTTTTGTCGGTTCATTTAGTATGTTGAGTTTTGTCTTGTTTGGTCGTGGTTTTCGTGTACCCGTGTTCTTGTCTTCGCCGGGAGTTATATTAAAGTTCCGCATTTTGGGTCCGTTCCCTCCTGTGTTCCGCTCAACCTGACAATGTGTCATGTAATGAAATATTGTGGAATAAAAACAAGGATCTACAATAAAAAATAAAAAAAAAATCTGTACAAGTGGAAAGCGGTCAAACAGCAGAGAGTGAATGTTTTTGTGGAGCAGGGATTGTTAACCAAACTTGTCCCTCTGCCAGATAAAGTTGTCCTATTCTAACATTTTGGCTGCAATCCTTTTTCATTATTGCTATTACTTGATAGCATTTAAGAAAGAGGCCGCTGTAATAATCTATCTGCAAGCATACAGCTCTCTGTCATGGTTTCATGGTTTTCATTGCTTCCAACCAATAAATAGCAAGCGTTCTATCATGTGACCTCCTCCTGTCATGGTTAGCTTTGCCTCTATTCAATAAGTATCGCTCATTTTATCACAAAGCTGCCAAAGAACCATGACAGAGAACTCTTTGTTCATTCATGTAGCCCAAATAATAATTGTCTGGCCTGACTGCAATCAAACTTCCTGACCCCTGTAGAGTTTCCTCATGTGTACATTTTGGCCAGAGTACATAAAAAGATCTTACAAGAATACAAAAATGCCATATTTATAATCATCACGTATCTGTAGCAGATTTATTTAGGATTTATCTCTATACCCAAATGTACATCAGCATAATGATATAAATATAACAAAATAAATTCAAATTAAATCATCAGAAAAAGGAAAAACTATTATTAAAATAATATATTAATATAATAATAATCCTTGATGCAGAGCCTAAAATGTCTTTGTCTCTTAATCCTTTTATTTGCTGCAGCTGTGGGGAAAATTTGTGATATATTTTATTATTTTCTCTTTTATATTATATTTAAGTTTGTCTTAATTGTTAAGTAAAGTTTGCCAACAATTAAAGTGGTTGCAGTGCATTGTGGGCAATCTGTAGCGAGGTGAGGCTGCGGAGGATCCACAGGAGCAACCTTCATGAATCGGCCAAACAGAGACGAGCTCCGGACAGCGTGCAGAATTTAAACATCTGGAAAAGCACTGAGGAGCTGTTTTCCTTTAAAAATCAAGGTCCAGTATGGATTTATTTACATTATGAGTGCGTTATATGTGAACTGGATTAGAAGCAGCCTGTGTATGAATGAGTAGAGTAAGGCTGGATCCCATTTCTACCCCTTAGCCCTTTACCTTGGCCCTAGCCCTTCATTTTGCGCGTTCACGAGAGACGAAGGGCTATCCCAATTCTCTTTTGCAGTCAGGGCAAGGGCTAAGGCGAAGGGCTGTACTCCTCTCCAAACGGAGCGTTTCCAGATGCACACTTAAAACCAAGGGGTAGGAGGAGTTTACCATGATACGTCGTCTTTATGGGTAACATGGCAGCGACAAAGACGTATATTCTGCATTTATGACCATTTTAAGAGTTACGACGGAGTTATTTTGTGTTTCGTTCACCTTGTGCTTGTGCTTTAAAATAATGTAGGCTACATACAATTTGCTCACCTAATGGCAGTGCCTTATGCCTTGTTATTTTGCTGCTAATTCTTTTGTATTTATGTTGTAAGTAAATAGTCTCACCATTTTGCGCTGACAGAAAGGACCCTAAACTTTATGCCAGTGTTTGTTTTATGTCGATAGCCCCAGTAATCACGGAGATATCCGCCGTTAAAGTTTGTGGAAAACATCGCTTTGAAATACAGGGTTAAGACAAGGATTTAGCGTTTTATCAGCGGGACCCGCGGTGTTTTTAAATAATGTAACTGATGTTTCAGTCAAAAAACAAACACAAAAAGCTATATATGTCCCATAACCTCATTTTAATGCCACTAATTTGATGCAGAGAGAAGTAGCAGCGCACATGAGTCACGTGACGCACATGCGGCTGTATTTACAGAGACAGGTGATCTTTACCTGAGCACAGTGAGCTCCTCCTGCCCCACGCGGTGTATGTAAAGATTAATCCCATGACAGTGTTAGTTCTCAGCAGTTTGTTGCTTTCTCTGGTGTTACATTTGTGTTTGAGCTGAAGCTCGTTCACCTACAGTTCTCCTGTTGTTCACATGCTGCCCCCTTCAGGCTGATGTTGGCTTGTTTTAAAAAAGTAAAGTATAAACTGAGCAAATGGTTTGTACAATGATGATATAGCCTAATATAGCGGCGTAGGGGTGTCCCATTTCTTAGGGGTGTATTGTCAGCCCTACCTCTTACCCCTCTGTTTTAAGGTCTAAGGGGAAGGCGAAGGGTGAGGGCTAGGGGAAGGGGTAGGGGTAAAAATGAGAAATGGGATTGGGCCTAACTAAAGAATTGTTTGTCCGTTCATTTTTGTGACATTGTTTTGTAATCCGCCAGACAACAGCTGTGTATTAATTATGCCTTCGTCTCAGTTTAACACACATTTGGAGAAAAGATTGTGTCGCGGCGCCTGTTTGACTTTGTTTACCGCGACTCTGATGGAGAGACACTGTAGCAGACTCATTACTGGCTTGTTCAGCAGTTTACAGACCATCCATCATCGAGCTTTACTTTAGGAAAACGCTCTGAGGTCAACGAGCCACAAAATCCAGCAGCTCTCATTAAATCAGGCTCGAATCATTTTCTAGGTAGTGTATATTGATAAACATGGGGAAAAATTGTAATATCGATAATCGGTTAAAGCTGCAGTACCTGATTTCTTTTTCCTTGTATTTTGGCAAAGATAATTATTTAGTTATTAGTGCAGCATAAGGGTTTTTGATTAAGAGCGAGGGGAGGAACAGTTTAACCAATCACACGCTTTCATAGGACAGGAGCGCTCTGATTGGTCAATACATCCTTTATCTATCCAGAACTAGAATCTATCAGGAACAATGTGAAGGAGCTATTGTTTTATTTCAAAATTCATAGCTTATTCACAGTATTTTTATTTTAAAGAATTAAAAGCAAACTCCAGATCTGTGCTGTGTTATTGTGATAGCTCCTGGCTGTGGACACACTTCCAGGTTTGTGTGAGACTGTGATAGAGCGTCGCCAAGGAGACGGATAAGGAAACTATTCAAACTATAAATTTTTTTACACACATCACTTTTACAGCAAAATCAAGTAGTGCAGCTTTAACCCCATAGCACACTCTGTTGCAAATATGCAGCATATAATTCAAAGGTCATGGCAAAAAAGTAGGAGTCTTTTTTTAAATGTATTAACTAATTCATGAATGCTGCTTACCAAAAATATTGACCAATTTTTGTTCTTATCCATCCCTGTTGACTAAAATTTAGCACGGATGATTTTTTTCCAACAAATATTTCTATGTCTGGGTTCTACGGGGTTAAAATAAACCAGGGGCCTCATTTATAAAGCCTGCATACGCCCAAAATGAGGGCTAAAACAGTCAAAAAATGTGTCATAAAGAGGAAAAAAACATATATAAGTGCACACTGGACTATAAGTCGCAATTATTTAAAGATGTATTTCACAAAATCCAAGACCAAGAACAGACATTTTATCTGGAAAGGCAAGTTATTCAACCACACAATAGCACACAGAACAACAGGCTGAACAGGTGTCCAGTATGTTAACGTAACACATTCACAGTTATTCAGCTACACAACAGCATAAAGAACAAACCTGGGAGGCTGAAGAGGTTAAATTAACAAAACAAACCAGTGAGTCCGAAGAAAGTTACCGGTAAGGAAGTTCCCCAAGCTCTCCATCTTATTCTACATCACTACTGACAGTAGTTGTCACAAGCCTAGAGCGCCCTCTCGTGGCTGTAGACGGTAATGTTTACTCCTTGATTCATGTTAAATTTGTTATATAAGTCGCAGGACCAGCCAAACTATGAAAAAAAGTGCGTCTTATAGTCCGGAAAATACGGCAGACATGAAACCTTGCATAGCTCCACGCAAGCTTTCAACTTTGCGTGTGCTGACAGAAATAAGAAAAATCTTGGTCATAGATGGACTGCAGCTCTTTCTGTTAATAAAGATCATGTTGTAAACCACTGCTCGGTTAAATGTGATCCTTTGTTCCCTTTTACCCCTACTTGGTCTTTTACCATACAAGTATAACAGCTGATAATGCTCTGGCACAAAGCAGTAGAATTACCTGATGAACCCTCTGCAGTGATCCGGATGACTAATGCTTCTCTCATGAATGACTATAAAAACCTCACAGAGTGTTCTTTGTCTCTGCCTCACTCTGAGTCTGAAGCCGCTGCCCTTTTCAACAAAGCAAAGTGAGCCGAGTACCTCCTTTAGCTTCATTCATCCATAGACACAAAACCTCAATGACATTTTCATTCTCCTCTCGGTATTTATTCACAAAATAAGCTTGTGATAATGAAGGAAGCTGTGGAGTTGGAGAAGTGTTTGATTAATTACTAATTAATTACATGTTTTATTCACAATAGAGCATACACAACATAGCACTTGTGGCGGTATGAAGTATACTACTATTAAATACCTAGAGAATTCACACTACGAACAAAAACACACACTATACAAGGGAAGGGGCTGTGAAGCACTACACTGGGCTAGCTGGGGTTTTATTTTAGGAGTTTTTCCTTACAGAGAAGGAGGGTCTAAGGACAGGAGTGTCCTGGGTCTGTTTAGTTTAGTGTAGTTATTGTTTGTGTGTTAAGTCTGATTGTGTGTTTCTGTTTGATCAACTGTTGTGAAGCCCTTTGAGGCGACTTTTGTTGTGATACTGGGCTATACAAATAAATCTGAATTGAATTGAATTGAATTACACTCCCATGGTTTAAAATCGTTGTGACCAGACACCATGCAGCCAATGTCCAGACCTGTCACCTATAGACTGTCCTGTGCCAACCATAGTTTTTCAGGACAACACAAACCTGAAATAAAAACATTACAAGTCAGCTGATTCAGCCGCTCTAGCTGCCATTATAACAGCTGCCTCATCCAAATGAACCTGGTCTAATCTGGATGAGGGGCCCTGAAGGCTACATTACCCAGCACATTGTCTGTGTGTGAGCACTGTCGATAAGCGAGAAACAAATGGGTACAGCTGACTACAGCGGCCCCCACCATCTCACCTTACCTACCGTTGCCTGGGTGGGTTGAGCCACCTCCTGAAGTCCACAACAGCTAAATCCAGAAATGAACAATTAAAACACATACCCACCACAGCTGACAACAACCCATTCTACATCTTCCTCATCGTCCCACCCATTATCCAGGTTAGATGAGGTGCCCTGAAGGCCATAGTTAGAGCATGTTGAAAGCCAAGTGGTAAAAACACTAACACACTTGCTACTTATTCACTAGTTATACCATGATTTCCACTCTGACTACAAATCATGCAGTAACAACGGCTGTGCTAGTACGCTGTCGGTAAGTGAGGAATAAACGGGTACAGCTGACTACAGTGGCCCCTACCATTGCCTGGGTGGGTTCCATCCACTCACAGAAGACCACCACAGCTCACAGTAAATAAGTTAACACAATTAAAACATTACACGATTGATAAAACTCTCTCATCTTCCTAGCCGTTACCTGGGCTAAATGAGGTGCCCTGAAGACCACCAGTAAAAGTATGTAGCATGCCAACTGCTAAAAAGCTGCACCATGGCTCTTCCTCTCTGAGCACAGAACCTGCAGAAACAACAGCTGCCTATATTGCGCTGTAGGTAAGTGAGGACTACCATCTCACCTTACCTACCATCGCCTGGGTGGGTTCAGCCACCCGCTGAAGGCCGCCATGTGCAGCACCCACTGAGGGTAACCAAGGTGCTGTGGCCTCACACTTACGCCCAGTAGCTCTTCCTCCATCATTACAAACACTTTTGACAGTCTCCTGGGTGAACTGCTGCTGTTTTGACAGTTGTGCCGCCTTAACAGTGGCACAAAGTAAAAAAAAAAAAAATGTTTGCTGCTTGACAAATGTTGAACCAGAGTTTCACAATTACAAAGAATAAATTGAAGTGCAACACATCTTAGCCTCGAGTAAATCCTGCCAACAACGCCAAAATAAGTTAAATTAATCATCAACGCCACCCAGGGAGTGAGGCCCCGGGACCAATACAAATTAGCAGTTCACGTTTAAGGCACACACAGGTTTGTTCATTGAAAGACAAGGGCAAGGTTCCATTCTTTACCATATAATTTTATTTATACATTAGTTTAATTCAAAAGTCCATAAATGACTAGGACAGTCCATATCTTTGTTTTAGTATCAAAAGTTGTACACTTGTTAACTCAAAGAAAAAGAGAGAATCAAGGCAGCAGTGTGCACCAGTGGAAAAGAAAGAATGCAGAATTACAATAGAGCAGGCTACACCACATGTCACACTGGGATGACCTACCGCTTCTAGGTCCAGGATTTCTCGCTGCTGCAACCAACAACGGGCAAGAATTTGTGAAGCTACAAACGAAGCTAGAGACACAGACCGGCGCATCACGTGACTCTACCAGAGCACACACCCGCACAGTAGCACTGATGCAGGGTACAACACAAAACACGCATCACTCTCAGCTCAAGCTCAAACTCACACTGGAAATCACTGCATGGATCAGTAACACTTCCAGAAGTCACTCTATGTACAAAAAACCCCAACAAACTTGAACTGTTCCGCACCCCCTCTAGTGGCCGCTTTAGTGGTGCAGCCCATCCTGCCTGAACTAGTTCGAACATGTTCTGAGCAGTTGTACCTGCAGAGCGGCTTCCATTTTGTGTGCGTGAATTATAAGTAAGTTTGAATATTGCCTTGTCTTTTACACATGTGCAGTACCTTTACTTCTGTAGTGTGTATTTCGTGCTATAATGGCCACTACCAGCGTAAAGTTATGAAAGGCTTAGGCCATGTGAGCAGGCTCGTGCAGCCACGAGGCTACGCTTACGACACTGGCAGGTTTCCGTGTTTAAAGCGCCTAACTCAGTGTGTATTTGACATATTTGTTTGTGCATGACATCGTATTATTCTATAGCCTAGCCAGCTAAGTCAAACAGTTGTTTCTGCACAAGGATGGCAGCATTGTACCCCTGCCCATTCACTGTATTGGATTTATATTGTTTTTATGTATAATGCTGCCGTTTGACCATTTTGTATGCATTTGTGCATATCAATAATTATGTTCCTTTTTATTATTTCTTTTAGAGACCACACACGTTCCATACAATCTTGTACCAGCCATGCTCCACAATTCAATAAAGTTGAATGGGCCAAAATACCAGCAACAGTTTGTGAAAACCTTGTGAAGACTTACAGAAAACATTTGACCTCTGTCATTGCCAACAAAGGGCATATAACAAAGTATTGAGATGAACTTTTGTTATTGACCAAATACTTATTTTCCACCATAATTTGCAAATAAATTCTTTAAAAATCAGACATGTGATTTTCTGAATTTTTTTTTTTCTCATTTTGTCTCTCATAGTTGAGGTAAACCTATGATGAAAATTACAGGCCTCTCTCATCTTTTTAAGTGGGAGAACTTGCACAATTGGTGGCTGACTAAATACTTTTTTGCCCCACTGTAAGGCTTTGGATCACTTCATCATTAGTTGCCAGCTCCTTCTCACAGAGGAAAAGATTATCTAGTTTCAACCTCACAAGTTTCACGCATTCACATAGTCCCCACCACTGTATGTAAATACAATTTGCACAAAGGCAGGTTACAGCTGTATCGTGCAAAAGAGACCTATGAACATGACCCAGAGACACTGCTGTCTTCTCTGGGCCAGTGGAGTTTGGGTTCACCTGACCGAAGAACACTTTTCTAATTTGCCTCAGATTGTTTTTAAAGGTCCTATAATGTGCTTTTTTTGAGGCTTTTGGAAATAGTTTTGGACACCTTTGCATCAGTATCTCATGTTTTATAATATAAAAGAATGTATATGTATTAGGGGTGTTACAAGACATAAATCCCTCAAGACTGGGTTGAGAACAAGATGAGATTTTTAAAGTACTGAAATATGTATCACACAGCAGCACCGGCCCCAGACGGATCAGTGCAGCGTCTGCAGTAATGCGGTCGTTGTATCGGTCTGTTGTGGTGAAGAAGGAGCTGAGCCAAAAGGCGAAGCTCTCGATTTACTGTCGATCTACGTTCCTACTCTCACCTATGGTCATGAGCTTTGGGTCATGACTGAAAGGACAAGATCCCGGATACAAGCGACCGAAATGAGTTTCCTCTGCAGGGTGGCTGGGCGCTCCCTTAGAGATAGGGTGAGGAGCTCAGTTACACGGGAGGAGCTTGGAGTAGAGCCGCTGCTCCTCCACATTGAGAGGAGCCAGCTGAGGTGGCTCGGGCATCTGTTCCGGATGCCTCCTGGACGTCTCCCTGGGGAGGTGTTCCGGGCATGTCCCACTGGGAGGAGGCCCCGGGGAAGACCTAGGACACGCTTGAGGGATTACATCTCTCGGCCTGGGAACGCCTTGGGGTGCGGAGAGGGAAGTCTGGGCATCTCTGCTTAGACTGCTGCCCCCGCGACCCGGCCCCGGATAAAGCGGAAGAAGATGGATGGATGAAATATGTATTTTACACAAATGAAAAATGTAATTTATTCACCTAAAAATCATAAACTCTTTTGATGCATTTTTAAAATCAATTTGTAATGACTAGAATTTAGTTCTATCCTTTGAATTATACAACAGCAGAACATACACAACGACTGCCACAAACTCCACTGACTCACTCCTCCTCTGTGCAAACAGAACCTGATCCTGAGACCACGAGGCTGACTTTTACCTTCACCAGGAACGTGAGACTGCGACATCTATCACACCCCTAACATGTATGAAAAATGTTTCTTTTGAGGAGCTGTTACTTCACAGAGAACGCTTGGATTAGGTGTCTGTCACCCCCCGCTGGCAACAGTGGGGCCTGGACAGAGCATAAAATGGCTAATTAGCACAGCTTTTAGCAACATGACGCTGACAGATAGAGCTGCTTCATAGAGACTGCATTTTTTAATGAAAATGAAAATGAAATGAACAGTGACAATGTATGCGCAGCACTTCTTGGTTACAAAGAGAGGTGAGACCGAGCGTTTTCAGCTCTTGAGAAGGAAGGCGCCTCAGCATACAGGATTGTGAATGAAATAAAAAACTACTCCAGGTCTGTTTTTGAGGTGGAAATACATATAACACAGTTAGAAGCTCATGGTTAAAAGTTGATTCAGCAGAATCTGGGACTTTTAAATGAGTTTTGCACCAATTACTCATATTTTTTCATGCATTTTCCTTTCATGCCCATATAAGGAGCCTCAATGCCGTTTGTGTGTAAAGTCCAACTCGTGTTTCTTTTATTTTAAGTATGTAAAGTGATTGTGGCCCCCTGCTGTGAGTCTCCTCTTGTGGGACAGTGTAAAGTGGGCTGATTAGGAAACATGTAGGCCAATTATGAGCTCTCAGCACGAGACACCAATGCTCTCACTTCAAAGACGCCCCTAATGTTACGACGTACAGAGGATAAATTATCTTTTACTACACCCGCTGAATTCAATTACAGCTCACCACCGCAGCGCACTGGGTCACCCCCTGCGGAGACGCCGTCCAGAAATAGGACGTCCCAAGAGATTTTCCCACTGCCAGTGTGATATTTCGGGAATGCCTTGTACATTAGTCACAGCCGTGTTGTTGTTGCACCAAGGCATTTCTCCCAAGAGTAATGCATATGTGTCACTTTTCCATGAAGAGGGGGATGGAGAAATAAAGAGACACAGAAATTGGTTTATGTGCATTTAAAAGAAGAAAAATCTGTCTACAAATTAAAAAAAAAAAAAAATTTAATCCTGGACTCCAGCCAAAATATGCAGCACATATGCATTTGTCCCCCCCAAGCCTGGATAAATGAAGAGAGTTGCATCAGGAAGGCCAAAGAAAAGTGAATTTGCAATTTGATGTAATTTTATTTAATTTTACTTTTTTAAATTTTAGACAAAAGTACAATAATATGTCATGTTTAATCCTCTTCTTTCCTTTCACTAAAGCAAATATTCTTTTTTTTTTACACATAGTCCAATCCACACCAAGTTATTTATATAGCACATTTTATAACCAAGGTCAGTTTCCAAAGTGCTGCACACAGAACTCTATAAAACAATAAAAATCAATATTACTCTTACTATTTAGCCTTACTAGACCCCATTAAAAAATAAAACCTAGCAAAATCAAATAAGAGCAATACAGTAAGATGATGATAAATAAGAAAAATAATGAAACAACCAAATAAAAACATCCATCCACAGAGAGTCCTGGATTATACTGCATATCATTTTTACTCTTACTTACTAGAATATAGGTTGGGAATATTTAGACCTTGAAAAAACAGAAAAACCTTGTGAAATGCTGTATAACCTGTGAAATCATCTCAGTTCATTTGCAGAAATCTCCCAGAGCGCTCATCAACACCTGTGTTTACCAAACAAACAACATCCACCTCCCCCGCTGCTCACATTTCCGCTTTTTTTTTTTTTTCCTTCAAATACAACATCATCCACTCACAGCAACATGAGACTAACACTAAAAGATCAAAGTTATAGGATTTGGGGAACCTTGCCACTCTCAAAAACCTTCAAAGTGAACACAGTCTGGACTTAACTACGCTTATATAATGCACTGAATATCAAGGCAAATGCAGGGAGAAATTATTTCACATTCAGTTCATTTCACATTCAGGGCGTGTGCATTAATTAGAGAGAGGAGAACGACATGCACTGCACGATGAGCACCGTGCTTTGTAGACGACTTTTGCAGTGAAGTGAAAGTAAAAAAGGTCAGAGGCGCTGCTCGGGACCGGGGCGGGTCTCGGAGCAAAACCTGCTCACACAAACACAGCTGCCCAAAGCGGCATCGATAAGTGGGATCGTTAAAGGTGGAGGCAGACAATTCCGATGGATTGGAAAAATTACCGGGTTTCCATGCCCATCCCTAGTTAATACAGACCTTGCTTTTGGAAAAACTGGGTGACATACTGCCGACCTTGCCTTTCCCTTTCTTCTCTTTCCCTTTTCGCCTTTTGTTTTTTACAGCCGGACTTATGTTGGACGTGGGACATGCTGACAACACAGAGGTCAGCTGCGTCACAAACAGAAGCAGCAACTACTCTTGTTGTTCCCGGCCTGGTGAGGAAGCGGACTGAACCATTTGCAGAGGGAGCTCTTAGAAAATTGAAGGACTTTGTTGGTTTATTTTGAATTGACTTTATTAAATAATAATAATCATATTCAGAGCTGTACTGCCTGCACCTCCATTTTGCCTCTCTGTGTGAAAGCGAGTTCCTCTTACTCAGAAAGGAAACTAGTCTGAAAGCCGATCTTTATTGCGGGTGTGGTCTAGTGATGGGAATTTCGGCTCATTTCCAGGAGCCGGATCATTTGGTTCAGTTCACCCAAAAGAGACGGCTCTTTTGGCTCCCTAATGGCTCTTCATTTTACCTCCTATAGCTTTTATATTTCAGCCAAATTTAGCGCAGTTTTGACAAATGAGTTGTATTGTGTACTCATACATATAAATACATGGATTGTAATGAAGAATTCAAAATCTCCGATGCTTTGAAACCACCCAAGGAACTGATTTACTTATAGAACCATTCTACTACACACACTGTAAAAAAAAATTCTGTAAATTTTACGGTAAAAAATTGGCAGCTGTGGTTGCCAGAATTCTACCATAAAAACTACAAGAGGCCTGTATTTCATTTTACAGTATAATTTTATCACAAATGTTGTTTTTACAGTTTTTGACTTGAGTTTTTATTATTATTTACTGCAAAATAAAGTTATCTTTCAAAAAAATAGGTTAATGTATATTTTAGTTTGTGACTTAACTTTTAATCAACATTTACTGTAAAATTTAAAGTTATCTTTCAAAAAAATAGATTAATGTATATTTTAGTTTGTGACTTACATTTTAATCAACATTTACTCTAAAATTTAAAGTTATTATCTTTCAAAAAAATAGATTAATGTATATTTTAGTTTGTGACTTATGTTTTAATCAACATTTACTGTAAAATTTAAAGTTATCTTTTGAAAAGGTGTTAAACTGTAATAAACACAGGACTTGATTTTTTTAACAGTGCTATACTGTATACATTACAAAAAAGAAAACTAAAAAATACAATTTTGCCTTATTTTTAATATTACAGTTAATTACCGTAACCAAAACAGTATTTTACCGATATATCAACTACGGTCTTTTACTGTTGAGATTTTACAGATTTTTACCATGAAATCTACAGATATTTTTTACAGTGCATAGCATATAAACACAACTATAATTACACATAAAAAAGGACACATTTTTACTTTTATAATTTAAACACACCCCTAACAAAAGGCAGGGCTTTATTCAGTAGTAAAAAGTAAAAACAACAGCAACAGCTGACATCAAAACTCCAAAAACAACCTAATAAAAAATAAATAAATATGTAACTGTAATGTCTGACTTTTATTTTTCAGGGCAGATTGGTGTGGAGGAAGACCACCTGCCTCAGCTCAGAGGCTGATCCGGCTTCTTCTCTCTGTTTTTATCTGCCCTGTTTTTGAAAAGATCCTTTCATAAAAAAAAAAACGGCTCGCTTCATTTCTCTGATTGGTTACTCCACCTCTGTTAGCCCCACCCCCTGGAAATCAAACTCAAACCAAGCGGTACCAGACTAATTCTATGTCTAGAATAGAAAAAGAACTGGCTGTACATTTTAATTCTAATTCAATTCATCTTTATTCTGGACTCATGGTTCAATAATAAGGATATAAAAAACAAACAATACAAAAATAGAAAGATACAATAGTTAAATCAACACTTTAAAAAGGCAGCTGTACCAGTGTGTCATTACTTGAAATAGTGGCGTTTGTTAGTAACAAAATAATTTTATTTTCAGATTTGTTTAGCCAATAGATAAAATTTTATACATGACTGAGCTGTGTACAGAGGGGTACAATATGCTTTAAACAATGTCAGCATATATGCGTTTCACTTTAAATTGAATTACTGACAACAAATTCAAACTAATTTACTGCTGCCACTAACTACAATATACAGCATATTTTAAAGGGGCGTTATTATGTAAAATATTATTTTTTTAGCTTTTTTCCATGTTATATCATTGTTCCCTCATCAAAAACATTCTTGGAGCTGTGTTTTGCTTTATTCATGCTTGTCCTATAGTCTCTGGCACGGCCTTTCTGAGCCCTCTAAATACTCAGTTCCATGAAACCCCGCCCACTCCAGGAAGCACTGACCAATTAACAAGCCCTCTACATCCAGTCTGCTTTCATTTATTTATCCAAAAATTGGTGTGCAGCTCTGTTTCCACTGATTTTTTTTATTTCTGTAGTAAAATGGCATCACACAAAAAGTTTATGAAAGTGAAGTGCTCTTTTTCTTTGATTGTGTTCATAAAAATCATCAGCTATGCGCTCTGCTGCCCTCTGCTGGTCCCTTCACCTGTTTCTTTATGGCACAAGTAGAGAACTTAACAAAAATGCTCTCTTTTAGTGACATAAAGTTTTTAAAGGTTTTGAAAAATGCAATGCTGTTCTAGAGGAGAGCAAGATCGGTTTAAAAATATGAACAGAAGCATAATATATCCCCTTTTATCTGCGTTTCTTTCACTTCCCTCTTTTCTTTTCTTTTTTTTTTTCATTTTTTCCTCTCTGTCCTTTTGTGAAAATACACTGACTGAAGCCAATGGGAGTCAGTACCTCGCGCTTTCGACAAATTACACACCATAACCAATTGCTTACGTCAGTGCAGGCCCTATGGCGGCTTATACCTACAGCTTTTTCCCGTGTTGTGTGGAGATACATTTTAATGAGTCATGAAATCTGCGCGGCTTATCGGCTCGTGCATGCGTCGGCCATGTTTCCTCCTCCGCTGCCAGGGCCTCCGTGTGATCAATAGGATAAAGCTCACAGGCGTGTATATATAGTGCGTAATACCGGTGCTAAATTACTTTAGGAGACTGAATAGGTAGATCCACCTGCCACTTCAAACGCACTTCTCTTTTATAGTGTGCCGTCCAGTGAAAGGCAAAGCTGGGTATAAGTGCTTTAACAGTGAGTGCGTTTACACAGAGCCATGTGCTGATTTGGGAGATGACGTTTACTGCGTGTATACAGAAAAAATACCGACGTCTATCCCTACATGCACTAAAAAAACAAATCCAGGCAGTAGGTTCTGACCATAACTTTATCTGACAGATTTTCTTTTTTGTGATGTGTAGGTTGGAAAACAATAAAACTGCTGCATTATATTCTTCTCTCAGCATCATGAGCTCACAGACTGAATAAAGGTGGCACAGTGGTTAGCACGCCTGCTTCACAGCAAGAAGGTCCTGGGTTCAATTCCTGGACTGTGTGCGGCCTTTCTGTATGGAGTTTGCATGTTCTTTCTGTGTCTGTGGAGGTTTTCTTTGGGTGCTCCAGTTTCCCCTAAGAATCCATCCAGTTCTATTTCTATGGTCCAGTATCACAAGAGCAGTCGCCTCAAAGCTGGGGACACACTAAACTATTGTAATGTCATATGGTGTAATACGTACCCAAGTTACTTAGAAAATTACAGACCCTACAGAAAAAAGTTATACGAGTCATATCATGGGCCAGGTTAAATGCTCCCTCTGATCCTCTTTTTTATAAGTACAAACTTCTGAAGCTCACTGAGTGCAATATTTTTCAAAATGCCTGTATGATGTACAATGTGGTATTTGGACTCAATGACAGACTTAGTCAACTCATTCAAATTTATTTTCCCACTCATAGATATAACACAAGGGGAAAAGAACTCCTAAATGGCAAAAAACGGAAACTGAAATGCACCAGTTTCAGTGTAACATGTACAGGTCCACAGATTT
This sequence comes from Bostrychus sinensis, assembly GCA_020698575.1. NCBI lineage: Eukaryota > Metazoa > Chordata > Actinopteri > Gobiiformes > Eleotridae > Bostrychus > Bostrychus sinensis. The sequence continues at coordinate 6,787,267 of CM036251.1, forward strand.
GGAATGAGATTGACACCATGATAAAAGAATCAACATCTCTGTCTATTTTCAAAAAAAGGTTAAAACAAAAACTGCTATTAAATTATGTAAAATTCTAAACCCCATATGGCTGGTTCCCATCAAGTAAACTTATGTAAAAGCTGTATGTGTTTAAATTGTAAACTATGAATTCGTATCTGATGTGTCAAAACTTAATCTAATGAACTATGAATTAATGTTTGTTGTGTTAGGTATTTGTTTATAATTGTATGTATGTTTATGAAATGTCTGGGCCCCTATTTATAAGCTCGGGAGCTTTTGGGGAGTCCCATTTTACAAAAGATTTTATTGACAAATATGATTTGTGCCTTGTATAATTGCATATTTTGTAAATAAAAAATTAACTTTGAAAAGGGCTTCACAAACAGTTCATCAAACGTAACGCACAATCAACACCAACAATAACTACGCTAGATTAAACAGACCCAGGACATTCCCTGTCCTTAGACCCTCCTTCTTGCTAAGGAAAAACTCCTAAAAAAAAAACAGCAGTGGGGGAAAAAAAGAAGAAACCTTATAGAGACCATATTGAAGGAGAGATCTTCTCCCAGGACGGACAGGCTATAAATGTGTACCACCAGAAAACATGTACAATAGCTCCCCCATGGGGCTAGGACTCCCCTGCAAAAGAGATTCTGAATCTCAGTGGGACTTTACTGGGTAAATAAAGAAAAAGAAAAAAGTTACCCCACAGCACTGTGAAAAAACTGATGGAGAGCAAGACGCAGGAAAGCTGTGGTTATAAACTAGGATTCTTTTACCAAATACTGATTGCTGAATGTTTTTTAGTCAAAACATTACCAACATAAAAAAAAGAAAAAAGTAACTGGTTGCTCTTGGTGTTCAAACAAATGAAAACAATGGAGGGTACTCTTGGGAACGTGGGACAGATACTGCAAAACAAAACTGGAGAGGCACTCCAAAAAGTGATGACAGCACGAGGAAGTATACTTTAAAAGTCCTTTATTTTAATTAGTATATCAGTCAAAACATGTTGGCTTTTTAATGTTTTGGTCATTAAAATATAGTATATTATATAGTATAGTATAGTATAGTATAGTAAGTATACTTCCTCGTACTGAGTGCCTGGGTCTCCAGTTTTGTTTTGCTTTTGCATCATTTTGTTTGAAAGTGAAGCAGTGAGTTGTCAAAGTTCTGCAAACACTGCATCAATTCTCTTATTTTGATGTATTTGGTTCTCTCCGTTTGCTTGTTTTTTTGCTGTTATTGCTTCATTTTCCTCTCTGGAGCCTGCCCTACATTTCGGAATAAAACACTAACATAAATACTCACAAGTTCAATTGACTGCTGTATGATCCCTTGCTTGGCTTTGCTTTTGTTTTCCCCTCCAGGCATCCATACTAAGTTTTAGTCTTAGTCATTTAGCTGCTCTGCAATGACGGAAATTGAGAAATAAAGCCTTTGTTAGCTTGTTGCTTGGCTCTCACTGTGATGCGCCGCTTTCTTGCGAGACTCGAGACTTCCATGACACCGGGTCAGCGGCACTCAGTCTTGCAAGTGTTGTTTTCAGCCCAGAGACAGCATTTACCCTGCAACAACTCATTTAAACATCACACAGACTCTGAAACGGTTTATTTAAGGTAAAAAGTTACCAACGTCAGAGGGACAGCTCATGTTAAGCTGGGGACACACTACACGATTTTCTCAGTCGTTACAGATTCTGAAAAGACTAGGAGCACACACTAACGACTGGTTTCAGCAGATTTAGTTCTGACGACTGAAAGACTGCGCCTCACACACTACAAGATCTGTTGAGGCTGCAACTGACGCCAACCAAACGCAGCGGGGAACTTGCGAGAACTAAATGGTAAACAAACATGGACGCTACCTGGGTCGCTGTTGCCGTTGTGTGCGCAGCTATCTGTTTGGAAAAAAAGGAAAAAGAAAAAACGTCTATGTATCCAGTTTCACTTGGGTAGCGCTCAACTTTCTTCCGTGTTTGCCATGGTTGTTTATGTTTTCTTCCTCTTCAAATTTCCGCTTATATTTTCCTGCAGCTTCCTGTTGCTTCGTCTTCGTTCTCAGATTGCTTGTGTCTGACGTCAGGCTGGGTTTTTGCGCCGCACACACTTGTGGAGTCTTTAAACATCACACACAAACGGATTTCAGGGCCGACTGCTGATTACGATTCCCTGCAACTGTTGTTGACTGGTAAAGACTCGGAGCAACTGTGAATTAATACAAAATCGACCAAAAAAACGTGTAGTGTGTCCCCAGCTTTAGATGTTTGACATGGGTTGGACGTGCACAGAGGAGGGACAGTGAATATATGGGTAGAAGGATTTCTGAGGTTAGAGCAGAGGCCTAGAGGAAAACCAAAGAGGAGATTTATGGATGTAGTGAAAGAGGACATGAAGTTATTTACAACTAAAGCTGGGGACACACTACACGATTTTTTGCCCGATTTTATAACGATTCACAGTTGCGCCGAGTCTTTACCAGTCAACACTAGTTAAAGGGAATCGTAATCACCAGTCGGCTCTGAAATCCGTTAGTGTGTGATGTTCAAAGACTCGAGTCGTTAAGTGTGTGCGCCGCAAAAACCCGGCCTGACATCCGTCGCAAGCAATCAAACATGTTTGAATTTAAAAGCCGACTCTGGACGCACTCCTGTAGTGTGGGCTGTTTACAGATCCAACTGGGAATTCATGGTGTCCAGCGGCCAATGAAAAACAGTCGATGGGACACAGGAAATAGCGTCAGGACGCAGACGAAGCAACAGGAAGCGGCGGGAAAATATAAGCGGAAATTTGAAGAAGAAGAAAACATAAACAATCATGGCAAACACCGAAGAAAGTTGAGCGCTACCCAAGCGAAACTGGATACATAGCCATTTTTTCTTTCCCTTTTTCCAAACAGATAGCTGCGCACACAACGGCAACAGCGACCCAGGTAGCTCCATGTTTGTTTACCATTTAGTTCTCGCGAGTTCCCCGCAAGCGTTTGGTTGGCGTCAGTTGCAGTTACAGATCTTGTAGTGTGTGAGGCGCAGTCTTTCAGTCGTCAGAACAAAATCTGCTGAAACCAGTCGTTAGTGTGTGCTCCTCGTCTTTTCAGAATCTGTAACGACTGAGAAAATCATGTAGTGTGTCCCCAGCTTAAGCAACATTTATTAGCAATTCTTTGCTCAACTTTTGAAATAATATTGGGTCATGTTCCCCCAGTGCTCTGTGATATGTCTTTATGTGGCAAAGGAGATGAAGTTTACATGCACATACAGTAGATACATATGGCAATACTAAAAAATGTATCAAAACCATTGCTACAAGTGCATAGTGGAGTAGTGAGGGCTGGTACACTGAGACTATGAGAAGCCAATTACCCAGTGTCACCTGCTGAGATGAAGCAGATAGCCCTCCACTCATATTTTTCATTTGTCCAGGACTGTATGCAAAATAATTTCATTCAAAGTGGCTCGTAGCGACTTTCAGCTAATCAAATCTTGTATTTTTAGCTCTGGCTTTTTTTCTTGCGTGTAGAAATGAGAGCTGTGGGCAGTAATAAGGAGGCCGAGTGGCAGTGGTTAATTTATTTGATCAAATTAAATGCATGGCTGTGTGCGCGCCCGTAGCATGTTCTCTGTGAAATGACCGACTGATTGAGAATTAAATTGAGATATGAGTCACGTCATGTTTGGCTGCGGTTTTGATCTTAACAGTGAAGGAACATCTAGGGAAAAAAAGGATTTCAGGGTTTGTTAGAAGAATACTTTTGATCATAGAGAGCTCGAGGACCTGACGTCATGCAAACACAAGTTTAACCATTGGTGGGGAGGAGTTTACAGAGTTATAGTTTATTTCAGTAACTTTCTGAATAAATTGTACTTCTAAGAGTGGTTTTATCACAACTTACTTTTTACTTCTACTAGACTTCTTATTTTAAAGATGCTACAAACATTACAAGCTCAGACAGAAATGTGGCGAAGCAAATGATGTAATCTGTAATCTGTTTAATTTATGAGTGTGCTCCAGAAATCCATGAAACACAACTGTCTCCTGGCACAAACCCGAGATTTAAAATACTGACACTGATTTTAAATACTTGAGAGACACTTAAAAAAAAAAAAAAATCCTAGCATCATCAGTTTGACCACACAACACTCACCACATCCTTTCAGCAAATCTCTTGTGAGACTTTTCCTGCTGATGCAATCTCACAGTTATTTCCACATTTCTAAACATCACATTAATGCATTGCCAATACTCTATTCCTGTTTTTGTGCTGCTTCTCTGGGAAAGCAGATGGAGCCACTACTGGTACAGACACTTTCTCCTGTTTTATAGTGTTTTCATTATCTCGCTTTGGGCCGTGTCAGTGGGACGGCCTGGCAGGAGCAGTGGGCTTACAGGCCATACAGTTTATTATGAAGCAGAAATACAAGCTTATTCTTATTTTCATGTATGTGGGCCTATTTTAAACTGGGCTCATTAAACAGAAGTAACATGTATTGAATACAGCTGTTAAATTAATGGAAATGTCAGACAGGTGAGGGTTAGACAGGTGAGAGTCAGACAGGTGAGAGTCAGACAGGTGAGAGTCAGACAGGTGAGGGTCAGACAGGTGAGAGTCAGACAGGTGAGAGTCAGACAGGTGAGGGTCAGACAGGTGAGAGTCAGACAGGTGAGAGTCAGACAGGTGAGGGTCAGACAGGTGAGAGTCAGACAGGTGAGGGTCAGACAGGTGAGAGTCAGACAGGTGAGAGTCAGACAGGTGAGAGTCAGACAGGTGAGAGTCAGACAGATGAGAGTCAGACAGGTGAGAGTCAGACAGGTGAGGGTCAGACAGGTGAGAGTCAGACAGGTGAGAGTCAGACAGGTGAGAGTCAGACAGGTGAGAGTCAGACAGGTGAGGGTCAGACAGGTGAGGGTCAGACAGGTGAGGGTCAGACAAGTGAGAGTCAGACAGGTGAGAGTCAGACAGGTGAGGGTCAGACAGGTGAGAGTCAGACAGGTGAGAGTCAGACAGGTGAGAGTCAGACAGGTGAGAGTCAGACAGGTGAGAGTCAGACAGGTGAGGGTCAGACAGGTGAGGGTCAGACAGGTGAGGGTCAGACAAGTGAGAGTCAGACAGGTGAGAGTCAGACAGGTGAGGGTCAGACAGGTGAGAGTCAGACAGGTGAGGGTCAGACAGGTGAGGGTCAGACAGGTGAGAGTCAGACAGGTGAGAGTCAGACAGGTGAGGGTCAGACAGGTGAGGGTCAGACAGGTGAGGGTCAGACAAGTGAGAGTCAGACAGGTGAAGGTCAGACAGGTGAGTCAGACAGGTGAGTAGGTCAGGTACAGGTGAGTCAGACAGGTGAGTTGGTCAGGTACAGGTGAGTCAGACAGGTGAGTCAGACAGGTACAGGTGAGTCAGACAGGTGAGTAGGTCAGGTACAGGTGAGTCAGACAGGTGAGGGTCAGACAAGTGAGAGTCAGACAGGTGAGGGTCAGACAGGTGAGGGTCAGACAGGTGAGGGTCAGACAGGTGAGAGTCAGACAGGTGAGAGTCAGACAGGCGAGGGTCAGACAGGTGAGAGTCAGACAGGTGAGGGTCAGACAGTTGAGAGTCAGACAGGTGAGGGTCAGACAGGTGAGGGTCAGACAGGTGAGAGTCAGACAGGTGAGAGTCAGACAGGTGAGTCAGACAGGTGAGGGTCAGACAGGTGAGAGTCAGACAGGTGAGAGTCAGACAGGTGAGGGTCAGACAGGTGAGGGTCAGACAGGTGAGAGTCAGACAGGTGAGAGTCAGACAGGTGAGTCAGACAGGTGAGGGTCAGACAGGTGAGGGTTAGACAGGTGAGGGTCAGACAGGTGAGGGTCAGACAGGTGAGGGTCAGACAGGTGAGGGTTAGACAGGTGAGGGTCAGACAGGTGAGGGTCAGACAGGTTGTGTTGCCGTGTCCCGTGAGCGTGTGTGCATTAATTAGAGAGAGGAGAACGACATGCACTGCACAATGAGCACCGCGTTTTGTAGGCTGCTCATCGAAGACGACTTTTGCAGCGAAGTGAAAATAAAGAAGTTAGAGGCAGGTCTCGGAGGAAAACCTGTTCACACAAACGCAGCTGCCCAAAGCGATCGATAAGAGGAATCATTTTGTCTGCCTCCCTAACACTGGTCTGTCAATGTGTGTGTGATTGTGTGTTGGGATTTTGGTTGGAGAGGCATAAAGTGGTGGCTAAGTCTCTGTTATTCTGTCCCAGGGCAGCTGTGGCTACAAAAGTAGTTCAGCACGACTGCATGTGACTGAAGAGTGAGGGAATAATGCACCAAAATGCAAAGCATCCTTGAGTGACTAGAAACGTGCTATTAAGACTAATGCATTATTATTATTATTATTATTATTATTATTATTATTATTATTATTATTATTATTATTATTGTTATTATTATTATTATTATTATTATTATTGTGCTTGTTTTAGGTCGATGGGGGAAACCACAGTACTGAGAGAAAGCCCATCCAAGCACAAGGAGAACTTGCTACTTGCTAACCACTCTGCCAACATGCTGCCAATAAACCACTGTAGAGAGGTGAGTGTCAGTCAAAATCTTCAGTCAGTTCCTGCCAATCAGCATCGATCAGCAGCGTCATGGCCCGCCCACTGCCCCATTAAAAAAAAAATAGCAATCCAGTAAAGATTTAAACAGAATCCGAGTTGCTCTGAAGTGAGAGGAGGATTGTGTCAGTGAACCAGACTAAACAGCTGATTAATGAACAACATACTTATGAAATTAAATGTACTCTGGCCACTTTTAATGTAACTTAATATTACAAAGCTGAGTAGTTCATATTGGACTGGTTATTTTATGAAATTATAGGGGAAGTTCATCTTCCCTTGTGGTCAGTGAGCAATTGCCAACCAAAGTCAGTCTTAAACTTTTATAAAAACAGATCTGTGTGATGGTTAAATGAGTTGTTGTGGGGTAAATAAAGCGTGCAGCAGCTCCCCCTGGTGTCTCTGGGCTGAAAGTGACACTTGCAACAGTGAGTGTCGCCGACCTGGAGTCACAGAAGTCTCGAGTCTCGCGAGAAAGCGGCCCAATGAGAAAGCAAAACAACAAGCTAGCGGGGGCTTTATTTCTTGATTTTTGTTGTTCCAGAGCGGGCAAATGGAAGTAAAAAACTTTCTACAGATACGCAGGAGGGGAAAACAAAAGTAAAGATGAGGCAGAGGTCACACAGGAGTCAACTGAGTATTTACGATAGTGCTTTACTCTAAACTGTAGGGAGAAGCTTTTTCGGGAGGAAAATAAGGCAAAAACATAGAAGAAATTAACAGAGTTACTGAGTTCAAGTAACAGTCAGCCCAAGGATTGATCTCACTACCTCTTTGCTGGGAGCCAAAAGCCCTAACCGCTCTAAAAAAGTTGTCAAAATTAGGTTTCTGGAGTCTTTATACTGGCAGCACAGGAGAGAGAAAAACTATATTGTGCTGCTTTAAAATGCACAGTCTGTGTTTGAGAGCTCTGGGAGTTGTCTCAAACAAACAGCTATAGTTGGTTTATGTGTTTATGTGAATGGTCCATGTGGAGGATTAGGAAGGACGGATTTCCAGACGACTCGGGACACGCTTCGATTTACTCCGTCCTGCGAAACGGGGAACATCTCCAGAATAGGAATCAGAAAGGATTTGCTTTAAAATCAACTTGATCAAAGAACGACAAAAACAAAACAATGTGGATTTGAAAATGTTGCAGCCGAGACCAAAAAGATGAGACATTTTGGGACTGACAATGAGAGTTGTATGAAAGGGCTTAAGACAACAACCTTGTCCTCAGAGCTTCCATCACAAAGAGGAAAACTTTACAATATACAATGATCAGGCATAACATTATGACCACTGGCAGATAAAGAGAATAACAGATCAGAGGTATATAAGAGGTACTTTTACTTTTACTTCACTACATTTTAGAGCAAGTTGGCGAGTTGTTTGAAGTACAAAGTATTATTATTTTATTTTATTTCAGACACATGATTCTGGTCCATATCGTTAGTTAAAACACCCAAAAAACACACAAAAAGATTTAAAAAAAAAAGATTCAGTCCATACATAGGCTGTAAGAGGCCTGTCAGCTAAATAAAACACAGGATAGTTAACATTTTTATCCTCTCTGCTTCTAATAATCATGATATTACTCTTAGAAGGATTGTATTTAATGTCATACTCTGAGCAGACCTTTATTAACTGCTGCATCCCAGAACTGTATGGGCTGGTAATAATTTGAATATTTTGAGTTTTGGTTTAAAATTATGTGTTTTTGTCATGGCCTCATTGTAGACACACAGTACTTAAATATAACAGATGCAGTAAAGTAGTACTGCTTTAGAAACATCAGAATAATAAAGACAGAAGAGCTCAGCGACAGATTCAGTCTCTTCTACTGCAGCGGTTTGTTCATTTCATCTGGAATCAGCACAATTTTTTTGAGTAAATTTTTGCTCCTTTTTCTGTACTTTTACTTTATTAAAGAAACCGTGTACTTCCTCCACCACTGGGATACTGTATATGAGGCAGCAAGTGAACATTTTGTCCTCAAGTTGATGAGTTAGAAGCAGGAAAAATGGGAACGTGTAAGGATTTGAGGAAGTTTAACAAGGGCCAAATTGTGATGGCGACAGATGACCGGGGCAGAGCGTCTCCAAAACTCCAGCTCCTGTGGGCTGCTCCCGGTCTGCAGGGGTCAGGATTTGTCAAAAGTGGTCTAAGGAAGGAAGAGAGATGGAGCGGTGACAGGAGATGTAGATGTGGGGAGTGAAGGCTGCTGAGGCCCATGTGACAAGCTATTGTTGTTCAAAATGCTAAAAAGGTTTGTTGCATATGGGGTTGCACATTAGGCAGGTGGTCATAATGTTATGCCTGATCAATGTAGCTCAAGCTCTTTTACTTTAGATCATGAAAAAAATACTTTTGTCTTGTTATTTTTTAAACTAGAAGCAGCTCATAAAGAACAACGTTACATTTCACTCTACCTCTTCTTTAAGACAACTCAAAAATGTAAATCTCAGGCTTTTTTTTTTCTTGAGTACAGTTCATGTTTAATGTTTTTGAGATAAAGTCAGATTTTCCAGAATGGGTCTGGTGATGGTGTATGGGCTTTAGAAACACACAGGATCCATGAAACCAAGTGCTTCCAGGTACCTCAGGTATGTTTTTTGAGGTGCAAACAACACCATAACATCATTAAAAATTATTTAAAAAAGGTAATTTTAGCATAATAGGGGACCTTTAAGCACAACAGGCCCAATATTTAAAGGTTTTTGTATTTCTATAGAGCTTTAATTGTTTATTTTTGTATTATTTTTGATGTGAACTATTAAAAATATAGTTTGTCAGACTTTACACAATAGACCTTTTATTGCAGTCCATGTTTTCAGGATGAGTGCTGCGAATGTTGTGACCATTTTGTGCCTTCGGTCCTGCAGCAGAGCAGTTCTCTTTAGCCTCATGCTGTATTTGAGATTAAGGACCGTGATTTTCTTTGAGCCGGCAGCTATGGCTCTCTCCATCGCCTCTGTGGGGAGTTTCATTTAGTGTCGGGGGGCAAAATGGAACCAGGCCATTCTCTCAGCATCCAGAGAGCGGGGCGTCTCAGTTAGGACGACCAATAACAGAGGAGAGACGTGAGGAGCAGGAGTGGACCGTTTCGGGGACAGACTGACAGTTTAATCTGAGAGAGGGGATGGAGAAAGATGGTGCTGTCTGGTGAAGAATGTGGCAAAGTTTGAATGCATTTAGGGTCAGGTTAGTGAGTGACCCTCATGTGGTGTCTGAAGGGAAACTACACTTCCCATGTAATCATCTAAGAGGTTATTTTAACAAGAATCATCTTTTTATGACGTCATATATAAGCTGTTATTGAAGGTGCTGTGAGCAGAATATATTTTGGTAACACTTTAGTTTACACTACACTTGATACAGTGTGACAAACTGTAATAACATGTACTAACCCTAAAACTAGAACTAAACTAGATCTAAAACCAGAACTAAACTAGATCTAAAACCAGAACTAAACTAGATCTAAAACCAGAACTAAACTAGATCTAAAACCAGAACTAAACTAGATCTAAAACCAGAACTAAACCAGGAAAACACAGGTCTAAAACCAGAACTAAACTAGATCTAAAACCAGAACTAAACTAGATCTAAAACCAGAACTAAACCAGGAAAACACAGGTCTAAAACCAGAACTAAACTAGATCTAAAACCAGAACTAAACTAGATCTAAAACCAGAACTAAACTAGATCTAAAACCAGAACTAAACCAGGAAAACACAGGTCTAAAACCAGAACTAAACTAGATCTAAAACCAGAACAAAACCAGGAAAACACAGGTCTAAAACCAGAACTAAACTAGATCTAAAACCAGAACTAAACTAGATCTAAAACCATAACTAAACTAGATCTAAAACCAAAACTAAACCAGGAAAACACAGGTATAAAACCAGAACTAAACTAGATCTAAAACCAGAACTAAACTAGATCTAAAACCATAACTAAACTAGATCTAAAACCAAAACTAAACCAGGAAAACACAGGTATAAAACCAGAACTAAACTAGATCTAAAACCAGAACTAAACTAGATCTAAAACCAGAACTAAACCAGGAAAACACAGGTCTAAAACCAGAACTAAACTAGATCTAAAACCAGAACTAACCTAGATCTAAAACCAGAACTAAACCAGGAAAACACAGGTCTAAAACCAGAACTAAACTAGATCTAAAACTATAACTAAACTAGGTCTTAAACCAAAACTAAAGAAGGACAAAACAGGGACTAAACTTGAACTAAAACAGGAAAACACAGGTCTAAAACCAGAACTAAGCTAGATCTAAAACCAGAACTAAACTAGATCTAAAACTAGAACTAAACTAGATCTAAAACCAGAACTAAGCTAGATCTAAAACCAGAACTAAACTAGATCTAAAACCAGAACTAAGCTAGATCTAAAACCAGAACTAAACTAGATCTAAAACTAGAACTAAACTAGATCTAAAACCAGAACTAAGCTAGATCTAAAACCAGAACTAAACTAGATCTAAAACCAGAACTAAACTAGATCTAAAACTAGAACTAAACTAGATCTAAAACTAGAACTAAACTAGATCTAAAACCAGAACTAAGCTAGATCTAAAACCAGAACTAAACTAGATCTAAAACCAGACCTAAAGCAGCTCTAAACCAGAAGTTAACAATAAATAAACCAGGTCTAAATCCAGAACTATCTAGAAACTGTAAGTACACAAAATGTCCTAATGTAAGCACATGATATTTACATGATATTACAGTTTGTTATGTATTACACCGTAGTTACTTTGTAGTTACACTGTATCACGTGTAGTATAAAATAAAGTCTTACCTATAATTTTTAAATTTAATAAAAACTACCCACATGTGTCCCAAGATATGATGTAAACATGTTTTAATCAAATATTGTTTTACTGAGAATAATGGTGCAGCTAAATTATTCACAAACAAAAAAAAGTTATATAATGGTCAAGTTGTTTATGTTTATATTTTTTGTTTTGGTTCTGAAACTGCATTGATCTGTTTCTATTTCAGGGCGATGGCCAGGTGGACAGATGAGTTTTGTGAAGAGCTGAAAGGAAAAGAAGAAGCCTGGAGGTTGCACACAAACTAAATCCTTCATCTCCCAGTTTGTATTTCTTATTTGCTGTCTGTTACCAAACACCACTCCATGCGTGCGCTATAATAAAGCCATGATTTATTAACCAGCAGAGAACATCTGGAGTTAATCCCAACATGTGTTCAAAATGTCAGCAGCTCTACAGCATACGTCAGGGTTTCCCAAACCAGGGGTACGGGTACCTCTAGTGGAACGCAAGCACATTGCAGGGGGTACGTGGAGTTATTTGATGATTTAAACTGAATCTAAATCTGGACTATGCCGAGGGATAAAACAGGGAATAACAAAAACTAAAAAATTGCTAAACTAAAGAAGGACAAAAGAGGGACTAAACTTGAACTAAACCAGGACAAAACCAGGTCTAAAATCAGAGCTCAACATTAAATAAACCAGGTCTAAAACCAGAACTAAACCAGGAAAACACAGGTCTAAAACCAGAACTAAACTAGATCTAAAACCAGAACTAAACCAGGAAAACACAGGTCTAAAACCAGAACTAAACTAGATCTAAAACCATAACTAAACTAGATCTAAAACCAGAACTAAACTAGATCTAAAACCAGAACTAAACTAGATCTAAAACCAGACCTAAACCAGGAAAACACAGGTCTAAAACCAGAACTAAACTAGATCTAAAACCAGACCTAAACCAGGAAAACACAGGTCTAAAACCAGAACTAAACTAGATCTAAAACTAGAACTAAACTAGATCTAAAACCAGAACTAAACTAGATCTAAAACCAGACCTAAACCAGGAAAACACAGGTCTAAAACCAGAACTAAACCAGGAAAACACATGTCTAAAACCAGAACTAAACTAGATCTAAAACCAGACCTAAACCAGGAAAACACGTCTAAAACCAGAACTAAACTAGATCTAAAACTAGAACTAAACTAGATCTAAAACTAGAACTAAACTAGATCTAAAACCAGAACTAAACTAGATCTAAAACTAGAACTAAACTAGATCTAAAACCAGAACTAAAGAAGGACAAAACAGGGACTAAACTTGAACTAAACCAGGAAAACACAGGTCTAAAACCAGAACTAAACCAGGAAAACACAGGTCTAAAACCAGAACTAAACTAGATCTAAAACCAGACCTAAACCAGGAAAACACATGTCTAAAACCAGAACTAAACTAGATCTAAAACCAGACCTAAACCAGGAAAACACAGGTCTAAAACCAGAACTAAACTAGATCTAAAACTAGAACTAAACTAGATCTAAAACCCGAACTAAACTAGATCTAAACCCAAAACTAAAGAAGGACAAAACAGGGACTAAACTTGAACTAAAACAGGAAAACACAGGTCTAAAACCAGAACTAAGCTAGATCTAAAACCAGAACTAAACTAGATCTAAAACCAGAACTAAACTAGATCTAAAACCAGAACTAAAGCAGGTCTAAACCAGGAATGAACTAAGACTAAACCTGAACGAAAGCAGGTCTAAAACCAGAAGTTAACAATAAATAAACCAGGTCTAAATCCAGAACTATCCAGAAACTGTAAGTACACAAAATGTAATGTAAGCACATTATATTTACATGATATTACAGTTTGTTATGTATTACACTGTAGTTACTTTCTAGTTACACTGTATCAAGTGTAGTATAAAATAAAGTCTTACCTATATTTTTTTAAATTTCATAAAAAACTACCCACATGTGTCCCAAGATATGATGTAAACATGTTTTAATCAAATATTGTTTTACTGAGAATAATGGTGCAGCTAAATTATTCACACACAAAAAAAAAGTTATATAATGGTCAAGTTGTTTATGTTTATATTTTTTGTTTTGTTTCTGAAACTGCATTGATCCATTTCTTTTTCAGGACGAAAATAAAATAAAAATAAAAACATATATTTCCACGCAGTATCTGTGTACTTAAGTATGGCTCAGTGACAGGTAATTAACTCCACTGTTGTCTGTCTCTGCCGCCTATTATTACCATTAAAAAAGGAGAAAAATATGATTACGGTGACATAAACAACTATAATTCTGTCAGAAATCAGCACAGGGGGTGTTTCTATCCTCTGAGAGAGACGCTCCGGTGTGCGCTGGTGTCTTGTTATTAAAGGTGAGCCTCTTCATTAGCTCCAGATGTCGACTCTGGGAGAACATGGCACTCACTGTTAACAGATGTTTAGAGTAATTGTACAGTAATCAGTGGTAATGCTGTGGGTGCTACAATTAGTGTTGTGGTGAGCAAGATTAGGTCTGGAACTGACACTTTTATTTTTAGAAATAAGGAAATTAGGTAGGTCATTTTAAAGAGTACGCAGTTGGAGAAACAGACAGAAAGCAATGCCAGAGACTAAAGTATGTGAATAAAATTAATATGTATCTAAGGTTTGTTTAAAGGTCCCCTATTCTGCTAAATCATTCTTTTTATAATGTTATTACCGCCTCAAAAGCAGACCTGGAGAATTATTTTGTTTCATGTTTGAGTAATCCTGTTTGCTGAGGCGCTGCTCTTTTCAAGACTGAAAACGCTCGGTCTCACAGCTCTACATAGACACATGAAACCAGGAAGTGCTCTTGCATGTTTCTAAAGCCCATACTCCGTCACTGGACTCGTTCTGATCATTTCAAAGCTTAAAGTGGCGTCACTACAAAGCAATCAGCTCATTTATCTAGCTGTTAGCTTTATGTTGCTAATGGCTGTGCTGAAAAGCCATTTTTATGCTCTGTCCAATCACCTTCGATGCCAGCAGGGGGCGACAGACACCTAATCCAAATGTTCTCTGCAAAGACAAAGTAACAGCTTCCCACATAAACATTATTTTAAGTTATTTAACCAGGAAAAGTCCCACTGAGATGAATCTCTTTTGGAGTCTGTACTGTAGATGTTTTTGGTGGTAGGAGAAACTGGAGCAGACATGGAGCGAACACACAATCTACAATTGGGAAAGGCCCCGCAGGGTCCGGGAATCAAACCCAGGACCAAAACTATTTCAAAAAAGCCCAGAAAGCATAACATGGGACCTTTAAATGTGTGTCTTCAGGCGAGGGGTGTTTCTGCTCACTCAGTCAGTTCTTTTCATTTGACAGAGCTCAATGTGTAAATAACATGAATGTATAATAAGACCTTGCTGACAATATTGATTTATTGGCTGATAATGTGAACGAACTGAGCAGTATAACAACCAAACTGGACGAATCTACCAGACGGTTCGGAATGGAAATCAGCACAGAAAAAAGCAAAGTTATGACAACTGGAGGTGACAACACGCCCACAGACATCAGGATTGACAACAACCGTCTTGAACAGGTTAACAAATGTTGCTATCTAGACGCGACCATCACTCACAATGTCACAAGCAATCAAGAAATCAAGGAAAGAACCGCAAAAGCAGTTAATGCACTAATGAAGTTGAACAATATTTGGGTATCAAAAGACGTAAGGATGCCAAGCAAAATTTACCTCTTACGAACAATGATTACGTCTGTATTCTTGTACGGCTGTGAATGTCATATTCAGCTTAGTTCCTGTCCAAGCTTTTATTCTGGTAACCCTCCTTCCTGTGAGCGTTGTTTTTTGTGCCTCAGCTTTACACTCCTCATTAGCAGCCTGATTGTTTCCACCTGTTCCTCATGTGCTCTATTTAACCAGCTCTGCCCTTCTCCTCAGTGCCAGATTGTTGCTCACTTTGTGCAGTACTCTCTTCTAGAACCTGAACCGGAACCCGAGCCTGTTGCTGAACCTTGCCTGTGGACACCGACCTCTGTCTCTGCCTGCCCCCCATCGGATTTGTGAGTCTTCTTGTTTTCTGACCTTGGAAAGGATATTGGATTTTGGATTTTGGATTGTGCTGTAGGAAATATTAACTGACCACTGGATTTTGGACCTGGATTGGATTACTACTGTTTTTGGATTCTGGATTTGGAATTGAAGTTTTCACCAACCTACCTGTTCCTGTGGCCTGCCCTCTCCAGGTCGGGGGAGAGTTCCTGCCTCAAGTGGAGGAGTTTAAGTATCTCGGGGTCTTGTTCACGAGTGAGGGAAGGATGGAGCGTGAGATTGACAGACGGATCGGTGCAGCGTCTGCAGTAATGCGGTCGTTGTATCGGTCTGTTGTGGTGAAGAAAGAGCTGAGTCGAAAGGCGAAGCTCTCGATTTATCGGTCGATCTACGTTCCTACTCTCACCTATGGTCATGAGCTTTGGGTCATGACCGAAAGGACAAGATCCCGGATACAAGCGGCCGAAATGAGTTTCCTCCGCAGGGTGGCTGGGCGCTCCCTTAGAGATAGGGTGAGGAGCTCAGTTACATGGGAGGAGCTCGGAGTAGAGCCGCTGCTCCTCCACATCGAGAGGAGTCAGCTGAGGTGGCTCGGGCATCTGTTCCTGATGCCTCCTGGACGCCTCCCTGAGGAGGTGTTCTGGGCATGTCCCACCGGGAGGAGGCCCCGGGGAAGACCTAGGACACGCTGGAGGGACTATGTCTCTCGGCCTGGGAACGCCTTGGGGTTCCTCCTGAGGAGCTGGAGGAAGTGTCTGGGGAGAGGGATGTCTGGGTGTCCCTGCTTAGACTGCTGCCTCCGCGACCCGGCCCCGGATAAAGCGGAAGAAGATGGATGGATGGACCTGTTCCCTAAGTACCTCTCCAGCCTGCCCTACTTAGTAGTTTGTATTGAACAGGACCCTTTTGATGCTCTCTGGTCAGTACAACAGTTTTTGACCTTACCTTGTTACTCCTGTGTACTTACCTGTGCTGTCCTTGTAGGAGCTTGAGCCAACCGCCACCTGTTGCCCGGTCACCTGTTAAGGACTCACCAACACATACTTGCCTTTCATTAAACCTTTTAAACTTCTCCTGTTGTTCAGAGTCGTGCTTTTGGGTCCATACTTGGTTACCTGACAGTGAATCGTGGACGTTGACTGAACACAACAGAAAAAAAATTGCAGCATTTGAAAACTGCTGAACATCTCATGGAAAGACAAAAAAAACAATGAATTTGTGTGGGAGGAACTGAAAAGAAGGGCGAACAACAACAGCATGGATAGATTGCTAACAACCATTGAAGAGAGGAAGTTCAAGTTTTTTGGGCACCAAATTAGGGCTGGAAGTCTTGGAAAAACGATCATTCAGGGAAAGGTTGAGGGGGAGAGAAGACGAGGAAGACCAATGAGAATGTGGGCTGATGACCTGAAAGAATGGAGTGGTTGTGGGCTACAACAACTCTGCCACCAGACAAGCAACAGGACCGAGTGGAGACAGTGTCAATACATGGGTGCACCGACGGCCAATGGGGCTATGGAACTGATAAGAAGACCTGGGCAGGACACCACCCCGTCTCCTCTGATGCCAATTTGATTAGTGGCCGCTCCGTGGAACTACAGCAGAAAAATCCCATGCGCTCCAGAAAGGATTTTTCCCAAAGAGCGCAGTGTAAAAAACTCCTGTTGTTCTGCTGACAGGACACCTACAGCTGAGAAAACGGTTGGATTTTGTAGTGTTTATTATCTATTTTTACACCATGGACTTTTGCCTTTTTTAAAATCTTTAATATGGCTACAAAAGAACTTTCTATGGTTTGTGACGTCACCGTTCTAACCCGCCATCGCGCCCATTGGCGAGTTCACAAAACAACACGAGAGTAAAAAACTTTGTGTGTGTAGCCTAATTAATAACAGTAAATAAAGTTATGTGACTCTCATGAAGCTATCGGTAAACTTTATCCCACAAAGCCTGAGTACTGTGACACTGTTGTTGAATTAAAATGGCTGCCGTCAGCTTGTTTCTGTATGATGAATCAATCTTGAGTCTCCGCCCGGCTCTCGGAGGAGCACTGCCTCTGCTGTAGCCTTGTCTCAGTCCTCATCCCGATCTCAACGCCTGATTAATTCAAGGAAGTGTTCGAAAGAAACGCTAAACAAATGAATTTCTGTCACAAGGCTCACATCTTCGGCAACAAGCGTGCAGTATAACTTCAGCTTCTTTTGTCAATTGGGAGTTTTTGTATTTTCCAGTTTATTTGAGCTCAGCAAAAAGCAGTGACTCAAACTTTTCAGGTGCAACTTTAGAAAGTATTTGGCTTTTAAAATACCATCTTCAACAGAATAAAACAAGTTATACTAAATAAGGATTAAACCACGATTAAATCTGGATTAAATGAGGATTAATCTAGAACTAAACCAGGACTAATCCAGGATTAAATGAGGACTAATCTCAGAATAAACCAGGTCTTAACCACGTCAAAACCACAACTAAACCAGAACTGATCTAAGAATAAAATAAATTAGAATAAATTAGAACTAAACCAAGACAAATCTAGGACTAAACCAGGACTAAATCTGGACTAGTCCTAAACTAATCCATATTTAAACCAGCTCTTAATTAGGTCTAAACTAGGTCTAAACCAGGACTAAACATGAACTAGACCAGCACTAAACAAGGACTAAACGAGCACTACTACATCAGATCTAAACCAGGACTAAACATAGATTAATCAAGGACTAATCAATGAAAAATCTAGGACTAAAGTAGGAATACACCAGGACTAAACCAGGACAGAACCAGGACTAATCAATCTAAAACTAAACCAGGTCTAAACAAGGACTAATGTAGGACTATGCAACCAGAGCAGGACTAAAACAGGAATAAAACTGCTCCTAAATTAAAGGACTTGAAATGCAAAAGACTCCTGAGTCCCGTCAGTAGAAGCCAGTGGCGCCCGCACCACAGCTTGAGAACCACTGGCGCAATGTTTTTTGTCATTGAAGCAGATTTTTTTTCTGCTCTCTACTTCACATTCCCCTTTCGTTCTTTCTTTCCCTTAGCGCATCAAGAAAACGCTGCCTGTATCTGACTGACTGGGCCCGTTGTGTGTTGTCCTTTTGCAAATGTTCATAGGAAGTGAACTGGGATTTCCAGACTCACGGTTTGATATTTTACACCAGCGCTGTGCGTACGTGCTGTTCTTAAATTGATATTTCTATTTTCCCATCTGTTCCTCACTGGGATTACTCAAAGACATATTCTTCACTTCTTGATGTGTAATGACGCATGTGTGGCTGCAGCTGGTGGAAGTATCTTTCTCTGATAAAAGATTAAGAAGAAGAAAGCTTATGGACATACAGTAGATCTGAGAATAATAGTAGTGGTAGTAGTAGTAAAAAGGAGAAACAATGTAAATTCTGAGACATTTCCCATCACTGTCTGGTGTGGTAACTGCTCTGCGGCCGACAAGAAAACACTGCAGAGGATTGTTAAATCTGCTCAGAAAATTACTGGCAGCAGTTTTCCGTCTTGCAAAACCAGAGCAGCGAGTATCATGCAAGCTTCCACCCATCCATCACCTGACGTGTTTACCCCACTTCCCTCAGGCAGAGGCTGAGGAGCCTTCGAGCCCGGACAAAAACACTGAGGTGCAGCTTAGTCCCTGAAGCTGTAAGGCTAATGAATTCAGAGAGTCATATCACTCACTATGACTGAAATACACTGTGATGCACTTTTTAATGATAAACTGTACTTTCTAGTTTAGTCTATTGAATGTAAATCTCTATTTAATATGGTTTTACAGTTTTAGTATCTAAGATTTAAACACTGGATCTAAGATTTAATCCTGGAGTATGTTCCTACTCTCACCTATGGTCATGAGCTTTAGGTCATGACCGAAAAGACAAGATCCCAGATACAAGCTGCCAAAATGAGTTTCCTCCGCAGGGTGGCTGGGCGCTCCCTTAGAGGGTGAGGAGCTCAGTCACCCAGGAGGAGCTCGTAGTAGAGCCGCTGCTCCTCCACATCGAGAGGAGCCAGCTGAGGTGTCCCACTGGGAGGAGGCCCTGGGGAAGACCTAGGACACGCTGGAGGGACTATGTCTCTCGGCCCGGGAAAGCCTTGGGGTGGAGCTGGAGGAAGTGTCTGTGGAGAGGGAAGTCGTGGCATCTTTGCTTAGACTGCTAAGTGCTAAGTGGAAGAAGATGGATGATTTTGTGTTAATAGACAGGGCTGTCATATAGAGACCGAAGTCACTGAAGTCTTTACAATGCAATTTATTCTTGTTTCTGTTCTGTCTTTCCAATAAACTGATGATTCAGTGCATTTAATAAAAGTTGACAAGCTGTGCGATTAATCTAAATTCATTTCACTGAGATTAATTAGTTGTTTTTTTTTTATGAATCTATTCCCATACATTTGTAACAGTTCAAATCTTTTGAATTAGTTTTTGATTAATTCACGATGCAAAATCTCATTCCTATCACTGAAGCTTTTAAGCTTGAGTCGAGTCCCAAGTCTTAGAATTTGACCTATGACCCCACTCCTTGGGCACTGCCACACTATGTACAATTGCGAGACAGGGTCGTGCTTTGATAGAGGTCAGTTCTCCTCAACTGCTTAAGATGCAGAAACAAGGCTTATCTATTTCACATAACTGCATTAGTTCATGTTTTCACTTCCCCCTCATTGTCTCCTGCGTCACATCTCATGTCTGCCTGTGGGTGCGTGTGTTGAGCCCGGATCTGACTCGTTTTTAAGTCTCTCTCTGCTGCGGTTGGCTGTGTCTAACTCTCACTAACGCGGCGTGGGGAGCAAGGAGGATGGCTGCTGTGATTCCAGACCTGGTTTATTCATGAGCTCCTTTGGCAGATACAGCGGTGGGTGTCCGGGGCCTGACTGACTGATGCTCTCCTTGTGCAGCCCGAGTTATGGAGGAAAGACAGAGGAGAGTGGGGGAGACGCAGCAGGACGTCCTCAGTTGGAGCTGGGTCGATTCGGTCAGATGGGAGGGGCAGGGGAGTTCAAAAAGACAAGCACGGAATCAAAAGCGACTACACCGAGTAACATACGGTGCAGCCTCTGGGATAATCAGAAGGAACAAGAGAGAGGTTCTTCAAAATGCAACAATATCACTAAGAATAAAAGTTCCATTGAGAAACAGAGGCAGTATATACTCTGTGCTAGTCCCAAGCATTAGGAAGGGCATCAGGCGTAAAACCTATGGCAAATCACTGCACACACTGTCTAAAATGAAGCTCCATATGTAACAAACTTCACATCAGAACCACCATGAACTACTACTCTGAGACAGAGTCTGAAACAGGGGTTTCCAAACTTTTTTCAAGCTGTTTTTTGCTGCTGCTGTTTTTTTCAAGGAATGTAATGCACATACAGTATAATGCACACAGTATTTTCTTTTCAAAAACCAAATAATTATAATTTCATTTCTTTGATGCCAAAATCAAAAACCAGTTCCAACAAAATAACACCTTAAAAACATCCTCTAGCTATTTTTATTTTTTTTTAGCTCAGCCTGATTTGTTTTTAATAGTTCAAAATATACAAGACTTGCTCTGACCTTTCATACAAATTTACAGACAAAGCTACGGAAACACTGTATGAAACTGCTGATGGGCCATTAGTTGTACATTTTGTCCTGGAAGCTGAGGGCCATATGAAATATTGACCCATGCCACAAATGGCCCCCGCACTTTGGACATGTCTGGTCTAAAACCCAATAATCACTGTTAAAGAGTCATGTGAATGTCAGTAAATCCTTTCATTGCCTCATTCATTCTGCCTTCTGTCCCCCCGCTGAGGCGATGGGGCGGAGGAGATCAAATGGCAGCAGTGTGGGGCTGCGACGACAACTCACACCTGGCAACTTTGGAACTGGGACTAGTGCAGAGGAGAGAGACGGGGCAAGGGGTGCAGTGGTAACGAGGTAAAATACTATGTTACACTATGTCTACCTTCTTTTATATATAGTGAGATGTACCACTAAAGCCCTGATCAGCTATAAAAAAAAGTGGTTTAGGATTTTATTGTGACGGCTTTAGACGACTGGGTCAGAGTATCTCCAAAACTCCAGCTCTGGTGCGGTGTTCCTGGTGTGCAGTGGTCAGGATCTGCCAAAAGTGATCCAAGGAAGGAACAGAGGTGAACATGAAGTCCTGTCGCTCAAACTGCTGAAGAAATTCACGCTGGGTCTGGTGGAAAGGTGTCAGAATACACAGTGCATCACAGTTTATTGCTTCTGGAGCTGGGTATTTGGCAGGTGGTCATAATGTTATGCTACTTATATCAGTAAATATATGCTGTCAGTGAGTGGATAGAGAACATTGTCAAGTGGCTCAATATTCAGCTGTGCTTCCACATTAGAGACTTTTTAACTGAGATTAGCAGAATGTGACTAGCACACCCTTTGCTAAATCTGTTATACTCAAAAACTTCATAGAAAAGCATTTTAGGTAAAGTAGGGGTGTCCTAGCCAGTTTCAAAGAGGGCCAGATTTGAAGTTGCACAAATCTTCAATGGCCGACAGTCCGTCCTGACGTTGTCAAGTAAATGAACACACATAGGGCCAGATTTATTAAAGGTTTGCGTGCACGCTAACTGAATAAGATGTGCTAAAATTGGAGCAAACCCAGACGCCGTTGAGATTTGCGTGTCTTACAGGAGCAGAGCGAACGCAATGCAGATTTTGCTCCTGTGACCTAATGAATCTGTAAACTGAGGCGTTCTTCCCAGAGTGCGCAAAATGGAAGGCGGAGAAAATGCAAATTCATTCATTTACCACCCGCAATATTATTTATCAAGGCTCACCATGACTTTGCGTGCGAAAATAGCGTATAAATTTAGCACGTTGGAGAAGGACGTGCTAATCTTTTGCACAGATGGCTGCTGTGATTCGTGTGAGACGAAGGAGAAGAAATTAAGAAATAGGTAGGGTTAGAGTGTTTGCCACGCGTGCAGATCTATTTGCCATGACGGATGAAAACATTATTCACCAGCACTTTCAGCTATTCTTAGTTAAATTTTTGCTTCCGTTTGTGTTCCACTTCCACACCTTCCATGACGCAAAACAATACACGCAATGATGCCGTTTAAATAGCTCCGCCCCCTCTGTTTGCACTGTCACCGCCACGCAGTTTGTCTTAGTAATTCACGCGCAACACGCCCATTAATAGCAGCTGCATATTTTTTCACTGCACTCGCAGTTTAGCACCCGTCTTAGTAAATATGGCCCATACAATATAGATTAAATGCTCAGCGTTTTAGTAATAGTAGCAAGTACTTTGTTTTCGAAAGCCAAATAATTATAAATTGTTGACAACACAATTTAAAAGCAGTCCCTACAAAATAACATCTTTGGACATAAAAAAGGCAACTGCAATTATTTATTGACACAACTAATCTGAAAATAGACGGCACAGAGCAGTAGATGAGACGCCCAAATGTACAGACAAAGCTACAGAAACGCTGTACGAAAGTGCTGGAAGGCCATAAGTAATGTGTTTTATCATAGAAGCTGAGGGCCATATGAAATCTCAACCTGTGCCACAATTGGCCCCCGGGCTGCACTTTGGACATGTCTGAGGTAAAGTAATACAACGCCAAAATATGTGAAGGCTATACAGCAGTGTCTAAGCTTCTTGCTCAATCTCTAACATATCCAAGAGATTCATTATTGTATTATAGAAATAGTTCCTAAAAAGCAATTATTAAAACCTGTTCTCATGTAACAAAAGCTGCAAGGACAGTGAGACAGACATTCACTAAGGCTAATTAACTTTTGTCAACTTAATTAAAGTAATGACAAAACTCAAAAGATGACATTTTGACAATAACAGGAGATGATAGCACTGCTTTAATTCAATAAATATTGTTATAATGGCCATGGACACAGAGCTTCAGCTTGCACCACTCAAGTAGAAAAAAAAAAGGCCACATGAATATTAGTGGAGCTACTCAAAACAGCCAGGAATTTAATTAGCGCTGTAGTCATTGTACAATAAAACTATTAATGCTAACAACAAGCTCTTGACCTTCAGAGGGCTACAGTTTCTTAAGTGGCTTAAATGAGATAATAGTGTGGGTCCTAGCAACAATACCAGGCTGTTCTTGAGATAAAATTATTTTCTATTACACATTGTCTCACATGGATAAATAAAGTAAGTACAAAACAATGTATTTTTTGTTTAAATGAAGATTTAGGCAGAGTGGGCAGAAAGGTCATGGTGATGGCCTGTGTGAAGGATTTGTACTGTCTCAGTATAATTAGAATAAGAATCTGTTGCATTTGAGCAGATCGCCAAGACTCAGGGTCAAGCATCGTCCGTCCCTGGGAAAGTACAACGCCTGAGTACAGTTTCAAGGACAGAGGTGGGAGAAGCGCAGTTCTCAAATAAAAGTATTGTTAATTAAAATTGTTCTCCTTTTCCTTTCGGTGTTATATTCTTATGTTATAATACTGACTAAAATGTACAATATCTACTACTACTATTACATGTTCTCGCTGTGTCTGGGTGGGTCAAATGCAGAGAACAAATTTCCCTACGGAGAAATAAACTCAACATTACTACTCATATGACAATAACGAGGCTTACTATAGGAGTGCGCCCAATCTGGCTGCAACCCACAATCCTCTGACTGCAAGGAGACCGTTCTACACACTTTGTCAAAAAGGTAAAAGATTGTTTTACCCATTTAGAGAAAGTATATTTGCTTATGTAAATTGCTGGAGTAAAAGTATAACCACTGTTTAACGGTGAGTCATATGTGGTCATGGTCTGGCCCTGGGTACACAGCAGAACCAGTGCACGGCCTGAGGTCCTCGGGCAGACACCTCCTGACTGTTCCCAGCTCCAGACTCAAGACCAGAGGAGACCAGGCGTTCTCTGCTCGGGTCTCCCGGCTGTGGAACAACCTGCCTGGGGAGCTCGGGCCGGCTAACTTGTTTAATTAATTTAAATCCCTTTAAAAGACATACTTTTATAAAAAAAACTTTTTATAACTTTTTATAATCCTTTTATTGTATTTATTATTAATGTATTTATTGTACCTTTTAAGTTTTATCTGACCCTTTACAATGCTGCACTTAAATTTGATTTTAACCCTGTAAAGCCTGACACATCAAAAAATAGCCAGAAAATTCAAATTTTTTGGAACTGAGCTATTTATTAAAACTGTTAAGAAAATCCCCCCCAAAAAAATCCATATCATTTTGTTTCTGACATTTTCTTTGTATCACATATGATACATTGGGCGATTTTGGCAACTTTTTGCTCATGACAATGTTAACTTTAGATACAAAAACACATTTTACCCATAACATTTACACTATATAGAACAGAAATGTTTCCCTTTTTGCACCCTTTTTATTTCTTTTGGTGGTAGGCAGAAAGTTGCTGTCCATGTTTAGGCAAAGGTGCACCTTACATTTATCACAGCAGACAGTGAGAAGTGAAGACGGTGCAGTGCTCGCGTCTCTGTCGGGTTTCATGTTGGAAAATGATCGATGCCATCCTTTCTTACATCAAGAGGCACACTGCAGCTTGGCCTTTTACGAGGTGATGTTGGACTTTCTCTCTGCCACATTTGATTTTGGCCTTTCCTGCGCTTGTGAGAAAAGCGCCAACCAAAGCCTGAAACCTTCGCAGGGCCATGGGTTTCATGGTCAAATCAAAGTATTGATCATGTTGATAAATTAAAAGTCTCAGAAACTCGAGTAGCAAATATGATACAAATGATTTCATAGTGTTAAGATTGTTTTATATCATCTTAGGTGATGTTAATTTTACCTGCCTTTGTATTTACTCAGGATTTGAATTTTCAAAGGGTCACTCTCTCACAACCATGGGCTGTTACAGACCTCCTTCAGCCTGCAGCGAGGCTCTCTCATCACTCTATAATCATGTTGTGGAGTTAAATTCTAATGAACCTGTTTTAGCGGGAGATCTAAATCTTGATTGGTTGACTCCAATATCAGAGAGCTTAAAATCTCTCTGTGAAGTCTCACTCAACTAATAGATAGCCCTACTCTGCCTAATATTAAATGTCCCACTAGATCATCCCTAATTGATCTCATTATGACGAATGCCCCACATAAGTACTCTGATGTAGGTATTTTTGCAAATGACTTAAGTGATCATTGTGCTATTGCCACCATCGGGAATATCAAATTACCAAAAATCAAACCTCGTGTCCTGGTAAAAAGAGATCTCAAGCAATTAAATGAGCAAGCTTTTATCCATGACCTGTCCCATTTTGAATGGGGCAGAGTCTTTCTTATTGATGATGTCGAACTGGCATGGCAGTATTTTTATGATGAGTTTTTAAAACTTATTAATAAACATGCCCCCTTACGCAAATACAGGGTGAAAGGGCGTAATAATCCCTGGTTCTCCCCTGAGATTGACAATCTTCTTAAAAATAGGGATGCTGCCTGGTGTCGGGCAAGGAAAAGTAAATCTGAGGGTGACTGGCTCCATTTTTGGCAGTTGCGAAACAAATGCACCCTTTCAATAAAAAGAGCCAAGTCAGATTTCTATCTTTCGGAAACAACAAAAAATTTTAATGATCCTAAAAGGTTTTGGAAGATAGTGAAGTCCACTTGTGAGTCTGCACAAGCAGGTGAACTTCCTAACTTCTTAATTAAAGATGGTAAACATGTGACAGAGAAATCAGCCATGTTAAATTATTTTAATGAACATTTTATTTCTTTTTGCCTCGTTGTTGAATTGCCTCAGCAGTAGAGTAACATTAGTAACTTTTCCTGAGGGTGAGCCCAGATGAACCGCTAAAATAATCTTGTCTAAAACCCTTTACCACACAGGGCTGGATGACCTGCCAGCTATGAAAAGTGCAAAAAGGAGAGAAGACTTACCTTTCTGAAGCGAAGATTGTTGAGTTGATTATCAGATTAACTAATTAACACTCAGGACTTTCTCAAGGAGGCAAAGAATGTAATGCAGTAAGTAAATGTCTTTTTTAGGGTGTTTATTTGCTTTCGTCGTCAGAGCACGAGTCCGTGATTATAAAATCTTGACTCAACATGAAAAACAGTCCTCTGTGCGTATCTCTGAGTCTAGTTCAGAATCAGGCAGCATGAGCTTTGTCTGGAAATCAGTGCACATGGGACAGCCACAAAATCGGCCAAGCAACACGCAGCAGGGATTGATTTCCTTCACTCACTCCCTCAGAATAAAAGTCGACACTGAAATCGACTTAGATCCTGGATTCTGGACCCAAGAGCCTTGTACTGCATACAAAAGGCAAAACGCCACAGCTTATATACAGTTCAAGGGTTATGACCTCACTCCTAGGCACTTCCCCCTAAGCCCTCTTATGTATTTCATGACCTTAGTTCCCCTGCTGGGACTTTCCACTAACCTTATCTGCACTCTGTAGCTGTGCATACTCCCTCTTACAGTCACTTCACTTCTGACTCTTTACTCTTCTATAGTTTACAATGGTATTTGACATATGGTTAAAACCAATTGTTTTTAACTTTTAACATACATTTTTTGTAAGCCCAAGTATCACATAACATCACATAATAGGTATTACATCCCCTTGTTCAAAGCAAAAGCATTAAAGTAAAATAAGGGTTATTAAAACTGATTACATATCATGATTAAATGATATTAAATTATATATGATGATATGAAATTAAACATAAAACATAGTAATAATAAGCATTCACAGCAGTTTTAGCAAATTAATTCCTTAAGCAATTCAACTCTTTAACCTTTACTTAAACATATTATAAGCACTGTGTGACGTCACGTTCGCGCACCCTCAGGCGGCCTCTGCTGGTGGATAGCTGGATCCTTCAACACTCGTTAAACCCAAATTTAGCAACCTCTGCTCCAAACTCAGAACCCCTAGAAAAAAACAGATGTTCCAATATCTGTACATTTAATTTTACTGCAGTGTCTGTCTCCGAGGTTTACAGAGCATTGAAAAATCTGGATACCAGGAAGGCATCTGGACCAGACAAATTGGACTCTTTATTTCTGAAGTTGGCTGCAGACTACATTGCTGAGCCTCTGTCATATATTTTCAATCTGAGTTTCAGTTTTTAAAAAAATCCCAGTGTCTGGAAATCTGCGTTTGTACTTCCTCTGCTCAAAGGAGGTGACCCTTCAGAGGTAAATAACTACAGGCCCATCTCTAAGTTATGTATCCTGGCAAAAAATTTTTGAAAAGCTGGTCTGTGAACAACTGAAAGCATTTTTAGAATCCAACAGCATTTTATCTGATTTTCAGTCTGGTTTTAGAAAGCGGAACAGTACTGTTACAGCAACCATGAAAGTTTTAAATGATTTTATCCAGGCACTTTGTGACAGTTTGACTTTTTCTTATATTGTATTTTATTATGATTTTTTTCTGGGGTGCCAGCCAGGTTTCTCTCCTGGCGTGTGGTATGATTTGAGAAGGATTGTTTTAGTCTTAAGTCCCCCTGGTCACACAAGGACATATATTACACAATATATACCCTTAAATTAACACAAACTTAAACGACCAGCAACAGAAACAAGGCAAACTGTCACATAAAAAATGGCACCCCAGATGGGACTTCACTGAACAGAGCACAAAGATTCTTTTTAACCAAATTATATTAAGATATTCAAACAAAAGATGACCCACAATTCAAAATAAAAAGAAACGTTTTTTCAAAACAAAACTCAAACTCCCACAATCCCTCGAGCTTCCGGTATTTCCGGGTACAAACAAAAAATATATATTTTCAGTTCTGTTCTGTCTTTCAGTTCTTAATAAATAAAACTTAAATGTACCAAAAAACAAAACGCACAAAAGAAAAAAAAAAAATCTCACAACAGTCGGTTTTGAAAATTAGGTCACGTGATGCGACGTGCCTGTTTCCGGGTTATTGGCGTGTCGGGAGTTTGAGATGGCGAGATGGAAACTGAGAGGAATGGAGTGGAGAGGAGAAGGGGATAAATCTAGTAAGTCCGGTATGGTTTATGGAGGATGATGAGGCCGGGAACGGAGAGGTGCGCGGACCGCGAGGGTTTAACTGCCTCACTGACTCTCGAAAATGAGCATGCTGCTCCGTGCTCACCGGAACTGTGTCTGCCGTCTCTTGCTCCGAGCAAACGGCATAAAAAACGGCAGGAAGGGGACGGATTGAATGGCGGCACGAACGGTGGACGAATGGGTGAGTAGAAAGGGAGTGACCGTGGAAGTGACATGAGCAGGACTGGCTGTGCAGGTGAGGGCGTGAAAGTGGGAGTGTAGGGAAGGAATGGTAGCTTGACGAGATGAGTCATGTGACTGCCCGGTGGTGACACGCAGGTTGTCACAACTTGATTGTAAAAAATATTGTGTTGCACTCTTTATTGACCTCTCTAAGGCATGTGACACTGTGGATCACACTCTCCTGGTTCCTCCTTGGTTCAGATTGGCATTTGGTTTGATGATTATTTGTCAAATAGGTCCCAGTGCATACAAATGTCTGGTTCTGCTTCCACTACGCTTGAGGTCAAAAAAGGTGTGCCACAGGGTTCGGTTTTAGGTCCCATTTTGTTCTCCATTTATATTAATACCTTGTGTCACAATCTGTCAAATGCATCTTATCATTTTTACACTGATGACATTTATTGTTGCTCTGTCAATTACTCAGTTCAGTCTCGTTTGCAGTCATTAAGATTGGTTTTGAATGCAGAGAAAACCAAAGTGATGGTACTATCACATAAACGTGAGTTACCACAGAACATTCCAGTTATAACAACTGCCCATGGTAAGTCAATAGAATTAGTTGATAGAGAATATTTCTTATCATATACTATTATGTATGCTATTAGTACTTCCTCTTAGCAAGTCAAACGGTTCTTATGATCCTAAGCATTTCATTGCACTGTTGACCCTGTGTTGAACTTGCATATGACAAATAAACAATCTTTAATCTTGAATCTTGAGATACAAGTACCTTGGTTTTGTGCTTGATACAGAACTTTCTTTTAAAGTGCACATTTCAAATTTGTTACACAAGCTAAAAGTGAAGCTTGGGATTTATTTTAGAAATAAATCCTGCTTTTCTCTCAGAGCTCGCAAACATCTTGTAGCAGCTACATTTTTACCGTTGCTTGATTATGGAGATGTTCTGTACATGAGTGCCTCGTCCGCTTGTCTTCAATCATTGAATACTGTTTATCATTGTGCTCTGAGGTTTGTGACAGGCTGTAGTCGCCTCACTCATCATTGTGAACTGTACGCCAAAGCTGAGTGGCCCTCTCTGAGTGCGCAAAGGTTCACACACTGGATGACTTTGGTTTATAAGGCTCTGCTTGGCTTGGTTCCCTCGTACCTTTGCTGTCTTCTCCAAACAACCACCAGTCATTACGCCTTGCGCTCTAGAGACATTTATCACCTGCATGTTCCTTGTGTTAGGACTGAACTCTCTCCAAATTGATCTAAAAATGCCTGAACATGTTTCCTCTAGAACTTTTCCGTTCCTTTCTGCAAGTGCCTGTGTTTTTAAATTTTTACTGTAAACTAAGGCACCTTGTATCATTTGCACTTTAACATTGTTTGCACTTTAACATCTTATTGTTTATATCTATTGCACTTTATGACATCAAATTGTTTTGTTGTACTTTAATTTTAACTTAGTATTGATTCTAATCTAATTGTTTATTTTTATATATCGTTATGTTTTGTGACGTGTGCTGCTGACCTCTTGGCATCTTGATCTCAATGGGTTGTTTTTTACCTGGTTAAATAAAGGTTAAATAAATAAAAAATAAAAATAAAAAAATTTACTCAGGATTTGTTTGTGTCCTCTTTTCTAATGGGATTGTGTAAAGCACTTTGTGACTCTGTTTTGTAAAGTGCTATATAAATAAAGTTATTATTATTATGATCTGTGCTGTCTGTTATTTACTGCTCGTGATAGTTGTTAAGACAAGAACAAAGATGGAGTTTTCAAGGCAGGAAAAACATTTTGTCCACATTAAAAGATCAATCCTAAATCAAGGCAAGCAGAAGTTGAGTTATCGTCCATGTTCAGAGAAAAGTGTCATTTTGCTGCTGTGGTTATCAGTCCACACCAGCCCAGTTTTGTCAGTTTCCTCTTGTCACTTTCTCAGGTTTTAATCTCGATAAGTGCAATATGAAAAACTGAACACTGCCTTATTTTTCGCGACCTGCTTCTTCAGAGCATAACTTTGTGTTTGTGTTTGCAGAACTTGAATAACTCATTCACTTTTAAACAAAATGGTAATAATGTTTTGACTAAAGAACATTCAGAAACCAGAATTTCTCTCTCTGTTTTTTTATTTATTTATTTTTATTCAGCTGCTCCATGGATGCAATGCCAGTACACTTGAATCTGATGTACACCACAATCCAGCAATAGGTCAGGACAGTGTACTCTTTGTGCCAGTCCCAAGCCTGAATAAGGGTTGCTTCAGGAAAGGTATTCAATGTAAAAACACAAGGAGGCAGATGATTTGCTGCAGCAACCTTGGAAGTGAAAAGCCAAAAAAAGATAAATTTAACACTAGAAAACCCACATTATCTAAGCATGGGTTGATAAATTGCTTCATGTCTTTCTCAGCTGTTTTTGCCTCTTCTTCTGCACCAATTTCCCGGTGATTTATTGTTGTCAGTGGTTTCCAGTTCGACTTTGATCACGTTTGAAGGCAGCGCTTGGAGCTACGATGCGGATAATTGCGTAACGCTTTTCTTCTTCTTGGTACAGCGAGGCGGTAATGTTCTGTCTGTTTTGTTTTTTTTTGCTTTTATTTGGGACTTGTTTTATTTCGGGCAGAAGGCTGAGTCAGGAGGAGCCAATCTCAATCTTCCGTGGGCAACCAAAAAGACGTGGAGTGTCCAAATTAATTTCCTAAAATAGAGGACAACAAGCGGAGTCAGCAGCCACTCAGATGGAGGAGAAGATAATGGGAATCAGTTCAATGAAGCAAGCAATGGGCTATTTCAGCAGTGCGAAGATTAGAACTAACGAAAGTGCCCTAATCTTGTGAGCATAAGCCTTAAAAAGTGGTTTAATTGGTTGACTCCAATCAGCAGTGTTTTAACAGTGGTATTTCTTCATTTGTGCAGGCAATTTCTGAGGATTATTCTGCAAAATGTACTTTTCTGTGCTTTCTCCCATGTTATAATGTTGTTCCCTCATCAAAAAACAGACCTGAGGTTGTGTTTCGTTTCATTCACGCCTGTTTGAGTATTCCTGTATTCTCTGTAGCTGACTTTCTGAGGCCTCAAAACGCACAGGTGCATGAACCTCCGCCTCACCCACAAACACCCTCCCGCTCCAGGAAACACTCACCAATAAACAAGCCCTCTACATCCAGTTTGCGCTCATTCATTTATAATAAAAAAAACAACAACAACAAAACAAAACAATGTACAGCTTTGATTTCTCACAGCTATTTTTTATTTTGTAGTAAAATGGCATCATACAAAAGGTTTAGGAAACTAAAAAGCTTTTTTGTTCTGTTTCTTTAGAACAGTAGTGAAGTAACTATTGATTGCTGTTCTAAAAGCAAGCAAGATTGGTTTAAAAATATGAATAAAAGCATAAGATAACCTCTTTAAACTTCCACTCCAGCTCAAGTTTGCTAAAAGTCATAACTTTTCCGACCTTTATTGTTATTATTGTGTTTGTTGTAGGTTTCCCTAACTGATTTAATAGTTTCTCAACAAGCCATCACATATAGTATGTAATTATGATATAGTTATTTGGAGTTATGTTTTCAGGTGGTGCAGAGATAACTTCCAAAAAAAAAAAAAAACCATCTTGTCCTTGGATGAAATGTAGGCATGTTGTTCTATGTTACAAAATATTTGATGAACAAGGTTATATTAGGTATTTGGTGGTGATGGAGTTAGCTGGAGTGCATTTGTTGTCATTCTAATAATGTGAAAATAAAAATGTTCTGAAGCAGTTTGATGAATGACATCAGGTTGCTCTTTGTCTTTTTTGCTGATTTTCTGTTTGTGAACGTTTTTTCAATGATTATTTTACTGCTGCCATAAAGAAACAGGTGAAGAGATCAGCAGAGAGCAAAACTGTTATGCTATTTTGAACAGAAACATAGAAAAAGAGCTTTTTATTTTCTTGTTGATTGGTCAGTGCTTCCTGGAGTGGGCAGGGGTTTGTGGAAGAGGCGGAGGTTTGTGGAATCGAGTGTTTTGAGGCCTCAGAAATCCAGCGCCAGAGAATACAGGGTTATTTAAACAGGTGTGAATGAAACAAAACACAACTCCAGGTCTGTTTTTGATGAGGGGACTACACTCTAATATGGGAGAAAGCTCAAAAAAAGTCAATTTTGCATAATGTAGAACCTTTAAAGACTTCCATTGAATCATTTAAGGTGTGGTCGTTTCAGAGCCATCACGGAGCCACTTTTGTTCCACGCTTTGTTCACTCTACGTCCGAGCTGTCTCTGTGTAAAGTGAAGCCTTCAGAGTCAGCGGCGCCTCAGACGCTGCTGGGAGAATTTGAAGCAAATGAAATGTGATTGTAAAGTTTGAGGCTCTGAGTGAAAAGGCAGGTGGACAGGCTGTCACTGCAGATGTCCACTGTGTGCTCAGAGACACTCACACTGAACTGGCAGACTTTGACAACAATGGGCAGTTTGCAGTGACTAGCATTGGGTCATGAGCAGAATATAGTGTTTGCTCAATTATAACAATTACAAAAGTGGTCTAAATTTTGCTCAAAGATATCAAATTGCCATATGTTCAAATTTGAGCTATTTATGTTGAGAGCCATCAGATTCCTCTAAAGCTGGGGACACACTACATGATTTTCTCAGTCGTTACAGATTCTGAAAAGACTAGGAGC
Organism: Bostrychus sinensis; assembly: GCA_020698575.1. NCBI lineage: Eukaryota > Metazoa > Chordata > Actinopteri > Gobiiformes > Eleotridae > Bostrychus > Bostrychus sinensis. The sequence continues at coordinate 6,820,527 of CM036251.1, forward strand.
ACACACTAACGACTGGTTTCAGCAGATTTAGTTCTGATGACTGAAAGACTGGGGCTCACACACTACAAGATCTGTAACTGCAACTGACGCCAACCAAACGCTTGCGGGGAACTCGCGAGAACTAAATGGTAAACAAACATGGACGCTACCTGGGTCGCTGTTGTATTTGTGTGTGTAGCTATCTGTTTGGAAAAAGGGAAAGAGAAAAAAGGGCTATGTATCTAGTTTCGCTATAGCACTCAACTTTCTTTGGTGTTTGCCATGGTTGTTTATGTTTTCTTCTTCTTCAAATTTCCACTTATATTTTCCCGCTGCTTCCTGTTTCTTCGTCTGCGTCCTGACGCTGTTTCCTGTGTCCCATCGACTGTTTTTCATTGGCCGCTGGACTCCATGAATTCCCAGTTGGATCTGTAAACAGCCCACACTACAGGAGTGCGTCCAGAGTCGGCTTTTAAATTCAAACATGTTTGATTGCTTGCGACGGATGTCAGGCTGGGTTTTTGCGGCGCACACATTTGCCGATTCGAGTCTTTGAACATCACACACTAACGGATTTCACGGCCGACTGGTGATTACGATTCCCTTTAACTAGTGTTGACTGGTAAAGACTCGGCGCAACTGTGAATCGTTATAAAATCGGGCGAATAATCGTGTAGTGTGTCCCCAGCTTAAGGAGTCTTTTTAGTTCCCTAATAGGAGGTATGATGTGCTTTTTTCAGGCTTTTGAAATAGCTTTGGACACTTTTGCGTTAGTATTTCTCACTGAAATGATCAGAATAAGTCTGGTGACTTTAGAAACGCGCAGGAGAACTTCCTGGGTTCACGTTTCTATGTGGAGCTGTTAGACCAAGCGTTTTCAGCTCTTCAGAGGGGGACGGCCTCAGCATACAGGATTACTCACACGTGTGAGTGAAGTAAAATATGACTCCAGGTGTCGATTAGAATTGTTTTGATCCAATTTAAGAACAAAATTAAGTAAATTAGACCAATATGATTCGATATGATTCAACGCCTTCATATCGATACAATCAAAACAGCAACTTGTGGCTAAAAATCACAAGTTTACTCTAAATCCAGCATTGCAGCCAGGGCTGATTATGTCAAGCTGACAGTTTAATATGACTTATTTACATTTTTGGATGTAATTTTTGGAAGATGTATCTGGTTTTATTTCAACATGTAAATTTCTAATATCGATATTTATGATATTCAATTTGTTTCATGTTTATCAATATACACTACCTAGAAAACTATATGATTGGTTACAAGGTAATGTGTATCAATGTAGTTGTTTCGTAGGAATAAAAACTCGATACATCAATTTAGTAACTGTAAACAACATAACATGGGTAAAAGTTTTGTTGTTTTTTTTTAAGTCGATTCAACAAAATAGGGGACCTTTAAATGTTGCCAAAGATTATATTTCCACTGCCAACTTTAGTTGTATTTGAGTCTGTAACAGCAGATTTTACTCATATCTTGTAAATCTTTCTGTAGCTTGGCTCTGGGATGGAAACTGAAGTGTGGCCGGACGCCAGAGCAGAAGAACGAAGCCTGAAGAAGGCAGAGACAGACTTTTAACTCTTTCTCTGTTTATTCTTCTCCACAGCTGACCCTCAACGCCTCCGGTCTCTGCCACTGTGCCATGTGTCATTTTGTTGCAGAAATCCTTTTAACTCTGCACAGAAAGAGAAAACTAAACATTGGTACTAAACCTTTTTGCCCCAATGTCTTGTGCACATTTCCTTTCCTTTCATTCATGCTCTTTTATCACATAACTGACACTGTACAATGTAAAAAATGTAGAAAGGCATATAAGTCTCTCTCTAAAAACATTATTATGGCTCATTTTCATCTCTTTTTTTACATTCAGAGCCCGTGTTTTGTCTCTGACTTTGCTTGTAAAAGCTTTCCATCACTCTGGAGTCGGTCCTGAAGCTGGGACTACATGCTGGTGATGACTCAGGCTTGACATTGTGTGAGGAGACTTTTAAAATGATCTGTTGTTGTATTCGCTGCCGTAGGGCTCAAAGACTCCAGTCAGCAAGATTTTAACAAACTCCCAAAAAATACCAACACCATTTACATTCACTCCTGTCTTCTTGCTAAACTCTTAAAAAACTTTGGTATAGGTTTCACTTCATTGTATAATCAGTTCAAAGACACAAGTCAATCTCTCGTCGTGTTCATTTTCTCCTTTTGGACTTGGAAAAGGAGCAGCTCTACAATGTTTTACAATTGCACCATCCTCTATGGCTGGTAATAAAGCAACAGCTCCCCCTACAGGTGAATCCCAATAACTGCAGGACATATGCAAGATGACATTCTCCCAGTTGACAGTCTAACAGAGAAAAATAAGCAGAGATGGGTAGAGTGGCTCAAGTAAGAGTGTTGTTACTTCAAAATATCAGAACAGTTCAACAGTACATTCAATGTATTGTCAGTCCATAAAAAGTCAGGGAGAAGTAAACACTCTTAAGTAAATGATTATTTATGAAGTAGGGGCTAGGGGTGATATTTGATAGTTGGCTAAAAATACATCTCGAGGCCTAATGTCATGTAGGATACCAAGACACAGCAACACTTTTCTTTATCAAAGAGCAGCTCTTTAGCAAAAAGACATTTTTCTCTATGGCAGTGTTTTGTACACAAACCAGGTACAAACAACAGAAATATGTCCAATAAATTTGTTTGTATGGGGCAAAGTTGCAGGACCAGCAGTTTAAGAAGAACTGTCCAGACTTCTATCTCCCCTGACACTTCCTCCAGCTCCTCCAGGACCAGGGAGAATGAAACATGTTGTACATCATCCATCATGTCCTGGGTCAGCTCCGGGGCCTCCTCTGGGGAGGACGTGCCTGGAACACCTCCCCAATGAGACGTCCAGGAGGCATCCGAGCCTGAGCCACTTCAGCTGGCTTCTCATGATGTGGAAGAGCAGCAGCTCTACTCAGAGCTTCTTTTGTGTGGCCAAGCTCCTCTCCCTGTCTGTAAGGGAGCACATGGAGGAAACTTCTTTCAGATGTTTGTATCTGAGCCGTTGTCGTTGCCTCCCTCTGTGAACAACTCCAGCGTGGAAGAGAGTCCTGCCGCTCTGAAGCAGTTGGTTTCCAGCTCAAGCTGTGGAGGTGACCCCGCCACCAGTCACTCAGCTGCATCCCAGGGACTTGGCCCATGGGAAAAATAAAAAGAACAATTTATCATACCATATACTAATTAAATATGTCATTGATCAGTTAAATATATGTGATTATTACATTTATTCAAATTAGAAATAAATACATAGATAATTGTTTATATTTGTAATTAATACAATTTGGAAATTAATAAATTTAAGTTCAAAAGTATATAATTATTTCACTGTCATGATCCTGTGCTGCAGTGCATCATGAATTCATTTTCTCTGTCAACCTCACCCATCAAAGCCAGCAGGCGGAGCTACTGATGGAGAGTTCAGCCTGATGGTGGATTCATGGACCACATAAACCTGGAAGTATTCTGTGTTAAAACATAATGTCTGTAACTTCATTAAGTTACAACAAGGTTTCCTAGGTACACTGTAAACAAAAAACAAAAAAAAACAACAACAAAAAAACATGTTGCAAAACTCAAGGCAGCAGATTGCTGCTTAATCAAGATTAAAATCTCAAATTCACAAAAAGGCAATGCAAGGCAGGTGCTACGAAAGAAATAAAGGTGGCACTGTGGCAAAGTCATTAGCACTGTCATCTCTCTGCAAGAAGGTCCTAGGTTTGATTCCCAGACCAGGCAGTGAGTGCCAGTGAATGGTTTTATGTGTCGGGGTCAGTTCCCTCTGGGCCCTCAAACGTGCACAACAGGTTAACCTTGTTTTTCACTGCAGAGCACTGACAGCCAGCGGATGAGGCTGGTAGTCCTCCATCGTGTTTGAAGCAGACTTTTAAAACATGAAGGCATTGCCAGTATTTAATAAAAAGACAAAAGTAAATCCTGTGGCTGGAGGTAAACCTGTATGAGACTGCTGCTGGTTCACCGCCAGCCTTCTGTGCACTAAATTCACTTCTCTGCACTACTTCACCACATTTCAGCAACTCATAATTTGACTTGTGTTTAATGCAATCTGCAGTATAAATTTAATGTTTTGATTCTCGAAGCAAGAGTCGTACTTCACTAACCCAGAAACAGCTGTTGCTAATATACCCTAGCTGTTTATTTTTCAACAAAGTCTGTAAAATATTTTTGCACATTTTCAATACAGCTGTTTATCACAAGACAGGTTTGATTATAAAAACATTTACCTATTTTTTTCTAGTCTCTTGTGTCTCATTTTCATAATAAACCCCAAGTATGTGGTCTGGCAGTCTGCAGAGCTGTGTAGTCTGTGCAGTTGTAGGATTATAAGATTAAAATATTTTAAAATTATCATTATGTCAGTCATCTGCACTGTAAGTTTTACAGTCACTTAAGATTTTAAAACCCTCCAGTGTGTCCCCAGCTTAAGCAGATTAATAAATGACATCTATCACCTTGTCATATGGCCCCATCTCCTCCTGCTACAGCCTACAGTGTGTGTTCTATTAGTTATTGTTTGTTATATTTATCATTCTTCCACAGATGTAGTGTTTGTTAATGAACAAAGTAAAACATCAGGCAAATGCCATAAAAAATTAATCACTGAATAAACAGAAAACAACAGAGACATGCTGTTTAAAGGTTATGATTTAATGAAATATAGAAAAGAGCAGAAGAGGTTACACTGTCAGCTGGACCCATGCCCAAAATCACACACATCTGATGACTGAAGCTAAAAGACAAATGAAGACAGACAACAGTGTCTCACATGGGAAACAGCAGGTGGCCGCTGAATATGGTGTGGTGATTTAGATTATCAAAGATTGCACTATTTTCCCACAGTTGGACATGCACAACATCTCCAGCCTCTAGGAGCAGAGTGCCTCCATTGGAGTAGGAGCCAAATCCACCTGTTTGAGATTCATGTGCAGCAAAGATTCGCTCTCCATTCTTCACCAACACAAATGCTGAAGAATGTCCAGCTGCAGCAGCGTAGACCTCAAAGTGGTAGGCTCCTCTCACCGGTGCAGTGAAAAACCCTGGGGGAGATACATACACATAAATAATAACAATCACACAAGCAGCAGAACAATAAACTTTTCTAATCTGAGTTTATTCACCTGTGTCTGGGTTGTATTTGTTTCCGATGTTGGAGATGACATGTTTAAAGATCAGATTAGTGAAAGGGGTGTATGGTCCAAGAGTCTCTGGCCCTGAGGCCCACAAAGAAGCTGAGAAAGCCACTTGTCTGACTGAAAAAATAAAAACAACAATTATTTAATCAAGCTAAATACTACATACTAAAACTAAGGGGCTCCATCGCTCTTCAGAGCTCCACTTAGTTTTCAGTGACAGTGTTAAATCTCACCTTGGTTCTGTTTCTGCAGCTGATCAATCGTAGCTTTCATGTCTCGGAGCATACATCGGACGTCTGCGAGAGAGAACAGGGAGTTGTCTTCTGATGAGGCCTTTACAGCCAGGGACTGTTCGGCCGAGGAGAGAGCGCAGAGCAGCAGCAGCAGAAAAACCGTTGTGTTCTCCATCTTTGGACTGAACTGAGTCCTGCCTCTGCTGTCAACTTAAATAGTGTCAAGCCCTTGCGCAATTTTCTCTTCAACCAATCCAGCAAGTCACTGTCTTTGAGAAAGAGGAAAATATGTTTGAAATTGACAGCCAATGTGAACAAGAACGTCCTGCTTATAAGGAATTAAAATGTGCACAAAAATGAGGCATTGTGTTTAATCCTTCACACATTTTGTGCTGATAAAAGGTCACAGACTCTCCTGTTCTGCTCTTTCTTTACCTGTTCTCATGAGTTTCTTTTTCACATTCTTTTAGATGGTACTTTTTTGTTTAGTTTTTTTTTTTTGTTTAGTTTTTTGCACAACTTGCATGGTATTTTGTACACATAAATTTGGCAAATTTCTAACTTTATATTAAAAAACACTTCCAATAAGAACAAACTTAACCGGTACTAAACCAGGACTAAGGTAGGATTAAACCAGGACATAAATGTTAAAACAAGACCACTGTAAACATACAGAACTCAAAGTGGTAGGTTCCTTTCACCTGTGTAAGTTTTACTTAAAATAAAAAAAGCATTTTCAGATGTCATCCATTTCTTCCTCCTCTCAGTAGAACAGCACCAGGTCTGTTCAGCCCATGGCCGGTGATGAACTTTTTGAAGATTTGACAGGCAGCCAGCGAAGTTGTGCTAAAACAGGATTTATGTGCTCTCTCTTTCTGATGCCTGATATTTGTCAAAAATGTTAAAATGACTAATATTTAATGACAACTGTAGAAACACAATTTTCTCTAAAGGTTTCGAACTAAAAGGTGGAGATAGGTCGATAGTTTGATAATTCCTTGGCATCCAGACAAGGCTTTTTAAGCAATGGCTGTAAAATTCCATGTTTAAAATAAGCTGTTTGACAAGGAAGAGTTTAAAATAGATGTAATGAAGGGACAGATAGTAGTACAAATGTTTTTAAAAAGCTGTGAAGGTAATGTGTCAACAATTAACAGAAGGTCCTAGGTTTGATTCCCAGACCAGGCAGTGAGTGCCAGTGAATGGTTTTATGTGTCGGGGTCAGTTCCCTCTGGGCCCTCAAACGTGCACAACAGGTTAACCTTGTTTTTCACTGCAGAGCACTGACAGCCAGCGGATGAGGCTGGTAGTCCTCCATCGTGTTTGAAGCAGACTTTTAAAACATGAAGGCATTGCCAGTATTTAATAAAAAGACAAAAGTAAATCCTGTGGCTGGAGGTAAACCTGTATGAGACTGCTGCTGGTTCACCGCCAGCCTTCTGTGCACTAAATTCACTTCTCTGCACTACTTCACCACATTTCAGCAACTCATAATTTGACTTGTGTTTAATGCAATCTGCAGTATAAATTTAATGTTTTGATTCTCGAAGCAAGAGTCGTACTTCACTAACCCAGAAACAGCTGTTGCTAATATACCCTAGCTGTTTATTTTTCAACAAAGTCTGTAAAATATTTTTGCACATTTTCAACACAGCTGTTTATCACAAGACAGGTTTGATTATAAAAACATTTACCTATTTTTTTCTAGTCTCTTGTGTCTCATTTTCATAATAAACCCCAAGTATGTGGTCTGGCAGTCTGCAGAGCTGTGTAGTCTGTGCAGTTGTAGGATTATAAGATTAAAATATTTTAAAATTATCATTATGTCAGTCATCTGCACTGTAAGTTTTACAGTCACTTAAGATTTTAAAACCCTCCAGTGTGTCCCCAGCTTAAGCAGATTAATAAATGACATCTATCACCTTGTCATATGGCCCCATCTCCTCCTGCTACAGCCTACAGTGTGTGTTATATTAGTTATTGTTTGTTATATTTATCATTCTTCCACAGATGTAGTGTTTGTTAATGAACAAAGTAAAACATCAGGCAAATGCCATAAAAAATTAATCACTGAATAAACAGAAAACGACAGAGACATGCTGCTTAAAGGTTATGATTTATTGAAATATAGAAAAGAGCAGAAGAGGTTACACTGTCAGCTGGACCCATGCCCAAAATCACACACATCTGATAACTGAAGCTAAAAGACAAATGAAGACAGACAACAGTGTCTCACATGGGAAACAGCAGGTGGCCGCTGAATATGGTGTGGTGATTTAGATTATCAAAGATTGCACTATTTTCCCACAGTTGGACATGCACAACATCTCCAGCCTCTAGGAGCAGAGTGCCTCCATTGGAGTAGGAGCCAAATCCACCTGTTTGAGATTCATGTGCAGCAAAGATTCGCTCTCCATTCTTCACCAACACAAATGCTGAAGAATGTCCAGCTGCAGCAGCGTAGACCTCAAAGTGGTAGGCTCCTCTCACCGGTGCAGTGAAAAACCCTGGGGGAGATACATACACATAAATAATAACAATCACACAAGCAGCAGAACAATAAACTTTTCTAATCTGAGTTTATTCACCTGTGTCTGGGTTGTATTTGTTTCCGATGTTGGAGATGACATGTTTAAAGATCAGATTAGTGAAAGGGGTGTATGGTCCAAGAGTCTCTGGCCCTGAGGCCCACAAAGAAGCTGAGAAAGCCACTTGTCTGACTGAAAAAATAAAAACAACAATTATTTAATCAAGCTAAATACTACATACTAAAACTAAGGGGCTCCATCGCTCTTCAGAGCTCCACTTAGTTTTCAGTGACAGTGTTAAATCTCACCTTGGTTCTGTTTCTGCAGCTGATCAATCGTAGCTTTCATGTCTCGGAGCATACATCGGACGTCTGCGAGAGAGAACAGGGAGTTGTCTTCTGATGAGGCCTTTACAGCCAGGGACTGTTCGGCCGAGGAGAGAGCGCAGAGCAGCAGCAGCAGAAAAACCGTTGTGTTCTCCATCTTTGGACTGAACTGAGTCCTGCCTCTGCTGTCAACTTAAATAGTGTCAAGCCCTTGCGCAATTTTCTCTTCAACCAATCCAGCAAGTCACTGTCTTTGAGAAAGAGGAAAATATGTTTGAAATTGACAGCCAATGTGAACAAGAACGTCCTGCTTATAAGGAATTAAAATGTGCACAAAAATGAGGCATTGTGTTTAATCCTTCACACATTTTGTGCTGATAAAAGGTCACAGACTCTCCTGTTCTGCTCTTTCTTTACCTGTTCTCATGAGTTTCTTTTTCACATTCTTTTAGATGGTACTTTTTTGTTTAGTTTTTTTTTTTTGTTTAGTTTTTTGCACAACTTGCATGGTATTTTGTACACATAAATTTGGCAAATTTCTAACTTTATATTAAAAAACACTTCCAATAAGAACAAACTTAACCGGTACTAAACCAGGACTAAGGTAGGATTAAACCAGGACATAAATGTTAAAACAAGACCACTGTAAACATACAGAACTCAAAGTGGTAGGTTCCTTTCACCTGTGTAAGTTTTACTTAAAATAAAAAAAGCATTTTCAGATGTCATCCATTTCTTCCTCCTCTCAGTAGAACAGCACCAGGTCTGTTCAGCCCATGGCCGGTGATGAACTTTTTGAAGATTTGACAGGCAGCCAGCGAAGTTGTGCTAAAACAGGATTTATGTGCTCTCTCTTTCTGATGCCTGATATTTGTCAAAAATGTTAAAATGACTAATATTTAATGACAACTGTAGAAACACAATTTTCTCTAAAGGTTTCGAACTAAAAGGTGGAGATAGGTCGATAGTTTGATAATTCCTTGGCATCCAGACAAGGCTTTTTAAGCAATGGCTGTAAAATTCCATGTTTAAAATAAGCTGTTTGACAAGGAAGAGTTTAAAATAGATGTAATGAAGGGACAGATAGTAGTACAAATGTTTTTAAAAAGCTGTGAAGGTAATGTGTCAACAATTAACAGAAGGTCCTAGGTTTGATTCCCAGAGCAGGCAGTGAGTGCCAGTGAATGGTTTTATGTGTCGGGGTCAGTTCCCTCTGGGCCCTCAAACGTGCACAACAGGTTAACCTTGTTTTTCACTGCAGAGCACTGACAGCCAGCGGATGAGGCTGGTAGTCCTCCATCGGGTTTGAAGCAGACTTTTAAAACATGAAGGCATTGCCAGTATTTAATAAAAAGACAAAAGTAAATCCTGTGGCTGGAGGTAAACCTGTATGAGACTGCTGCTGGTTCACCGCCAGCCTTCTGTGCACTAAATTCACTTCTCTGCACTACTTCACCACATTTCAGCAACTCATAATTTGACTTGTGTTTAATGCAATCTGCAGTATAAATTTAATGTTTTGATTCTCGAAGCAAGAGTCGTACTTCACTAACCCAGAAACAGCTGTTGCTAATATACCCTAGCTGTTTATTTTTCAACAAAGTCTGTAAAATATTTTTGCACATTTTCAATACAGCTGTTTATCACAAGACAGGTTTGATTATAAAAACATTTACCTATTTTTTTCTAGTCTCTTGTGTCTCATTTTCATAATAAACCCCAAGTATGTGGTCTGGCAGTCTGCAGAGCTGTGTAGTCTGTGCAGTTGTAGGATTATAAGATTAAAATATTTTAAAATTATCATTATGTCAGTCATCTGCACTGTAAGTTTTACAGTCACTTAAGATTTTAAAACCCTCCAGTGTGTCCCCAGCTTAAGCAGATTAATAAATGACATCTATCACCTTGTCATATGGCCCCATCTCCTCCTGCTACAGCCTACAGTGTGTGTTATATTAGTTATTGTTTGTTATATTTATCATTCTTCCACAGATGTAGTGTTTGTTAATGAACAAAGTAAAACATCAGGCAAATGCCATAAAAAATTAATCACTGAACAAACAGAAAAAAGACAGAGACATGCTGCTTAAAGGTTATGATTTAATGAAATATAGAAAAGAGCAGAAGAGGTTACACTGTCAGCTGGACCCATGCCCAAAATCACACACATCTGATGACTGAAGCTAAAAGACAAATGAAGACAGACAACAGTGTCTCACATGGGAAACAGCAGGTGGCCGCTGAATATGGTGTGGTGATTTAGATTATCAAAGATTGCTTTGTTTTCCCACAGTTGGACATGCACAGCATCTCCAGCCTCTAGGAGCAGAGTGCCTCCATTGGAGTAGGAGCCAAATCCACCTGTTTGAGATTCATGTGCAGCAAAGATTCGCTCTCCATTCTTCACCAACGCAAATGATGAAGAATGTCCAGCTGCAGCAGCGTAGACCTCAAAGTGGTAGGCTCCTCTCACCGGTGCAGTGAAAAACCCTGGGGGAGATACATACACATAAATAATAACAATCACACAAGCAGCAGAACAATAAACTTTTCTAATCTGAGTTTATTCACCTGTGTCTGGGTTGTATTTGTTTCCGATGTTGGAGATGACATGTTTAAAGATCAGATTAGTGAAAGGGGTGTATGGTCCAAGAGTCTCTGGCCCTGAGGCCCGCAAAGAAGCTGAGAAAGCCACTTGTCTGACTGAAAAAATAAAAACAACAATTATTTAATCAAGCTAAATACTACATACTAAAACTAAGGGGCTCCATCGCTCTTCAGAGCTCCACTTAGTTTTCAGTGACAGTGTTAAATCTCACCTTGGTTCTGTTTCTGCAGCTGATCAATCGTAGCTTTCATGTCTCGGAGCATACATCGGACGTCTGCGAGAGAGAACAGGGAGTTGTCTTCTGATGAGGCCTTTACAGCCAGGGACTGTTCGGCCGAGGAGAGAGCGCAGAGCAGCAGCAGCAGAAAGACCGTTGTGTTCTCCATCTTTGGACTGAACTGAGTCCTGCCTCTGCTGTCAACTTAAATAGTGTCAAGCCTTTGCGCAATTTTCTATTCCTGATTATAAAGGAAGTCACTGTTTTTGAGAAAGATGAAAATATGTAAACAAGAACATCCTGTTACTGTCACTGTCATTATGATTTTTGCTAATTCCAGTAAAAAATGTGACCAAAATAAACCAATCAATCAAGTCACTGTCTTTGAGAAAGAGGAAAATATGTTTGAAATTGACACCCCTTGAATTGTAGCCAATGTGAACAAGAACATCCTGCTTATATGAAAATAAAATGTGCACAAAAATGAGGCATTGTGTTTAATCCTTCACACATTTTGTGCTGATAAAAGGTCACAGACTCTCCTGTTCTGCTCTTTCTTTACCTGTTCTCATGAGTTTCTTTTTCACATTCTTTTTGATGGTACTTTTTTGTTACATTGTTTTGTTTTGTTTTTTGTTAGTTTTTTTGCACAACTTGCATTGTATTTTGTACACATAGATTTGGCAAATTTCTAAACTATATTACTTTATATTAAAAAACACTTCCAATAAGAACAAACTTAACCGGTACTAAACCAGGACTAGGACAAGGTCAAGGTAGGATTAAACCAGGACATAAATGTTAAAACAAGACCACTATAAACATACAGAACTCAAAGTGGTAGGTTCCTTTCACCTGTGTAAGTTTTACTTAAAATAAAAAAAGCATTTTCAGATGTCATCCATTTCTTCCTCCTCTCAGTAGAACAGCACCAGGTCTGTTCAGCCCATGGCTGGTGATGAACTTTTTGAAGATTTGACAGGCAGCCAGCGAAGTTGTGCTAAAACAGGATTTATGTGCTCTCTCTTTCTGATGCCTGATATTTGTCAAAAATGTTAAAATGACTAATATTTAATGACAACTGTAGAAACACAATTTTCTCTAAAGGTTTATAAATAACAGTTACTGTATGTAACTACAGTTCTATGAGTATGTGCGTAGCCCTCTACGGGCTTCGCTAATGGTTATCCACCCGAGGCATCGCCTCGCGCCTGAGAGATCAAAGAACCAACTGCTCCAATCATGGCCGGGGAATGGCACATAGTGCCAGGGCTATATAAGCCCTGTCCCTGCAGTGATCATCTCCTTTTGAACTCAGCCACAGGAGAAGAGGACGGGCCGCTGGGCAAGCAGGTAGAGGGCTACACACATACTCATAGAACTGTAGTTACATACAGTAACTGTTATTTCTATGTTGTATGTGCTGCGCCCTCTACGGGCTTCGCTAATGGTTAACACCAACGCGAAGGCCGTGGAGATCAATGTACTCCCAGCAGGCCCGGCCTCCACCATGATTGGAGCAAGCCAGGGCAACGCCAGCCAATAACCCGACCAGCACACCCAAGGGCGAGAGGACCCAAACACGGGGCAACAGTGCCCAAAGCCGCCTCTCCCAAGAGCGCCATAACACTGTAACATGCCCGAAAGAAGGCAAGGAGTGCACAAGGTCGCCTCTCCCAAGAGCACCTGCACATCCCAGCTGACCAGAGGTGCATAGGGCCGCCTCTCCCAAGAGCACCCAGCACCCCAAGAACAAAACCAATGCAAACAGTCACAAGCAGGCCGCCTCTCCTAAGAGCACCTGCAAATGACCAACACAACAGCCTACACGCGGCTGCCGCCCAAAACCGAATGGGCGACAGAAGTGTGGAGGCGGGAAGAAAGGCCTCACCCTAATCACCCTGGACCTGAAGGAAGAAGTGATGACCTTCGGTTGGAAGGCAGGGTTAGGCCAGAGCTCCACCAATCCCCCGTCAGCACCAAAAGACATGCAAGACGGGTGCACAGACAAAGCACACAAGTCCCCCGACCTCTTAGCAGAGGAGAGAGCCAGGAGAAGCGAGGTCTTGTATGACAGAAAGCAGAGCTCCGACTGGTCCAAAGGCTCAAACGGGGGGCCAGAAAGCCCCTCCAGCACCACCTGCAGCTCCCATGTGGGGACGGCATGCCGCAAAGGCGGCCTACGCCTACAAGCGCCCTGCAAAAACCGCTTCACCAGTGGGTGGCTACGGGCAGAGACACTGCCAAACCCAGCATGACTAGTCGCAATAGCTGACGCAAAGACCCCAAGAGTCGAAGCGGCCCGACCATCATCAAGAAGACCCTGGAGAAACTCCAGAATCAAGTGAACTGGGCAAGAAGTGGGATCCAATGCCTTCCCTGAACACCACTCAGAAAAGAGCCTCCACCGGACACTGTAAGACCTAGTCGTGGACGGGGCCCTAGCTCCCTGAATAGTGGCAACCACAGTGGGGGGAAGGCCTAAACGCAGGAGCCTCGCCCTCTCAGCTTCCAGACCATGAGCCTGCGCCCCAGCACCGGGCTTGAGCGCAGAGCCCCCCCTGCCTGGATCAGCGCGTCGGGCTGATTCGGGAGGGGCCAAGGGTTCTCCAGCGCCATCTCCACGAGGTCCGGATACCATCTGGCATTCGGGCTGTCCGGAGCCACCACCAGCACAAGCAGGCCCTCCGACCTCACTCTGTGGAGCAGTGCCGTCATGAGACGGAGAGGCGGAAAAGCATACAGAAGACCGGCGGGCCACACACGATGGGCCAGCGCGTCTACTCCGAGAGGGGGGGCATCCGACGACCTGAGCGAGAACCAGAGTGGGCACTGTGCGTTGTCTACACTGGCGAAAAGGTCGACCACTGGATGGCCGAACCGGCGCCAAATCAGAGCCGTGACCCCCGGGGCTACACTCCATTCGTCTCGGAGAGGGCCCCCTCTGGACATTCTGTCTGCTTCCACATTGAGTACCCCAGGGGCATGACGAGCCCTCAGAGATGAGAGGCGAGTGCTCGCCCACAGCAGAACCTCCGCAGCTTCCCTGTGAAGGGAGGGGGACCTGACCCCCCTTTGTCTGTTCAGGTAGGCCATGGGACCTCGTCTGCGTGGAGAGGCAGAGGGGCGGCTTCGCCAAGCGCGAGCAGGTTGCCGCTGAGGGGGCCGCGGGTCCCGCTGGGGCCGGAGATGGGGACTAAGCTGTGCCGAGGCCCTAGATGCAGATTCCAGGCGGTCAATCAAGGCCTGGATGTCCGGACCGAACAGAGAAGCCGTGGAGAGCGGCAAATCCAGGAGCTAATGCTTCTCCTGCTCTTTTAAAGAGGACAGACCCAGCCACAGATGCCTGTATCCGAGCTGGGCTGCACACATAGATCGGCCACCGTCAATAGCCAGAGCCTGGGACATGCGGAGAAAGGCCGCCGTAGTGGTCTGCATCTCCTCCAGCTCCGCCGGGGACAGTTCCATGCACCTATGCACCAGACTGTCCAGCGAGCCCGCGAGGAAGGCCATGTTGTTCGCGAACGCCACAACCTGCGCAGCGTTCGCGTAACATCGGTCCATAACAGAAGCCGTCACCCTATCCCGCTTAGAGGGGAGAGACTGGGGTACGGGCCATATTGCACCATGCAATATGGCCCGTACCCCAGTGCAGGGCGCTTGGCTGAGAGAGGATGGGCCCATTCTCTCTTGGCGAAGTGCATGATGGGCTCCATCTGCGGGCAGATTGTCACGGGCCGAGGTCTGGGATGAGAATGAGCAGCCAACCCTTCCGTAAAATCCCCCGCCGGGACACTAGGCTGCTCTGCAGGAAGAGGAATGGACATGCATTCCGCAGCAGAGGTAAACAGCCCGGGCAAGAAGTCCAGAGGATAACGGTCAGGCTGCCACTCAGGTTCGGAGAAGATGGAAGCATCGTCTTCTTCATAAACACGCCTGTCGTCTTCCTCTTCATAGTCCGCCCAGTCCTTCCTCACGGGCACGGCCGCAGGCGGTGCAGGAGCCGGAGACAGTCGCCGCTCCGGGGCCACCGAGACCTGTTCGGGGCGCTCCAGGGAATCCGGAACCATAAACCCGCGACACCTCTCACGCTCCTCCCTGGGGAGCAAGATGCAGGCCGCGCAATCAGCCTCTTCGGCGAAGTCATATCGAGCGGTGAGTAGCGACGAAATCCTAATCCTTGTTGATGTCGGGAAGTTCGCTCTGAAAAGAACATTGCTCTCTCAAGCGCTGAGTGAAAAAAGGAGACGATCACTGCAGGGACAGGGCTTATATAGCCCCGGCGCTATGTGCCATTCCCCGGCCATGATTGGAGCAGTTGGTTCTTTGATCTCTCAGGCGCGAGGCGATGCCTCGGGTGGATAACCATTAGCGAAGCCCGTAGAGGGCGCAGCACATACGACATAGAACTAAAAGGTGGAGATAGGTCGATAGTTTGATAATTCCTTGGCATCCAGACCAGGCTTTTTAAGCAATGGCTGTAAAATTCCATGTTTAAAATAAGCTGTTTGACAAGGAAGAGTTTAAAATAGATGTAATGAAGGGACAGATAGTAGTACAAATGTTTTTAAAAAGCTGTGAAGGTAATGTGTCACTAAAACAACTAGTAGCTTTTAAGTGAGTGGCTACTTTATCCAGCAGAGAGGGTGTTACCAGTTCAAAATGGGAGAAATGGGAAGCTGCCAGTTTGCTGACATGGTCTGAGTGAGAAGGAGAGATGTGGGCTCTGATTTTGGAAATCTTTTTAAAGAAGAAATATTTGAAAAACTTACAGGACTCGGTAGTGGAAGCGAAAGCAGAGGACACAGCAGGAGGATGTAGAAGGACGTTGATAGTTTGAAACAAAACTTGTGGTTTATGGGCATTGGATGTGATTAGGTTTGAGTTGTATTTGCTTTTGGCCTATTTTATTGCTTACTGTTAAGATTTTAAGGATTCACTGAAAATTTCATATGATATCTGCAGTTTGTCCTTCTTCCATGTTTGTTCTGATTTTCTGCAGGTGTGTCTTAGGGCACAGGTGGACCAAAATAATCCAATCAATCAAGTTTGAGAAAGAGGAGAATATGTTTGAAATTGACACTCCTTGAATTGTAGCCAGTGTGAACAAGAACATCCTGCTTATCCTGCTTAAGGAAATATAATGTGCACAAAGAAGAGGCATCCTGTTTATCCACATTTTGTACTGATAAAAGGTTATCTTGTGTCATCTGAAGCATTAGCGTGACGTATGCATGTTTTCAGACACAGGTGGGGACAGAGTGGACCCCAGACACAGTCGATTGTCAGGAGGAACAGAGACACCAGCTCCTAACATCCAGAGACTCCTTCTGCACACAACACAGAGAAACACCTGGCCCTGAGGGACACAACACTGGAGAGGCGCATTCTGTCAGACCATCCTCAGAGCAAATATTATGTAGACTACAGCAGGGTCCTCAACTTTTCTGGAGAAGTAAATCCCAGGTGCGTGAGAGTTGATGAAAACCTGCCTCCTTGGTAAGGGTTAGTTCTCCAGTAATTCTCCAGGTGTCATATTTTGATTAAGCCGCTCTTGGACTTTGTGGTGGAACATTGTTTTGGATAAGGTGAAAATAAAAAAATTCAAATTGCTCTTCCTCTCTCTTATATATTTGTGTTTTATTTCATGTCTGATTTGCGCAGTGTTTCTCTTTTTTCAGTCTCTGTTGTCTCTTTTGTCTGCTGTTTTGTGGTGTGAGCAGTTGGAGCCAGTGCTGGAATTACTCCAGTGTATAAAGAAGTGCACGAGATTGGACTCAACCTATGAAAGTGACCATCCCTATTGTTCTGAGCCTGCAATTAGTCAAAAAAATTCAGGCCCAGGCCCAGATGAGGCCTCAGAGTGTCATTTTTTCACCTCTATTCTGCTGCTCCTGGCTGAATAATTTGTTTTCCTCAAATACAAGAGAAAAAACAACAGCGTTTGGGTCTTGATCCACCAATTGAGAATCACTGACATAAAGAGACACAAAACAGACAGAAAATAAACTCCAAAGTCACTTTAATTACATGATTTTCTTTATACAGGCACACATCAATAAGTTAGAATAATGTAGAAAAGTTATTTCAGAAATTCAGTGCAAAATGTGTCATTCCTATACATTATATTGCCAAAAGTATTCAGTCTCTCTCCAAAGTAACTGAGTTCAGTCGTAGAAAATCAAACACCCAGGCAGCAGCTTTGTGGAAAACTTTGTGAAGAAGTTTGGGGATGGCCACTTCCTGTTCCAACATGACTCCACCAGTGCACAAAGCACGGTCCATAAAGACCTGGATGAGTGAGTTTGGTGTGGAAGAACTTGACTGAACCTGCACAGAGTCCTGACCTCAACCTGACAGAACACCTTTGGGATGAATTAGAGCGAAGACTGTGAGCCAGGCCTTCTCATCCAACATCAGTAGCTGCGTTTCCATTGACCATCAAATTGCGCAAATTGGATTTGCGAATATAAATTTGCCTAATGGAAACACGACAATTTCGAAAAACCTCGCATTTATCGAAAAAAAGTTTTTGCGCTTGGATGAGGTGGTTTTTCAGGCGTATCGAAATTGACATATTTCGCAAAACTGCAATGGAAACACTTTTGTCGAATTAAACGAGTCACGTGACCAACAACCGAATACTGGCTGCCTTGGGCATTGCGCAGCGGGCGCCACAAGAGGTCCCTCAGCATTGCACAGCTCATCAAAAGTTGAACGTGTCATTCGGAAATGTTGAATCCACAGCTCTTCTGTAAAATCGCCTACTACAATTTCCCAAAAACGCTTCATACGTAGCCGCTCCCATGTATAAGCGGCCTGTCGCTCCAGTGCCTGAATAAGACGCCGACGTCTCCTTTGACGGCTGATGATGAGCGCTAGTGCCGTGGCTGAAATATGGATATATCTGCTGTATATCAAAGTAATGTTTACATCCGTCGCCATGTTTTTTGAATGACTTATCGCGAGAGTAGGTTTGTTTTTATTCGCTTATGATTCAATGGAAACAGTGTAATTGCGAAATTGTGTTTTTTCGACATTTCTAGAATATCGATAAAATTTTGCGCATATGTGTAACGGAAACGCAGCAACTGTCTGACCTCACAAATGCACTAAAGGAAGAATGGTCAAAAATTCCCATAAACCTCCTAAACCTTGGGCCTTGGGCCTTCCCAGAAGAGTTGAACCTGTTATAGATGCAGAGTGGACCGACGCCATTTTAAACCCCATGAAATAAGAATTAAGTTCTTATGCGTGTGAAGGCAGGTGAGCAAATGCTTTTGGCAATATAGTCTATAATATAGACTCAGTACAGAGTGAAAACAATCTGGCATTTCTTGATGCCTGGGTCATTGAGATGACTGTTATGTAATATTATAGTTTCAGAACATATTAAGTTCATTAACTCCAATAATTATCACAATTAAAATAAATATTGACATCTCTCTGTGTGTACTGAATCTATACATCTTTCACTTTGAACTGAACTACTGTAACAGTCTTGTCCATAAAGTGGGAATAATATTGTTTTCAGACACATGTCCAGCCACACTAATTCTTTTTCTGTTCTCTACAAAGAAGTTGGTCTGGTATCCCTTCACTTAAGTTTCATTTCTATGGGCGGAACACTCACAGGCAGAGTAACCAATCAGAGAAACACAGTGCAGGACGTAAGCAGCGCGCCCCTGCCTCATTTCCAAAACAAACATGGAGCTTATAAACAATTGTCGCTGGTCTTGCCATAAAACACCAGAATAAGCTGTATTATGAGCAGCTCTCTACTTATTTCTGAACGGGGACAGCAGCAGAAGCCAGTTGTACAAAGACTTGTGGAAAAAGCTGAGTTTGTTTAAATGTGGTTGTTACATCAGGCTGTCAACAGGACTTTACTGTTGTTAAAATGGAAACAGGACAAAGAGAAAAAAACACAGAGAGGACTGAACAACTCGGACTTCAGCAGAACCACCAGGTGACGAAGGAAAGCACTAAACGCTATTAATCAGGTCAGAGAAGTTATAAAATTGTCTCTGTCTTAGTCCGCCGCCATCTTGGTTACTTTTGATAAGAGATTATCTTCCGCATTTGTGAGGCGCACTGCAGATAAATGTCTGTGATCAGATCAGTATCCAGAAATACTACTGGAAACAACTGTTCGAGTCTCAGAAACTAAGCGATGCCTAACAATTGTTTGGCATTTCAGGAAAAAAAGGTAAAACAATATTTTATTCCAACTTTATTGGCAACAGTGTAACTTGCCTTTTCCAATATATTTTAATAACGTATTGACATGTCCCTGTACATCCACACACATAAATCACATTAAAAATTATTTTAGTGCATTTATAAAAGAACAGACATCAACAGCAATCAGGACATAATTCAGTTTTTTATATAAGAATGTAGCAGTCTTTTTCCCTATTTGAGACTGCACTTAGAACAGTCCCCAGGATCTCACAGGGCTTAAGGTGAACCCCTCCCTCCTCTCTTTAGTCGTCTGGTTCGGTGACGCACTGCTCCACAATCTCCCTCAGGTTGGGGTTTTCCATTGCAGCCTGCGACCCGCTCTTTGTCATTAATCTGTTTGTTAACTGGACAAAACAGAGAAATCGAACTGTTACTTTACTGACAGTCTTCAACACCAATGAAACACTCATTCTCAACTTAGATCTGAAAAACTGACTTTAAAAACAGACTTGTAGGGGACAATTGCTGTGTGTTAGTGGTCAGTTCATTCACTTGCAATGGGTAAAAACAAAGCAAATTCTTATTCTGTAGGAAAAAAAGTGGCATTTTAAAGGTACTATGACAGTGTTTCCCAACCAGTGGTGCGAGGACCCCTAGGGGTACGCAAACCAGCATAACACAGGTCTGAAACCAGAACTAAACCAGGATAACACAGGTCTGAAACCAGAACTAAACCAGGATAACACAGGTCTGAAACCAGAACTAAACCAGGATAACACAGGTCTGAAACCAGAACTAAACCAGGCATAACACAGGTCTGAAACCAGAACTAAACCAGGCATAACACAGGTCTGAAACCAGAACTAAACCAGGATAACACAGGTCTGAAACCAGAACTAAACCAGGATAACACAGGTCTGAAACCAGAACTAAACCAGGATAACACAGGTCTGAAACCAGAACTAAACCAGGATAACACAGGTCTGAAACCAGAACTAAACCAGGATAACACAGGTCTGAAACCAGAACTAAACCAGGATAACACAGGTCTGAAACCAGAACTAAACCAGGATAACACAGGTCTGAAACCAGAACTAAACCAGCATAACACAGGTCTAAAACCAGAACTAAACCAGGATAACACAGGTCTGAAACCAGAACTAAACCAGGATAACACAGGTCTGAAACCAGAACTAAACCAGGATAACACAGTTCTAAAACCAGAACTAAACCAGGATAACACAGGTCTGAAACCAGAACTAAACCAGGAAAACACAGGTTTGAAACCAGAACTAAACCAGGATAACACAGGTCTGAAACCAGAACTAAACCAGGATAACACAGGTCTAAAACCAGAACTAAACCAGCATAACACAGGTCTGAAACCAGAACTAAACCAGGATAACACAGGTCTAAAACCAGAACTAAACCAGGATAACACAGGTCTGAAACCAGAACTAAACCAGGATAACACAGTTCTAAAACCAGAACTAAACCAGGATAACACAGGTCTGAAACCAGAACTAAACCAGGAAAACACAGGTCTGAAACCAGAACTAAACCAGGATAACACAGGTCTAAAACCAGAACTAAACCAGGATAACACAGGTCTGAAACCAGAACTAAACCAAGATAACACAGGTCTAAAACCAGAACTAAACCAGGAATAAACCATGTCTAAACCAGGTCAAACCCGGACTTAACTAAGACTAAACCAGGCTTAAACCAGGTCAAACCAGGACTAAGCCTGCTCCTTGGGGTAAACAAGACCAAAAAGCTTGGGAACCACAGGTCTATGAGATACTCAAAGATAAAAGGTAACTCATTTCCTAAAGTAGGTAATTACCGCTGCACTCTAAGTTTGGAGTGGCAGACAGGAGCAATGGCAAAGGCTTTTTGTTTTCTACAGCTGCTAATGGAGAGTATTAGGCTTTTTTTTTTCAACTTATGACTGCTTTTTATTCTGTTTCTAAATTGAACAACGTCAGAACCTCCCCAGTACTAGTTCCTCAATGTCGCTCTGAACCAAAATATGGAACATTTACTAACAACATTCACTGGAGACATTGGATTAGTTTGGTTGTTTTAAACTAAGACTTGCCCATTTACAATAGACAGTTTATTCTTTGTGGTGTTGCTCCTGTCTACTTCTCCAAACCGGTAGTGAGCTGACAAATACTTTACTGTAGGAAATAAACCAGCTTCAAATGTATCTAATAAAACTAATTTAAGATAGTGTCTTTTTTGAATAAATTTAAGGAAAAGTAAGGAGCACTGTTTAGTTGAAGGTAAGACAAGCTTCTGGGGAGTTTAAGGCTGGCCACCAATAACAGGCAGGTGGTTTGAAACTGAGCTACGACAAGTGACTTTTGTCCCCTGAGGTGAGGGGAGAGTAGTATTTTGGCACAGTGCAGTGTTTTATCTAAAAGTACCATTTGCTCTTTGATATTGAAAAGTACATTAAAGACTTACTGTCCTCTTCTGTGGAATGGGTTCCTTCTGAAATGTAAATTTCAAGCTGCAAAAGAAGAAAAAAGTGTCAAAGGCGTAGCTCCAGCTTACACTGTGTTATTTAATTATACACAGGAGCAAAGACCAGGACTTCAAAGTAAAGTTTATGTTGGAGAATAATCACAGAGGTGGAAGAAATATTCCAAATCTGTACTAAAGTAAAAGTACTGCTACTTCAAAATAATATTACTCAAGTAGAAATCCTCAAAAAAAGTATTTAGTCTTCATTACTTTTGGCTTTTCCTCTCTGGGGTCGCCACAGCAAATCATCTGTCTCTTATATTTATTTATATCAGATGCAATTCCTGACACAACCATCTCATTTATAATAAAAATGGCTTTGATTTATACAGTGCTTTTCAAGGCAATGACGCAAAGAGTCCATGATTCATTTACTCCTCAGACACAGCTGCCCTGGGGCAGACTGACAGTAAACGTGGCTGCCATTCTGTGCCTCTCTGACCCCCCACCAAACACACAACAGGCCATAGGCTCTACTGACTGAGCTGCTGCTGCTCAGTTATCCAGGCTTGGGACTGGCATAAACAGTACTCTGGCTTGTAACCCCTTGTGGCTGGATTTTACTTAAGTACCAACTACTACTGCAACAACTATTACTGCTACTACTATTACTACTACTAATACTACTGCTACAACCCACTTGGCCACCCAGATAACAAAAAATGCTTTTTCTCATTCATAGATCCTAAAAAAAAAAAAGATTTGAGTAAAAGTACAAGTTCTTTCAAAAACAATACTGAAGTGAAAAAAATGTACTTATTAGGCAATACAAATCCAATCTGCAGCAAAGTAATGTGATAGTATTATAGTATTGTGACAAAAGCATATCGTTCCAGCCGGAGTTACACTTGAGTAAAACTATCAAGTATATGTACACTTCCCAACTCAGAGAATAACAGACTACTTTCTGGATGAGCTGATATAAAAGTGGTTTAGAGAAACAAATGTGTGTTTATGCTGAAAATGGTCACTATGTAAATTTAAACTGTAACAACAGCAAATTGCAAATTGAAAAATCACTTCAGGGCTTGGTTTAGTCGCAGCGGGACACAAACCTCTGGATAAAGAAACTAACAAGCTCTGCAGAGACACTTCCCGTCCTCTGAGAGTTCATTTAACATCATGCATCACAAAATATTAAACAAAAACAGTCACTAATGGAGCTTTTCACATGTTTGTCCCAAAATGACTCATGAGTTTCAGAGCGGGACCTCATCACTCTCTCTGATGGAGCATCTAAGGACAGAATACATTTTTGTTTGTCTGTTCCTGTAAAGCCATTTGAGGTCACTGTTGTTCTAACACTGGGCTATGGAGAAAAAATGAATACTGTTTTTATGCTTTAATTTCACAATTTGCTACTTTCTCACAAAAAAAGCTATGTTGCGATTGCATCGGTGATTCGCTTTCTACCATTTTTATCATCTGGGACACAGTTTGTAAAATGTTTCTAAGATGGTAGTTTGTTTTTAGCAGGCAGGCTAGTGCTGTAGCAGCCTTCATTTTGCAGGGAGCAGGAGCAGCACTTCTCCCACTCGGCAGCGTGTTTGTCCTCTGTCTAACGCCGCAAATCCAAACCAGTTCCAAACAGCTGATGACACTGTGCCTTTGTGCTCGCTGCCCTGTTGTTTGTGCATGTTTGTGTTTATGCTACCAAGCAGGGGGAAGGGTAGAGTTCACTCTGAACTATGGCTTTTCATTCAGGCAAGTCAACATCTACCACAAACTCAAATTAATTAAAAAAAAAAAAAGATTAATTGTCCAGCCCTAGGTCATCGAATAAGGAGCTGGACCAGGATCAAACACAGTGTGTATGCATTGGAGAGCTGCTGAACATGCTTTGGACTATATTAAGCCCAATCTGTGTCCAAAACATTACCAGCAGATCCTTTAAATATGTACATAAAGCTGGTCTCCCATCTGTAGTTATATATTCAGCAAAACACTTTACTGGGAGAAACATCAGCATTCCCTTGAGACAGCATTGCTCTGATCTGAATAATGATCAAAACTTCAATTTCACCCACAGACAATGCAATCTTTGCTAAATAAAAAGCAAGAACAGCGGCGCTATCTGAACAGAAGGCAGTTTTTCTGGTTCCCATCTGCCAGCGCTGTCCCAGTTCAGTGGAGGTGAAGGCATTTTCAGACGAGACAACATCAAAAATGGAGGACTGCATCTGTCCTTGTTGTTGCAGATCATTGTCACTCCTCTGAGAACTGATTTCAAAGGGAATATAGCTTTCATGTATAGGCGCTCTAGTGTAAAATGTATGTATTTTAAGACTCAAAAGCACTGACCGTGGTAAAATGTGATAAAGGTCAGGCTGCTAGAAAAAGATGCTGCATGGAAATAAATAAACTGAATGTTTTGACAAGGAGAATGGGTCGATGGCTTGGCTTTTAGTCGTCAAAAGTAGTAGTAGTTTAGTAGTAGTTTTCAATTTAATTTAAGTAATAATTATGTTGAGTTATTTTACTTTCGCATAAGTAATATTTTCAAGAACTAGTACTTGAATATTACTTCTGGACAGGACAACAAGTATAAAGCAGTGGTTCCCAGACTAGTACCACCCCACCTGACTTTCAACGTAGTGATTTAAAATTAGTTTAAAATTAATTTCGTAAGTGCAAAGCTGGGACTAAACAAGGTCTAAACCAGGATCAACCCATGTCTAAATTGGGACATAACAAGGACAAAACCAGAGCTAAACCAGGACAAATGTAGAACTAAATCAGGCCTAAACCAGGTCTAAATGAAGACATAAGTAGGACAAAACCAGGATTAAACCAGGACTAACCCAGGACTAATCTAGAACTAAACCAGGACTGAAGACAAATCTAGGACTAAACCTGGAGTGAAGCAGGAATAAATCATGTCTAATTTAGGACTAAACCAGGTCTAATCTAGAATTAAACCAGGACTAAGCCAGTACTAACCTAAGACTAAACCAGGTACTAAGCCAGGACTAAACCAGAACTGAAGCAAGACTAAACCATGATGAATCCAAGCAGGACTAATCTAGGACTAGACCGGGACTAACCTAAGCCAGGACTATACAACGACCAACGTAGGACAAAAAAGGACCAAACTAGGACTAAACAAGGACCATTTTAAGGACTAAGGCAGGACTTTAGGCACAACGCAGGCCTAAAACGGGACTAAACCAGGACAAATGTAGAACTAAACCAGGACTAACTTAGGACTAAGCAGTACCTAAACCAGGATTAAGACAGGAATAAAACTGTCTCTATCTAAATGAACTAAATCAGGGCTTGAACTGCAAAAGCCATGATACTGCAGTGCAGTCCTGGTGAATAATTAGATAAGCTCTGAATCTAAAGCAGAGTACATGCAGCTCTCCGGCAGACTTCAAATGCGGGCGGCGGAGTTGGAGGGTGACCTGAGCGGCCCGTGGAAGTTCAAATGTGCATGATCAAAGCACGGAGTCTGTACAGTGAAGGAGACAATTAGCAGTGCCCCCCCTCCCACGCTGTTTCCTGAGGTTGGAGGTCACAGAGGAAGGAGCTGGACCAGGATCAGACAGTGTGTGGTTGTGTAGAGACAGGTAAAGAGGCAGCTGGAGAGACTCTACACTCATCACAGCAGAAGTGGCCCAATAGAAGAGATGAGAGGCTGCTGATCTGTGCAGCGATGGAGGGAAATGGCTTAACGTATGTGTGTCCTGAGTCGGACGCTTTCAGCTAAAATTCTATTACTTTTTTATCTTCAACGAGTCATAAAGTCACTCATTTATTACCTTCATTAATGCAAATTGTATAAAATAAAAGTACATTTTCTTTAGTTTATAACAATATATTTGTTGGATAGTTTCTTTTACAAATATTTTATTGCGGCCGTATGAAAGAGTGCTTTTGTCCGAGGTTTAAGCTCGGTCGGACGCGCTCACCTTTCTGGCTTTTTCAGCCTTATTTGTTGGATTTTTCAGCTCTAATTTAAGGCTGGGATATTTACGTTAACAAATTTTCACATCCGGTACCTTGTTTCCGTCTTTCAAAATAAGATTGTGGGCTAAGCTAAAGTTAATCAGAAAATAATAAGACGGACAAAGTTAGCTACAAAAACACTAAGATCACTGAAAGAACGTCGCCCGAGTGTGACCTGAGCGTTCCCTGCGCATTTCCCTATCAAAATTATTTTCATATCATGATTATTTTATAAACACTTAGCATAAATACACAAAAATTACCACAGAGGTAGAGCAATATGTGGAATTTTAGTTTATCAACCATTAGCCAGTTAACGTCTTTACGAACGTCTGTTAGAAGACTGAAAAATAGCAAAAGGTGAGCGACTCAGGACACACATACGTTAATTTAGTTGGAGTTATTTAAAAGAGGAAAAGTTTAGTGCATCTCTTTTTGCATCCCTGTTAGAGGTCGATATGTTTTTTTCTATGGTCAATGCAGATTTTTAAAATTCAGAGCAGCCGATGGCCAATAAACACTGCAGATTTTTTGGGCTGATGTGTTAGAATTGGACAGTTGCATTTTTAGTTTTTGTTCTGTAAGGTCCTTTGTCAGAGATATGAGCAAAATCTTTTTGTTGCTGTTTTGAGCTTTTCAGGCTGAGATAAAGAGATTATGTCCTGACACGTTGTATGAATTGCAGTGTAAGATGCCCCAATCCTCTGCCTCTTAGCTTTCAGTAATTTTGCATTATGATTTTACACCAGAATTCCTTCCTGATGCAACCCTCTCCATTTATCTTGAGGCTGGCACAAAATATATACTGGCCCCTTGTGGCTTGAATTACCTCTGTTATATATAAAACTAAAGCAAGAAAAATAAAGTGGCAGGTGTGTTGTGTGATTAAAAAAAAAAGGTTTCAGCCAAAATAAAAGGACAGGTGTTCAAGACAGCGGTGAGAACAGCTATGATGTATAGTTTGGAGAAAAGACAGGAGCCAGAGCTGAAGATGTTGAGGTTCTCTTTGTTCATGACAAGGATGAAGAGGATTAAGAATTAGTCCATCAGAGGGACAGCTCATGTGAGATGTTTTGGAGATACTGTACTCAGAGAGTCGGATAGATCAGACTGAGATGGTTTAAACATGTGCAGAGGAGAAACAGTGACTATATGAGTAGAAGGTTGCTGAGGTTAGAGCTGCCAGACAGAAGCCTGAAGAGGTTAATGAGTTAAAAAAGCTATAAATGTTGTTACTTTAGGTCACTGTAACACCGAGGGTTGGTTTTCTTATGCTTTTATGCTAAGTATTAAAGAGCTGTGAGTAATCTATGTATATTATTCACATTTTGTTGGTTATACGTATAATCAAGCTTTATATAGTCTTTATATATTCATTAAAGTAAAAAACTTCAGTGCTGTGAGTGTTTGCAGTGTCATGATAATGTCATGTGTTCATCTTCATGCATTCTTTGAGAAATGTGCGACTTTGTAACTGTGACACCTGGCCTCACTGTAGATAAAACACACAGAGAGGGACAGAGTTTAATTTGGTTCCTGGTTGTAGTTTAGTGTAACTGCCACTAGGGGGTGCAGTTTAGCAGGTGTGGTTAAATGTTGATGACGCCAGAATAAAGGGGCACATAACATGATGGGCGTGTCACAGGCTACAGTGTTGTAAATTTCCACTACTTAATGGTTTATATAACTCCATAATAATGACCTGGATGAACTTTTGTGTCTGTGACAAACTGAGCGTCTGTAGCAGGAGCAGGGGCTGGCACCAGTTCAGTTGGGATGGTCCCATATGTGTGTTTAAATTTGAGTAGCAACTGTCTAGATCAGCCATTCCCAAAGTCAAGACTGTCGTGGCCCCCTTAAATTTCCGAAAATCCCTCGCGGACCCCCAATGATAAACCTATCGTTGGGGGTCCTCTATTCAAAATACTCTGCCATGTTTTTCTCCATATGTTTTTTTATAAAAACATTACAAAAACACTAACTAATGACTAAAAATTGTTTTAACGTAATATTTTAAAACAAGCATACAACTGTGATTCTTTTCAAATGTTTTTTATGTACTTAATGTTTTTAGTTACTTAATATTTTCATTGATTTTTTATATTTTTGTATGTTTAATTTGTTTTTATGAACCAAAACCATGTGACTGAAACAACAATAATAATAAAAAAAAAAAAAAAAAAATTTAAATTGAAATATAGACAGCCTCTGGGGGCCCCCCTGTAGTACCTTCTCGGACCCCCAGGGGGCCCAGGACCCCACTTTGGGAACCACTGGTCTAGACGAATAATAACTTGCTATTTTCAAGGACATATGGAAATTAGTGTTATCAAAATAATATAAAAGATCATGTTTGGATGAGTTCGGGGGACTCTCTCTCATCTGCTCCTTGTTTTTGGATATATTATGTATTTTTTTAATTCTACAAGCCCTAGAGGAAGACCAAATAAAACTGCAAACATTTGAGCATTATAATCAGTTTTGACTTCCAAATTTACTATGACACACAAGTACCCTGGTATAGATGAATGTATGACTATAAATTAACTCAAAGTGAGAGTGGCACATATACTTTTGGCCTTCACGTGACCAAGATCCCACGCGTGTTGATGTCAAATTTAAAATGACTTTAAAAACTAGTAAAATGCTTTTTAATCTTATCTTATTTCATCATTTCGTGCAAGCTGCCGCTGCTCCGCGTCTCTCACCTTGTGCTTGAACGGTAGACATCTCTGAAGTTTGACTTGTAAACACAAACCTGCAAAACATAACAAAAAAACACCAGCTTTAGACTGATCACAGAGTTAGAGAATTATGCAAAAATTATTACATCTGACTTTGAGTAATTATTATTGCTGTAAAATGATGCCACAAAGTTAAGAACAAAGAAGAATAAAAAGAGATCGGTTTGTCTGACGATGGGGATTTTTGTAATCGTCATCATTAGTGCTACACAGACTTGTGTTTTGGTTCAAATGGGGAAATTATGCTCACACACTCTTCTAATTAGGGAGAAGACTCATTCCCTCATTACCACTGCCAAAAGCCAAATTAGTCTGGATTCGCAAAGACTATGCTCTCATTATTTTGAACTAAACGTTTTGTGAATTAGTCCAACCTTCTGTTTAGCAACTCATTTGGCAAATAAACAATTCAGTCTTGTAATTCACTATGCCATGCAGTGCTTATGTAAGTGTCCAATAGGTAATGTCCTTGCATGTTTATAGTTTAGGGATAAATCTTTGCGTTCAATAGCCTCACTGTATCAAAAGATTTCCATAAATTAAGGAATGTGACTTTGACAGAAACTTTGTGTGATGTGATTATTCAGTGTTTTTGGAGGTGACTTTCGTATTAGAGGAAAGAAAAAAAAACTTTTGACAGCTCTTCTGTGGAAAATAGAAGAAGACACTAATGGATGTAATTTGAACCAAATCTCATCTCCATACATAAAGAATAAATGGAGCTGTAAAATGAAAGTTGGATATGACAAAAGCTGCCAAGTTGAAGCTGATATAACCCTTACAGAAACAGAAAATGTTCTGTTCAGACTAATATTGGATGTGGGTGAATGCAATGCATGTAGGGTCAAAATATAATGAGTTATCTTAAGGACATGATGAATTAGCTGTTAACACAAAAGAGACATGACAGTCGGACAAAGATGTTAGAATAATAAGATCTTTCTGGCTCCACCAGAATTGTAATTCAGTGACAGTTCATAAAACAGTAATGGTGATAATCTCGATGAATTATCCCGAGGATAGAAATTTACTGCTCTCTGTGCCGTAGTATTTAAGCTGGATTCTTGCGACATATGTGGATTCACCAAATTCAGCCTCAAGCTCATCTGTTGGGAGTCTGAATTGACAGTGGGTTGACGATAGATGAGCCAGTACTGTTGTGAGTGGGCAGTTTTTAGATTTGCCTACAAGTGATACTTGTGAACAGCACAGCGGAAGGTACGCCACTATAGACCTTTCCAGGGATAATGAATTAGAAAAGTTGCGCATGCAGCCTGATACCGAGATTAATGTTCTATCTCATTCATTTCTACGATGGAGCAAAATAAAAATATAAATGTAAATGTTTCTGAACAGCAGGAACAAATGGTTGTTGTTTATATGTTTATTAAAAATTACTCTGAATCAATGTGACCCAGATCTGAGTCAGGTCCAGTTAAAGTTAACTTATAAATGTAGAACTTGTAGCGACTGATGAATTAAATCTGAGCATACAATGTCAAACTATTGCGGTCCAACACATTTTTGTAACTTCTGGTCCTACGTAACATTGAAATAAAAAGTTTAAATTATGTATTGTTTAGCTTATGCTAATTATAGACGCTAATTGCAACAATAAAGAAAACGGCTAAAGGTTCACACATTTGCTAATATTTTCTAACCAGGCTGATATTACTTACATGTGGTCGAGTGGTCATCAGTTGCCAAACCTGTCTTGATTATTCATAATTTGCAATGTTTGGTGGCTAGCGCTATAATTCCTAGATTAAAAATGTATTATCGTCTTTTTAAACATTTGGTACCAGTCTTTGGAACACAAACATTCTGTCTACAAACACAAGAAGTGTCTGTACATTTACAAAAGCAGCAAAATTCCTCTGGCTTTTACCACATTACCATGGTATAGCTCAGTTGGTAGAGCATGCAGCACATACATGAAGCTCCTACAGCTCCCATGGCACTGTCATGTCAGCTGGGATTTTAGGACTTTTTCCTATCTGAGCAGGAGAGTCTAAGGACAGGGGATGTCCCGGGGCTGTTTAGTTTAGTGCAGTTATTGTTTATGTTTGATGAACTGTTTGTGAAGAAGTCGATTGCTGCTGTGTTATTGTGCTTTATAAATAAAACTGCTTTGAATTGTCCAGACTCCAACAATTAACTGAATGTCTCTCCCTGCTGTCTCCCCATGATTTCTTGACATGTCTCTAGTACTATCCTGTCAATAAAAGGCTAAGAAAGGCAAAAAAAACCAAAAACTTCAGCAACTTCCCACTGCTAATGCATAAAACCATAAATACGGGCATGAGATCGACAGCAATAAACCTTTGACAAACTTGAGCTTTTCTAACACCACAACGTTTCCTTATCAATGTAGGCAGCCTTAATCTTTCAGAAAAGAAGCATTGTTTGATCCAGATGCCCCGACACCCACAGCCCTAATCTTCACTGACTTCATATCATCCATGTCAACCTTTAACCGAACTGAAAATGTACCACAAGCCCTCTCCAGCTGATCCTGAAGGCATCAGCGCTAACCAGCAGTGACTCATCTTCAGCCCTGTATCCTGTCAAAGTGAATTAAGTGCATCAGGGAAGCGTCAGCAGCACCCCCTAGAGTCAGCAGAATACATGAATAATAAAAAGCTGAATAAAAAAAAAACACTCTTCCTCAATTTCAAGCCCACTCTGACCTGAAGAGACTCACTGATTATAAACATCCTCCACTGGGAAAAGCTGTTAATTCACTGGCATTTCACACTACACGACTTTAAGAAGAAGGCTTGTATAATTACCTGTATCATTTCTATCTCTGAATAATCAATTAATAAACTGGAAAATACCAATATTTCTGTATTGATTTGAGTTTAAAATAAATAAACAACTGATAGAAATATGCTGCTAATCAGAGAAGGCATCCAAGCTCTTCCAATACCAATTAACTCAAAGCTATTGATTAAAAAAATAAACAGACAGCAAACTTCTTCAGACTTGTAATTAATAATATGCAAATGTATAACAAATAAACTTTTCTATCCAGGTTTTCTGTGAGGTGAGCTTACTGAATGTAGCGTACACACAACTTTTTAAAAATCAAATTCAAGCACCTTTCAAGCACTTTCAAATTATACTTTCAGTTTTGTTTTGTTTTTTCCCAGCACCTCACAAGTGGCCAAAACTGCAAATATTTACAACTGAATGTTCTACATCAGTGTTTCCCAACCAGGGGTACGGGGAACTCTAGAGGTACGCAAGCACTTTGCAGAGGGTACTTGGATTTATTTCATTCATAATTTATTTCCACAATAATAAATTATTTGCAATCTTTTTATACTGGACTATTGAAGCTTATGAAAGACAAGTTCAAGTGTCTCACAGCTAAAGTAAATTAGTTATTATTTAGGCTCAATAGGTTCACAAAGTAGTCTACTGTGACATGGGCTTTTTAACTTTATGAGAGAGTGCCTTGGGTATTTTGTTGTTTTTGCATTGCCTGTCCCTTCTTAAAGTTACACTGTGTAACTTTTCTCCTAAATATGTGGGGCATACTGACTTGTTTTTGTGATTTTTTGAGCGATTATAAGGCCTGAGGCGCGATCTGTTGCTCCGAGCGGGGCTTCTGTACTGAGAAACCGCCCTCGCAACTTGGCCGGGAGCGCTCCGCTGTTGAGGAAGAGTCACGTGACAGGGAACGACTTGAGGCGCAGGTATAACCAGGAAGCTACTTTTAGCGTTGTTATTTTCGCCAGTTCGTCAGGGCCGAAGGACACAAGAAGATGAAGACAATGTCGGACGAGGCAAGAAAAAGAAAATGTGAAAGGGACCGCACCAGATCACAGACAAGAGTCAACATCGGACAGACTTTTGCTCGCTGGCGTCAGATGAGAGACAGAGAAGGCTGCAAATCGGATCACGTTTTTGCTTCTTTATTGTTGGGCAGGTAAATTAGCCTCTTTATTTTTTCTTTAGAACGTGCTTTTTCATACAGTTATTAGTTGTTTTTACTGCGACCATTGTGCGATATTTGTGGATAAGCTAACGCTAGCGCTAACTCTATAGAAGATCCAGTCCAAACTTCCAAAGGTAGCAGCAGGTCAACTAAAGTTGAAACAATGATGGAAATAGACGCACGCTCGCACAGTTTCAGAAGGAGGAGGGGCACTAGTGTTTACGTTTTGCGATGGTGCAGTGGCACCTGTGGCCTCTAGAGGCGCAAGACCGGGAATCTTACACAGTGTAACTATAAGGAGCACCTCTTTTTGCTACTCCTATTCAACTTTCTGGAGGTCCAGGAAGCACTCTTTTTTTCTTTTTTTGTTAGGTTCACAGAGTTAT
The DNA here is from genome assembly GCA_020698575.1 of Bostrychus sinensis. Classification (NCBI taxonomy): domain Eukaryota; kingdom Metazoa; phylum Chordata; class Actinopteri; order Gobiiformes; family Eleotridae; genus Bostrychus; species Bostrychus sinensis. The sequence goes on from CM036251.1 coordinate 6,853,365, forward strand.
TCAAATGGTTTTCTTTGTAGTAGTTAATGTGTTGAAAATTACTATATATTTTTATTCTTTAAAATTTATTCTGAACATAAATTATAGAGTAAAAAATGCAGCAGGAGCTTATATTGTTTTTTTTTTTTTATGTCAAATGTGAGTTTAAATGAAAATAAATAATAAAAGGGGTACAGCTACACATGACGAAAAAGGTTGGGAACCGCTGCCCTACATGCCCTCCTCCATGACCAGTGCCTTTGGGTCTCTCACCGTCTCTCAAATGTCAAGTATCCACTCACGAAATCTGAACTTGAAGCTAAAATATCAGAAGTCCTGGTACTCCGAAGCCAAGCATTTTCCAAAATTCTAGCACTTTTCAAACCTTCAAACCTAAACACTACAATAAAATTTAAGGTTGGTTAAAAATAAAGGTTGCGTGATTGCTTAACTTCAACCTCCCGTATACACAGAGCAGGCATGAGATTCTGATCACTGACGGTTAAGTAAATAACACAGATTATCTCTATTGTGGCACCTGATAGTGGCCTGGGAAATACGTCAGCCACCAAATCAAGTATTATAAATAAGCACTTATTTTGGCCTCACAGCAAGAAGGTCCTGGGTTCAATTCCCAGGTCGTGCAGGGCCTTTCTGTGTGGCATTTGCATGTTCTCCCCATGCCTGCTTAGGTTTTCTAATAAAAAAAGATATGTCCTTTGATATGTGACAAGAAAAAAAGATTTATGTGATGGCTGTAGATGACTCAGCTCTTGAGGGTTGTTCCCGGTCTGCAGTGGTCAGGATTTATCAGAAGTGGTCTAAGAAAGGTGAGGCCCATGTGGTCCCATCCAACAGACTGAGCTACTGGAGCTCAAACTGATGATGAAGTTAACGCTGGTTCTGATGGAAAGTTTGTTGTGTATGAAGCTGCATATTAGGCAGCTGGTCATAATGTTATGATCTGTAATAGAGGGCTTGAACTGACTTCATTGCAACTGTTAATACTGGGAGACTCATTTGGAGTTTGGCAGGAGAATAATGTCTGTTACATGCATTGCTGCAATTTCCACAGTGAACAAAGCCAGAGCAAAGCGAATCAAAAACTCATTAAATCTCAGCCATTTTGTGTGCTGGACACATGCCCACTTAATAACTGTTAGCTAATGAATCCAATTTACTGCAAGTTATATAGTCTATAATATGAACAGCAGCCAAGTTTGACATGTGTAATTAGTGAGAAAGATGTTTATTTCCCAGTACTTTTGGCAAATATTACAACACTAATCAATATACAAAGGGAAAGTATTAATATGCAAGGAAAGTGTTCTCACATAAACATCTTACTTTAATGTGTGTAAAGTTATTGGTGTTGCAGGGTTTGTCAATAAAAAAACAGAGTGTGGTTTTCTTTTACCAACTGGGGCTAAAAGATTAGATTTACAGATAATGCTGGAAGCAACAGACTGTAAAGTGGAGAATAATCTGCTCTTGTTTAGCCTCTCAGTGTTTGGAAGATAAACAACTCAAGGAGGCAGAAGAGAGACACTTACATAAGCGTCCCTTATGACTTTCCCAAGAGTTTGTTTTCAGGTTAGTTCAGGATTTAGTAAAAAGTGGTCCAAGAGATGCTCAGTAAAGCGTAACCGCATTAGGTAATTGTCAGCATATACTTTCAGTCTGGAGACGCAGACAAAAGCAATGATAGTGAAATGTTTTTTATGGCTGCTAATGGGGCCAGAGGAAAGACTTTTAGAACAAGTAACAAGACTCTGAAATAGGGATGTAATGGTATTGGCGATATCGTGATAGCAAAAGTCTCTCGATATCGTCATGGTCTCATTACAGTATCAAACAGTAATCTCCCCAGTGCGAAAATACATCGTTTTGTTGCAGCAGTGAGGTAAAAAGCAGAGAGAACTACATAGACCATGATCATTTGCTCCATTTGAGCCAACATGGTGGAGGAAGCTGATGTTTTTAGCAGCGTTAGCAGGATAAATCAGCGGATATCAAGACTCACGGCTGTTTTTTATAGCGGAGGATTCAAAAGGTTAGTAAATAATACACTAAAGTTACTAAATAAACTTTTTACGTTCTCCTGCAGCACCGTAACACTTCGTCCGTTCATTTCCTCTCTCTCCTCGTCTCTGTGTGGACTACAGGCTCGGACTAGACTCGCGCTGAAAACTATAAACTAACTCTAGTGTCCAGCAGATGAAGGTTGTGGGCAGGAGTTTGTGGATAAAAGCAAACAGTGAACATTTGCCCCTGTGCTGACCCCTGATCAGTGATGTCTGAGCCTCGTGTCCATTGACGTATAAGAAGGGGAAGTTCCTTATATGGTCAAGCTTTTTGTTGTCAGACCAAACTAATGTGATCCAGATGAAAACTTACTTATCTGTCACACTTTAGAGCAGATAAAACATGAAATATGCCAATAATTATTGCACCAAGGGCTTTGCAGGGCATTTTTATACATGTTGTTATCGTGAGCATTTCCACAAAACCGTGAGCCTCCCCACAATATCGCAATAAATATTGTATCGTGAGGTTAATATCGTGATAATATCATACCGTGAGATTTGGATATTATTACATTCCTACTCTGAAACCATTGAAAATCACTATCCTCATTTATATAAACCAAGAACTTACTATTCATTTGTAAGAAACCTCAGTAAACAAAATAACAGGGGTGTGACAAAATCTTGCAATTTTTTCATCTCACAAGATCAAAATGAGCTTCTCCTAATGGAAAAAATTGGTCACATGATTTCAGGATAAGGTTCTGTTTGCATTTTTTTTTTACAAAGGAGAAGTGAGTCAGTTAAGTTTGTGGCAAAACATTTGACAGTATATTATATGTTCTGCTGTTGCATATAATTCAAATAATAAAAGTAAATACTGTTCATTACAAGTTGATTTTAAAAGTGCACCTAAATAGTTTTGCATTTTACGACTTTCAGGTGAATAAATTAAAATGCATCTTTCAATAACGTAAAAATCTCTCTTGTCTTGTCAATATGTCAGCCTTGTAAAAAGTACTTCAACTGCTACTATTACTACTATCACTACAGCCACTGCAAAGAGCAGAGTTGAATAAACTGTCATAGTTGGACAAATAGTGAATTAATAGTTAAAATAGTGAATTAATTTGACATTTTTTCGTATTCTGGCTGTCACCAATGCAGAGAAGAAAACCGTGAACAAACAGTAGTGTGAATCTAAATCTAGTTTGCAAATTTGTTAAAATATTGGACTATATTCATCAGTCCTGGGCACATCTATGGCCTCTTTTGTGGAAATTCATACTGTCTTCTTAAGTAAACTACTGTTCAAATGTTTCTTTTCATCAGACAGGAGTGTTTGTTTTACCTGCTTTACTAGTTTCGGATACTTCCTGTAGCCTTTGTCAGAAGCGTCACGTGATGTCGCTGTGACGTGTCTTGTAGGCTGCTGATGTTGTTTTGTCAGACAGTAGGGAAAGCTTGCGCCCCCTACTGTCTGACACCCTCTCCAGGACCGCATCCCAGGTGTGGGATAAGGTGTAAAGCAGGTAAACAAACACTCCTGTCTGACTAAAAGAAACTTTTGAACATTACATCTATGGCCTGTCCACCCTGGGAGTGCTTCTGTGGTTATCCCTGTGTGGTCTAAGGTTTTGGTTGGTTGTTTACTTTTTTTCTCTTTATTCTGAAGGACAGTTTAATTACAGGCTTTTAAAAAAAATTGTAAGTAATATAGTCTATTTTAACGTTAAACTGCACCTATGTCCTACTGTGTGACTGTATCATTTTGAAAATACAAACATTTCCAAAATGAGTCAGGATTTTGGCAAAATGTCAAATATCTGTACTTTACTAAAACAGCACTTTTAACTGCACCTGAATCCTACAATAAAAACTAAAATAAGTATAATCTTGTAATCAAAATGGTGTCCTGCGGTGTGACATGAAAAATGGAGTTAAGCTGTGAGCTAAAGGCCAAAAGAAAATTATTTTATTATTCATTTTAGTAAAAGCCTAATTTTGTCCAAAACTGTTAACGTGTGCCTCTTTGGTGTACTGCGGTGTGACAGCTGTATTTTTCACAAAATAATATTCTAATGGTAAAAGCCATTTTTTTATGATGGGCCAGGGAAGTCAGAACAACAGACATGTTAAATAATTTATTTCTATAAAGTCCTTTGAGGCAACTGCTCTTGTGAAATGAAACTGAATTGAAAACAGCCTTATTTTTACTTGCTTAAAGCTTGAACAGACTTGTGCAAACTGTGGAAAGTTTTATTCCTAAAGAAGACCAGCATTTCTTTGTTCAAACCAAAATAGTGCCTCCATTTAATGTTCTTCACCCAATCTGTCAAAATATCTTCCCATCATGAGCGTTGATCTAAGTACTCCCTGACAAACTCTGCACTCAAAAACAGACACGACATCTCGGCTGACAACAACAAGACGTTTGCTGATACGTCTTTGACCTTGTGTGACTTGACTTTTTCTGTTTGTGAGTTGCTGTTAATGTTATCAGTGCTGGGACAAACCGATGAGCGTGGCCAGAGAGCAGTGTGGGACCGTTGGGGAGAACTTGATGATGATAAGGTACTCGTCTTCGCCCAGCTCCTGGACCTCCACGCACTTCTCCGTCACCACGTCCAGCTCCTCCAGAGTGTTGGGCTTCTCCGGGTCCCGGATGGAGCGGATCACGTCTGAGAGAGGAATGAGATGAGTTACTACATTTACCATTAATAATATGAGCAAACACACACACATTCAAACAACAATAGCTTTACAATGTTGTATTTGGGACAGAGGGGCCTTAAAGTTACACTGTGTAACTTTTCTCCTAAATATGTGTTGCATACTGACTTGTTTTTGTGATTTTTTGAGCGATTATAAGGCCTGAGGTGCCGATCTGTTGCTCCGAGCGGGGCTTCTGTACTGAGAAACCGCCCTCGCAACTTGGCCGGGAGCACTCCGCTGTTCAGGAAGAGTCACGTGACAGGGAACGACTTGAGGCGCAGGTATAACCAGGAAGCTACTTTTAGCGTTGTTATTTTCGCCAGTTCGTCAGGGCCGAAGGACACAAGAAGATGAAGACAATGTCGGACGAGCCAAGAAAAAGAAAATGTGAAAGGGACCGCACCAGATCACAGACAAGAGTCAACATCGGACAGACTTTTGCTCGCTGGCGTCAGATGAGAGACAGAGAAGGCTGCAAATCGGATCACGTTTTTGCATCTTTATTGTTGGGCAGGTAAATTAGCCTCTTTATTTTTTCTTTAGAACGTGCTTTTTCATACAGTTATTAGTTGTTTTTACTGCGACCATTGCGCGATATTTGTTGATAAGCTAACGCTAGCGCTAACTCTATAGAAGATCCAGTCCAAACTTCCAAAGGTAGCAGCAGCTCAACTAAAGTTGAAACAATGATGGAAATAGACGCACGCTCGCACAGTTTCAGAAGGAGGAGGGGCCCTAGTGTTTACGTTTTGCGATGGTGCAGTGGCACCTGTGGCCTCTAGAGGCACAAGACCGGGAATCTTACACAGTGTAACTTTAAGAAGCACCTCTTTTGCTACTCCTATTCAACTTTCTGGAGGTCCAGTAAGCACTCTTTTTTCTTTTTTGTTAGGTTCACAGAGTTATTCTTTGTAGTAGATTTAATGTGCAACTTGTTCCCCTGATTTTGTATGGAGCTATATTTGTCTCAATGAAATTAATTCATGCAAAAATTAAATGAATTGAGGCAACAATACAAATAAATCATGTTTGTCATTTCATTTCATTTTTTTGCATGTGAATAGTCCAATCTACATTTGTGGATTTACGCCATTTGTGCATTCATCACATTCTGCGCATTCGGATCTTTTAGAGACATTAGTTCCGCGTTTATTAGTGAAATAACTGCGACTAATATATTTGCAAATTAGAATTTATTTGCAAAAATCACTGCATGCAAGTCACAAATTAGGGATTTTGAATAAATCATTCTTTGTGCATCAATACATCTACTGTTGCATCAATTAATTTTATTTTTGCATCTATTAATTTTATTGAGACAAATATAACTCCATATTTTTGGTGCAAAGTGAAAAAGGGAGTGGAATAAAATTATGTTTGGGTGCATGATGGCAGAGTGGTTAGCCAGCCAGCCCATAGTCTCTCCTCTTCCTCCCATTGTCTAAAACAGTGCTTACCAACCTTTTTGGTCTTGTGTACCCCCTCGGCTTTTTTGTCTTACCATAAGAACTCCCTCTTGATGCTCATAAAAAAAGTACAGCCACATTTTTTACTTCATACTATATATTGTAAATAATACATCACCTGCATTTTCTTTTAATTTCAAAAAAAAAAAAAAAAAAAAAAAAAATGTCTTTAAAATAAACAATTACAAAATAAAATGAATAATAAAGATTTTTTTAATATTGAAATTACTCAACTTTATTTTCAAACAAATTTTCACTTGTGTTGATTATCTGTTTTTCTATATAATTTATGTTCAAAATAAACTGTATAATAAAAAATAAAATGTATAACAATGCTTGTTCTGAGTATATATTAAAATCATAATAAAATCACCACAAAAAAATAAAATAAAATAACTGTGAATAACTTCCTTTTCCTTTGTCCAACAATAAAATAATTTCACGTACCCCCAGCAATGTGCTTGAGTACTGCTGGTTGGGAAACACTGGTCTAAAGTCATGCATGCGTTGGTGAACTGGTGACTCTAAAATGCCTCTAGTGCATGAATGTGAGAGTGAATGATTGTCTGGCTCTGTCTGTCGAGCCATTGTCCCAGGGAGTCCAGCTCCTAAGGCCCACAGTTGCTGTTATAGCAGAGGCAAAATAGTACTGTATGTGTTTTATTCATCTCCAGGGACAATACTGAATCTGCAGTTAGTCACTGATCACATCCCATTCTAAAGAGATAGAAAATAGTGACTAGAACAGTTTGATTATTCTTTCCACATATAACTACTCTATATTATAAGAAATATTAATATTAGAAATGTGCATGATAGAATAAAACCAGATATGTCTTTTTGGATGTCATTTTTCTGTTTTTAATGAAATAAAATGTTATATTAAAACAATTGACCCCTGGCGGCCGCAATGCTGTATTTGAGAGTAAACTTTTAAGTTTTTTGGATTTGCTCTATCACTTGTATCAATATGAAGGTGTTGAATTGTATCAAATCATATTGCTCTAAATTATCTGATATCATCCTTGAATCGGATTGAAACACTTCTAATGGCTAGGTATCGTTGCAAAAAATATATCGTTACACCCCTAATAGAAAATAAAATCCATATCACTGGACTTTCATACACATTTCTACATAAATAATAAAAATAGACAGTACTAACCAACATATAGTTGTGTAATGCATTCAGACAATCCAGATTACAGCATATAAGAGCTTAAATAGGTTTGTTGTGTACAGCAAAGCTTGTAATTGTTATATTAGTACAATATATTATTTCTTTAAGATTGTACAGCAGCCCTCATCAACTAGGGGCCCAGGGCAAAATTGGCCCTACTGAAATTTTATTTGGCCCGCAACAGATTTGTAAAAAATATATCTTTATTAAAAAAAAGTCTATATTCTCCCGATGTGCATTGGGTTTGTAGTGCAGTTTGTATTAAAAAAAATAAAAGCTGTTAGTTGAAATGTTTATCTAGCTTTCCCAATGTGTTCATTGTTTTTGAGTAAAAACCTGGGTATATTTCTGGATATACCTTTGACTGTTATTATCGCCCCAAATGAGGCTTGATTCTTAATGTTTTTTGACATATGTGTGTCAAGAGTTTTTGCATTTGCATGTTAGTTGGGCATTTATGACGGCTTCATTGTGCATTGGTGTTCAAGAAATGATAAGATATAGGGCTGCACGATATGGAGGAAACATGCGATATTCGATAACTATGTTGAAAACTGTGATAACGATATTATTGCGATATTTGAAAAAATAGCCTACTTTTCAAACATAGTAAGTTAAATTCACTACATTTCACAAAAATATAAGTTATCATAAAATATAAGTTCCTGTATTTACAAGTTGTTGAATATTTCTACATATAGCTTTGCGTATTACCACTGAACTTATATTTTGATGTACTACTGCTAAGGTTAATAAACGCTTCAATATTAGTAAGAATATTTTGATTCTAAAGGATGTTTTTCTCCTTTCACTCTAAAGGTCACTCTGCGATTACGTACATTGTGCATTTACAAAAGTGCACAATAATGAGCTGGTTACAAAGTTAGGAGACTCAAGGTTACAGGTGGGGGCTCCCTGCCGTTGCGTGGGACGCTCCTGAAGATAACGAAGATAATGCACTGCAGAAATGAGAACTCTGGCCTGGTCGAGGCACAGGAGTTTCTTGAAGAAAACAATATAATGATATGCAGAAATCGTCATACATTAGTCATACATAATATAAAACGGCTTGCTCACCCTATCCCTTTCAGCAGGGCACAGCTGTTGTTACCTTATCCTGTGTGATACTAAAATAAACCTTCTGACTTGATTATACTTCTGAATCATCGTCCTCTTTGATGCTTACACCCAAAATGAACAATCCTAATACAGTCAAAACAGCGACAAAATCAAAACTTAACACAGACTAAACCAGGAATAAAACAAGGCTAAGCTGTGACTAAATAATTAAATTACCACTAAAATTTGACTTTTTAAACATTTTTATTTAGTCACATCACATGTTCTTTTAAGGCTCAGGTGGAAAATGATTCTTCAGTGTAAATCTCTGTCAGATGGAAGACCACAGCGTTATTGCGATATATTTAGATTCTTGCAATACAGATATTGCGTTTGCTGATATTGTGATAATAATTTTGAGATATATTGTGCAGCCCTAAAAAGATAAAGGACAAGAAATAATAATATACATTAGAGTTATTAATAGTAATGCTGAGCCAGTAATATGTCAGGTCCTAATTTGGCCCCCCTGCAAATAAAGTTGATTGGCCCAGTCATACATTAAATAGTAATGCTGTAAACATCATACACTGACCAACTCTGTCATGACTAAACCTCTTGTTATAGGACGACCCGGAAGAAGGAGATACGTAATTTATCACCTTTTTTTTTTATTGTATCTTTTTGCCAAACAAGCTTGTAATTGGATCACAAAGTCCATAAACACCACACGACAATATATCTTATTATAATATCCTCTCACATACCGTACACTTCTAATGCTTTCTCCTCCATCTTCTTTGTTTTCAGGACATTCCTGTTCTGGTCGAGTCCTGACAACTGCAAAACTTTGGTGAAGGTGAAGGAGACGAGGTTAGAAACTACTTCCATCTTCTGTAAAGAGCCATTATTATAAAGAGGACGGGTAATGTGGAGTAGACCGTAAATCTAAGACGAAAGGACAGTAAAAGAGAGACAGAGAGGGACAGTTGTTGTTGTTGTAACGGATCTGGACACAAACAGGTTCAGGCTTTAGCATTTAGCATCAGAGCTAACAGGCTGTACACAGAGAAGGTCCGCCTCGCGTCTCAGGCAAAAGTAACAGAAAACCGAGCTGTAAAATTACTTTTTTAAAACATGTTTTATTTACGTATAAGTAAAAATACTGTTTAAAATGACTTGAATAGCGTGCCCAGATTTTTACACCCAAAAAACTGGGACTCATATTTTTTTCACTAATTACGGAGCATTTGAACTCACCACGTGACAAATCCTATAGCCCAGTGGTTCCCAAAGTGGGGTCCGGGTCCCCCTGGGGGTCCGCGAAGGTACTACAGGGGGGCCCCCAGAGGATGTCTATATTTCAATTTCAATTTGAATTTTTTATTTATTTATTATTATTATTATTATTATTATTATTATTATTATTATTATTATTATTTCAGACACATGGTTTTGGTTCATAAAAAGAAAACATACAAAAATATAAAAAATATTAAGTACCTAAAAACATTGGAAATTAATTACAGTTGTATATTTGTTTTAAAATATTACTTTAAAACAACTTTTAGTCAATAATCAGTGTTTTTGTAATGTTTTTATTAAAAAAAAAAAAAAAAAAAAAAAAAAAACATGGCAGAGTCTTGTGAATAGAGGGAATTTTTTATCGTTGGGGGTCCGTGAAAGATTTTCGGAACTTTAAGGGGACCACGACAGTCTTGACTTTGGGAATGGCTGCTATAACCATATCATTTTCTGTCAAATAATTCAAAATAGATGACGCCTGGGCTTAAGTTTTGACTTTTAATAGCAATTTATTCATAAAAATAATAACATAGTGACAAAAGTCTTTCGACAAATGTGTTTACTTTGCTTTTCTATTGGTTAAAATGATTTACATATGAGAGTTTTTACAGATATGTGTTGGGACATAGCTCAGTGAGCCTAAAACTTGGAATGTTCTGGTTAAATAGGAACATCTGGTACAGTATTGTAAGTTAAAGTAGGTAGAAACATAGACAGACTTTATTGATCCACAATAGAAATTAGTCTCAGTTGCACAGAAAAACACTCTTAAAAATGCTTGTAAAATAGTATAGAATAGTTATACATAATAATAATAATAATAATAATAATACTTTTAAAAAAATACTTATATTACCACTATACTATACCTACCTTTGCCATGGATGTCAAAATTCTTGCACTCTTTTAGATTCTAAAAAAAAAAAATATTTAGTACAATACATTGTCTTCAAAAAGGCGTGGGTAAAAGTATGTTTTAGAAAATGAATGCATAAATACATAAGCCTAATCTTCATATGGTCATTATTAAAACGCAGCTAGTTACATTTTTTAATACCTTTTGAATCAGTTGTAACTAGGGTGACCACCTTAAAAAGTACTAAAAGTGGTACAAGTTGTGTGATTTGGTGGGACAGACTCGAGAAGTAAATCTTTTGATACATAAATCTAGTTTTATCAACTTACTGAGATACAAGTTGCTTCAGATTTGACACATATTTTGCAAAGTTTCCTTTTGTCTTTACTGAGACTTTATTCACTGGAATAAAAAAAAGATGGAACAGAAAAAAAATCTATGCTCTCAGTCTGCATTTTCTCAAAACAATCCAGCACCAACCCCAGCTCTCAGCTCCAGCAGAGGCCTGTCCTGAAACACAGAGGCAGCAACACAACAACCACAAATATTTATTTAACATTTTACACAAGAAATACTGACCTTATTTTGTAGTTTTAACTTGAATATATCCTTTTATAAGAGCAGCAATGAAAAAGAGGGACATTATCTTAAATAGTGGTGGGACAGATGCTTAAATGGCTGTGCAGGACAAGGCAAGGCAAGTTTATTTGTAAAGCACAATTCATACACAGAGTAATTCAAAGTGCTTTACAGAAAAAAAAGCAAGTTTAAAAGTGCAAAGACAAGAATTACAATTAAAACAATAAGATCAAATTTAAAAATCATAATTAAGAATCCATTTAAAATTAAATTAAAAGAGAAGAGTGCAGATAAAACACTTCCAGTTGACATATGCACAGCTAAAAAGTTTTAAGTCTGGACCAAAATTAACTTTACACTGCAAGGAAACCGAGTCCACTGCTTCGTTTACGTTCAAGATAATCGGTTTTCGATTAAGTTTCCTTTGTTATCTGTGGTCAGCTGACCGAGCATGTGATCGATTCCTCCAACAGCGGAAAAAGACTCCAAAATGCCTCACTTTTGACATTTTTATGCCTTTAAGCAGTTCCCCTTGTGCTTTCAGCAGAATGTGTTTTTGTCGCTAACGCTGGACCCGCAGACCGAGCGATGTGCGCCGCGGAGCTGCAGAGGGACGCCCTGGAGGTGGCGGTGATCCCCGAAAACCCCCTCTGTGCACGGGCAGGGGACATCCGCAGGGCCCAGCTCGCTCCCGGGGCCTCTCTGCTCGGATGTGTCGGTCGGAGCGGGACCCTGGAGGTGTGGGACCCCGCGGACAGAGAGGCCAAGCCGGTTCACGTGGAGGGACGCTTTACAGAGTGAGTCCTGCAGAGAGTGAGCTAAACTTTAAAATGTCAGATTAATGATTTTAAATAGAAGTGTTAGAAAATCTAGTTGAACACATTAAGCCTTGTTGTCACTGATCTTAGAGCTAATATGACACATCCGAGTAGAAGCAACACAAAATAGAAATAATATAGGCTAGTTGTAGTTAGCTTTAGGCTTGTTCCTGCAGAAAAAGTCAGGAAACAAAACAAGTAAATGCTTCAAAGCCTGCTAAACAGCTATATTTTGTAACTTCTTTCATTTAGGGTTCAATAAGATGTAATTTAATAAACAACGTCTATTTTTTTTTTATATTCTGATAAAATATACATTAATAAATATACACAAAAAAGGTAAGGGTCCTGGTCCCAAGGAGGGGGAGGTCCTTCTTGTTTACTCTCAAATTAAGCCTTGTTTTTTTCTGATAAAAATGATTTTCTTTTATTTTTCACAAAATGGTAGAATGTTTTGGTTGCAAATTATGATACACTGTTAATGTTCTGGTGTAAAAATATTTTATGGAATTTGCAAATGCTTCACTGAGCCATTGCAATGAATAATAAAAATACATCAGACAAGCTTTTTAGGGCACTTGAAGACAGGTGTGTTTTGAACTGAGATCTGAGCTGATATTATGAAGAACACTTAATCTCAAAAGGCAGATTAAGGCTGTAAATAGACAAAATTCAAATCTAAAATCTTTTCCTCTTTGTTCTCAGTTTCCTGTGGGAGGAGGTGGGCGTCCACAGCAGCAGGGGTCCAGGGAGCCGCTTCAGACTCCTGGTTATTGGGTCTGAGTTCGACCTGAAACTGCTGCAGGTGTTGGATCGATCTGGCTCCATCTCACTGCACTGTCTTTCTGAATCCTCTGCCGAAAAACTCCTGCGAACAGTCAGAGAAAACGACAAAAGTAAGTACAGCTTCACAGCACAAGAACAAGACTGCTGGACCTTGCTCAGTGCAGCCGATGTATAAATAAATGATTTGTTCCCAGGTGTATCCGAGCTCCGGTCTCTACGCGTTTTGTCGTTTGTTTCTGGCCGATGTTGCGTCTTGATAAACAGTGAGTGGATATTGCAACTTCAGTGGCAGCAGACGGAGGAGGAACCCGAGAGTTTGTCCTGTTGCAGAGTCCAACAGAGAGATCCAGAGAAACCTGTTCACCACTGTGTCTGCAGAGAAACACTGTTCAGCCTCACCTCCAATGGACTCATCTGTATCCTTTTACAAACTACTACAGTTCTGCACTAGTAAAAAGTATCTTAACCATTTGGGAGCTTTCTGACATCCAAAATTCAAAAGACTGTGGCTTGAAAATAATTAGAGATAGAGTCTTGCGGTAAATGAGAGAAATGTTTATGAATGTAGTAATAATTAGCATCTAATTTGGATCATCATTTTCAGGCTGAATTATGTTATTTTCAGTAAATACAAGATAAAGAACCTCTATAGCCTCTAATGTCCCATAGCTTGTAAAATGTGCGGAAATAGCAATGCAGAATGTAAATATATAGGGTGCACATTGCAAAGTCTGTCAGGTTTATCAAACTGCTGTATCCACTCCTGATAAACTTCTGTCTTTCTCAGGTGATCCCAGCATCCTCATCAGTGCTGTTGCTAGTCCTGTTTATGTTAGCCACACTGCTATCACCAACCCCTGCCTCTCCCCTGCCTTTCTCTTCTCCCACCTCTGCCTCCTCTCCCTCGTCTGCAGGGAAAAGTGCGAGGATGAACGAAGTGTGCTCGGTGTAGACTTATTTCTCTCAAAACTGCACCGTTCCTGAGTTCACTCTCAGCACCGAGGCTGTGGAGACTACATGCCGCCCCGCCTGCCTTTGCCCCGCGGGACCAAGTTGCGGGAGCAGCACACATCTCCCACTCAAAACTGCATTATTACCGACCTCGCGTTCACTCCCAGGGCCAGAGTAACTAAGTCCGTGCCTGCCTCTGTCACCTACAGTGGGCAAAGTGACTGTGATAGCTCCAGCAGCGCCATTAAGAAGTAGGGTTTGTTTTGTTCATCAGCGTTGCTTGTCATAATTCTGCGACTTTGGCACTTAGAGGGCTACATGTTGCAACAAAAGTACTGAGGTTATAATGGTGCGTTTATGGTAGCTAATTGCCACATGATATAGCTGGTACTGAACTATTTGATATTATTATTTGATTCATCAAATAAAACATGTCTGACTATCCAGTGAATCAAATAACCATTTCTCTGGTGTGATTTAGGTCAGTAAGGTCTGTTGTGGTGCAAGTGGCTTTCAGTTGCTCCTTTGCAATATATAAGGTATTGCCAAATATTACCTTTGTGCAATACTCAAAACAGATTTAATGAAAAATTTGAAAGAAATGTTATAACCCTCTTTTAAGGAAGCAAACATGTCATCAGATTTTGACTTTCTACTTTTTTAATTTAATTTAATTTAATTTTTTAACACTTAAAAAAAAAGTCACTTTTTTTTTTTTTTGGTCTGAAATTTCAGTATCTAATTTTCACAGTATTTTTTTATTTTTTATTTTTTTGAGTAATGAAAAATTCAGAATAAAAAAATTGCCTTTTAAAGATATAATGCATATATTTTCAAGTCCTCAAATTCGAATGGCCAAATTCAGAGTCTAAAATACGCCGTTAAAAAATTCACATGAAATGTCTGCGTCACTTCTCCCTTTTGTACCGGAAGCACCAGTTGCCATTCACGTGATATTGTGCAAACAGAAATGTTTTCAGCAAGGTATTTTCTTATTAATTGTGTTTTTTACTTTTTTTTAATTCAAATAAGCCGTATATGATTTTAACAAGCGAGACAATAAAACATTTTGATCACTGAAAAAATACAGTAAAAATTAGATACTGAAATTTTGATGACTGACATTCTGAGACAAAAAAAATCAGACTCTTTTTCTCAATGTAAAAAAAATCTGATGTAGAAATTCAAAGGCATTTAAAATTCAAAAATCTGACGACTCAAGTTTGCTTCCATACTCTTTGGCTGCCATACACAACATTTAAAGTGAATACTAACTTGTGCAAAATTGTGGGTCTTGGAGGATGTTAAAATAAAAGGTGGGTCCAAGAAATCAAGCTCCTCCTCCCCCAAGGGAACTTAATTTTACTGCTGTTTAGTCACTTAAATCAATGCCTGTTTGTCATATATTTTGAATTATTGTATTTATAACCAGCAACAAAACTACAGCTACTACATTAAGTGTTAGTACCAAGCCTTGTTTCATGTTTAAAAACTCAAAGTGCTAATCTTGTGTCTAGGTTGGAAATTAGTGAAACTCTCCAGTTTCTTGTCTTGTGTTCTTTAACCAAATAACGCAGCTGTCCATGACCTTACTGAGGGCGCTCTCCTGGCCACCGTTGACCTCCCCTTGTACCTGGACTCTGGTCTTCAGGATGACGACTTGTCCTCATCTCCTCCACCGCTCAATCCTCCGCCTTCTTCTTACTGCCTTCTACAAGTGTCCAGCGATCTCAGTACGGCTGTAGCCATCACGGATTCTCACACAGCGACGGCCGTAGACCTCAACCACTATTTCAGGTGACGCATTTATACTGTTTAACATGAGCTACATTTGCATATTTGGAAACCGATGTCATTAGCAAAGTAAAAGGGGTGGAGGATGTTATTACAGCTGATATTTATGGTGCCTGGAGGCAGGAGGAGACTCCACTGCCCTGTTAAATAAAGTCTAAAAGGCCAAAATGTATCTTTAAAGAGGTACATGTTGCTTAAGCCACAGTGAAATAATATTTCACTTTATAGAAGGAGACACTCACATATGGTCTATGCAAAAATACAGAAAGGCTACTTCTTCTTTTCCTTTGACTCTTCCCTTTCAGATGTCGCCACTGCAAAACATTTGTTTGCATTCAGCCCTATTCTCATCTTAAACCAACTAACTTCATGTCCTTCCGTCAGTCTGCCCCAGGGCAGCTGTGGCTACAGAAGTAGCTCACCACCACCGAGTGTGACTGAGGAGTGAATGAATAATAGATCAAAAATTGTAAAGCGACTTTGAGTTGTGTGAAAAGCGCTATATAAAATTGATGTATTATTATTTATTATTATTATTATTATTATTATTTTTCACTACATCCATAAATCTCCTCTTTGGTCTTCTTCTAGGCCTCCTTCTACCCATATATTCACTATCCCTCCTCTGTCCAAACCGTCTCAGTCTGGGGCAGAAGCTCAGTTGGTAGAGGCATTGCATACTGTTCAATATTCACTTTATCAAGACACTTCACCCACCTTGCCTGTATGTGTCAGTGTGAGTGGTGTTGGTCGGAGCAGCTGTAGGCACCAGTAGCTCACAGGAGTGAATAAATAATGGACTAAAGTAAAGCACTTTGAGAAGCTTGTAAAGTGCAATATAATATCCAATCCATTATTATTATTACTTGAGTAAAAAAAAACAACAACAAAGTATTAAATGTAACATTTACTTGAGTTGAAAGTACAGCAAATATCTCTACCATGGCTATTATTACAGCTGTTACTGCTTCTACCATTAATATTACTACCATATTTTCCGCACTATAAGGCGCATCGGATTATAAGGCGCACCTTCAATGAATGGCCTATTTTAAAACTGTTTTCATATATAGGGCGCACCGCATTATAAGACGCATCCACTAGATGGAGCTGCGCTAAAGGGAATGTCAATAAAACAGTCAGATAAGTCAGTCAAACTTTATTAATAGAATACAAACCAGCGTTCTTACAACTCCGTTCACTCCCAAAACAAGTTAGTACATTCACAATACAGTACCGTACGTACCGGTAGCTCTTATTTGCGCCGCCCTCGTTGAAAACAATGTATTTCCAACTCCATTTGTCACAGTTCAAAGCTACATGAACAGCGTTCGAGCGCTCAGTTTTCTGTCCCCTCAATGTCGCAACTCTTCTACTGAGATGGAGCAAAGGCCACGCCTCCTTGTTCTTTTGCGGCAGGATCCATAAACACGCCTATGGCACACATGAACAGCTGGGACTGGAATTCCCCTTTACCGTTTTTACCGCTGTCACTTTGGCGACGCCCCCTGAATACGGTAGCCATAATTAACCAACACTGATCCATATATAAGGCGCATCGGATTATAAGGCGCACTGTCGGTTTTTGAGAAAATTAAAGGCTTTTAGGTGTGCCTTATAGTGCAGAAGATACGGTACAATGAATGAGTGAATGAATAATCCACCTAATTGTAAAGCAACTTTGCATGTCTAGAAAAGCGCTGTATAAGAATAATGAGACTATAAAGACTTATTATTATTATTAGTAGTAGTAGTAGTAGTAGTAGTAGTAGTAGTAGTAGTAGTAGTAGTAGTAGTAGTAGTAGTAGTAGTAGTAGTGGTAGTAGTAGTAGTAGTAGTAGTAACAAAGTATCAACAAAGTATCCAACATAGAGTATTGCCCTAAGACTCAGTTTAACAGGATAGTTACAAGACATTTTGCCACCTGTAAAGTGTCTAATTTAAGTCTAAATAAGTGAGAAATGTCTTTACTTTTGTGGAAGTCTTGATGGTAATTGTTTGTAAAAGGGTTACCACAGTGTTGCTAATGATTGTTGTCATATTGTTTTTGAGAGCTGCCAAACAGAAGCCTGGGTGGAAAGTGTTAGGCCCATAACATTGCACAAGGGAAGAAGGAGGACTATAGTCTGCCCACATTCAGCCTTTTCTGATCCTGATTTGAGAAAGCTCTGCTGCCCATGGCTTGTTTTTTTTCCTGCCAAAAATGGTCTCTGGCCAAAAGCTGCAATCCGTCTGAGTGTAGCTCCAGTACAGAAAGCTGTTCAGTTGGCTTGCTATTGTGCCAAGGAAGTGAATTTATTATTATTATTAGAGTGCAGAAATAAACTTTCAAAACTTTGTATTTTCAGGATCTATCCAGGGCATTTACTGTGTGCCTCCAGCCCAGAGAGACCGCCACTGCAGCCCCTGAACCCCAGGGACCAGGACACCGTGAGCAGCTCCAAGCACTGCCTCTCTGTCCTGGGAGCGACCTTCAGCACTGACCGGTAAACAACTGCTGTGTATGGAAAATGACTTATGACTTACACTGTGTAGTGGCCACAATAACAACTCAAAAGTTTGCCCCAAAACATGTGCAAGAAAAACTTCAAATTTGCAAAGACATTGATTAGCCAGCCCAGACTTCTCAAGTCTTCTAAACAAAGAACTAGATCCGAACTAGACCAGTGGTGGAAAGCAGCTACATTTACTCAATTTACTTCATTAGAGTACATTTTCAGAATTATTTCCAAAGCATACTTTATGTTTTAAAAAGTGGTTGTAGTAATAGTTGTAAAGGTAGTATCAGTTGTAGTAAACCCAAAATGAACTGATTTGCATAGGATCTGCTGAAAAACTATTCTTGAAAAAGGCTTTTTATTTTCTTAAGTCTCTGCCCACAGTTTAATGCATAGCATAGTCAGGAGTATAGGTGTGATGTGGAGTCTATGGCCTTATAGTTTATCATTTCTAGCCAGAGATGGACAGTAACTAATAGATACTTTTACTCAAGTAAATTACTTAAGTACAATTTTTTGAAGAAGAAGTGCTTTCTGAGTACATTTTGTAGAACATACTTTTACTATTACTTGAGTAAAACTTTAATTGTCTAATAGGAAGTAAAAGTAGTGTTTGGCCTCTGCGGTGTAGTGGGTAGCACCTCTGACTTGCATTCAAAAAGTAAAAAGAGTTCAAAAGTGAAGTCAGTTTTGTTTGGGGTACTTTTACTTCTACTTGAGTAATATTATTTTTGAAGTAACAGTACTTTTACTTGAGTACAGCTTTTGAGTACTTTATCCACCACTGCTAGCGGCCGATTATAACTTCTCACAACTTACTGCACTTTTCTTGAGAATGTGAACAGCTTTGGTAGCTCTGAAACCAAATTCAGTTCAATAAGATATAATTGTGTTGCTCACCGCGGAGCTCAACACTGCCCAATCCCCCTCTGGTGCCGGAAGTAAATTCATTTTCCGAATAGACTTTTCGAAAAATACATATATTAAGAGTTTAAAAGCTCGACAGAGGCTGAACCATTGAACCACTGACTGATGCAGTGCATCGCGGCACAGTGGCAGAGTGGTTAGCAATGTTGCCTCACAGCAAGAAGGTTAATGGTTTGGAGTTGCAGGTTCTCTCTTTGTCTGGTTGGGTTCTCATTTCCCCCATTAACCTAAAACATGCACATAGACTAATCCTTCAGCTAGGTTCTCCTCCAGTGGTATTAAAGGAAGGGTCAAAATGCAGAGGACAAATTTCCCTGCAAGGAACACAAATTAATCTAGCATTGATATCTGCGTATATGAATTTAATATTAAAATTGAAAACAATTGAAAACACATTTGGTTCACTGTAAACTCTACATCTCAACTCTTTTCCCCTTCAGCTCCTGGGAGTCTCGCCTGATCTCCATGTACAGCGCGGCCCGGGACACTTCTCCCCCTCCCTCCTCTTCCTCCTCCTGGTGGTCCTCTCTGCCTCACCTCAGCTCCCATCATGCATCACTGCCGGACCACAGCCGAGTCCCTGCCAGAGGACTCACCCTGTCCTTTTCTGTCCCTGAATCCTGCTCTCCCGGCCTCCTCGCTGTCTCCGAGTTCTCCGCTCTGCTCACCTTCGTCGCCCCCGACAACACACAGACCACTGTGGCCTTATGGGAGTTTGAGTCCGGGAACGTAAGCTACCACACGGCGGAGACGGAGGCAGCTCCAGTTCAACGCTGTGGAGAGAAACAACACGTACTGCTGCTGAAGAGTAAGCCATAAACACTGAACTTGATAACTGGACAAAGATTTTTGTACTTTGTTTTTTGCAGTCGATGGTACTCTTGTGGAGCTTTGAAGATGAAACCCATTAAAGATGATTACAGACTGGTTTAATTCAGGTTTAGTCCTGCGTTAATTCCTGATTTTATTAGTTCTTCTCTAGTTGTTTGAGGTTTAGTCCTGGTTTAGGCTCAGTTTAGGCCCAGATTTAGCCCTGTTTGCAAATCATTTTTGAACAGAAGTCTAACCCTTCTCTGTTTATTACTTGTTTAATGCTACTTTTGTTCTGGTTTAGGCCCAGTTTAGTCTTGGAATAGTCAGATTAAACCACTGTTTTCATCTTGGGTTTAGTCCTGGTTTAATGATGATTTCGCCCTGGTTTAGTCCTGGTTTAGTCCTGGTTTCTTCCTGATTTAGTCGTAGTTTAGACCTGGTTTAGTCCTGATGTAGGCCTTTGTTAGTTGGTTAAAAATGGTATTTGGAAAGCCAAATGTTTTCTGTGGTACTCAATGTTTGAGAATACCTGCATTGGAAGAAAGGATTGGCATTGCCTTGTTAGAAGATTTACTTAAAAGTCATAACGAAATTTTATATTCACAAATACAATAAATAAATGCTTGAAAAATTGGTAAAAATATATAACATGTCATTATTTTTCTTTTTTCCCCTCAGAGGCCGGTCTGTTCCAGGTCTTGTTCTCGGTTTCGCAGCAGGACCTCCTCTCCAGGTTAATGTTGTTTGGCAGCGCGGCCACAGTGGACGCAGTTTGTCACCGGAACAACTGGGGGCGCTGCTCCATCCCCATCCACGCTCTGCAGGTATATTATCTATAATAAAAAGAATTATTATTAATAGTGTGTTTATTTTTGACTATTTTTATATATCTATTTTTATATATCTCAGATAAACCATAATTAAATATTAAATCATTCATTGGTACTGGAGCATATCCCAGTAACTGTCCCTATCTCTGCACAGAGGCCAGTTAGTCACAGGGCTGACACAGAGAAACACAGACAGACAACCGTTCACTCTCTCATTTATTCACTGTAGAACAATTTAAAGTCACCACTTCATCTAACTTATGCATGTTTTGCGCCAAATAAGTGAGATAGATTTGTGCTGTTTAAAGATTACAATTCTTGTCAAATCTTTACTCTTTTGTATAGATTTTTGACTTGTTTAAATCAATCCTTCATTCAAGATCTGTTGAAAATATGACTTCTTGTGTTAAAGGCAGGACTGAAGAACCGTCAGCTTGATACAGTGGATTTCTATTTGAAAAGTAAAGAAAACGTCCTGGGCCCATCTGAGCAGCAAACAGGCCCCACACTCACAGAAAGTAAGCATTTTATTTAAACATTGTGTTGGATCTATTATTTTTAGTTTTATTTGGTCAGATTATAGATTTGTTTTAGAAATTTTAAATGAAAATACATTGAATTTATAAGTAAGAATGTGGATATATAATGTTGGTAGATGCAAAGAGTTATTTTGAGTTTACTATTCATTAGTAAAAACTACAATTTGAACCAATGTATTGTTTATTTTACACTGGGAACTGTGAACCTTTTAATAAGCTACATCATAAGCAATATAAAGTGCACATATTATCTTTACGGTGCATTTGTAGACCATGAGGGAAATTAAATTCATAGACTAAAAGAAGAGTCATGAAGCATTAATTACTAAGTTTGCTTTTATTGTTTGATTTGTGCAGGAGTGCAGCAGTTGTGTCCAGCCTTAGACCTGCTGTGTTCCTCGGTGAAAGACTCCAACAGCGAAGCCCAGAGCCGACAGTTTTCTGAACAACTTCTCAACATCACCCTGAGCTTCATCCACTCCCAGATCAGATCTCTGCTCTCCGACGCTCACAGTAAGATTACACAGTTTAAAATATTCACTTGCTGCCTTAGATACCCCACCCACTAACAGGAGGCATGATGAAGAAATAATCTGTTATTCACTTCACCTGTCTGTGGTCATAATGTTATGCCTGATAGGTGTATTTAGTGTACATTGTGCTTGAATCGTCTATAGGTGACAGTGCAGATGTGCACAGCTGTGTGGCCGTTCTGGACCGGTACCTGACCGAACTGAGGTGCTACATGAAGAGGTTCCCCTGGGCTGGGAAAAGCGACGCGTCCAGCACTGGCTCCTGTGGGTCCAGGAGGGAGGAGAGCGGAGGAGACCTGTGGGATCAGCTGCCCACACAGGTAACACGCAGACAATCAGCAAGTTACTCAATGCATTTACAAGGTCTTTAAAGCATTAAGTAGGTATTAAATTTGATCTTTTCAAAATAAAGGCCTTTAAAGTATTAAATATTATGAGTACCGTATTTTCCGCACTATAAGGCGCACCTAAAAGCCTTTAATTTTCTCAAAAACCGACAGTGCGCCTTATAATCCGATGCGCCTTATATATGGATCAATGTTGGTTAATTATGGCTACCGTATTCAGGGGGCGTCGCCGAAGTGACAGGTTTTAAAAGCAAAGCTGGCTCTACATTCTGCTCAACCAGACTTATCCCAAATCATACGCGAGTCCTAAAACTTAAGCAGTTGTCCTTTTGTTGTCCTAGTTGTCCCGAAAATGATATAAGCGCGGAGTCTGAAGCAGTTGTTGTCTGATAAAACATAAGAAGTACCATTGCTAATTGTGTTAGCTGCTGTATGTCTTGGCGAATCTCCGCAGGTGATGCGCAGATGCTCAGTCTGTCTTTAAAATTATTTTCAGAGACTGAATAGAGGAGAATCTAAGCTTTAAAATGAGGTATAACATGTCCATATTCAGCAAATTTTAGCCGTGATTAGCTGTGTTCAAACTACTTTGTTGTAAAAATAACTTAGCATCGCAGAGTGGGGATAGACGGCAAAAAGACGACACGGTATGGGATGAATGAGATACAGCAGTGTGACTGTATAAACTATAAAGTTACCCCTATATAAGTACTCGTATCGGTACGTACTTAAATGGAAGTACTCGTACTCGTACCGGTTTGAAAAAAAGTGGTATCGGTGCATCCCTAGTTTTCAACGAGGGAGTTGTAAGAACGCTGGTTTTTATTCTATTAATAAAGTTTGACTGACTGACTTATCTGACTCTTTTATTGACATTCCCTTTAGCGCAGCACCATCTAGTGAATGCGTCTTATAATGCGGTGCGCCCTATATATGAAAACAGTTTTAAAATAGGCCATTTATTGAAGGTGCACCTTATAATTTGTCAGTACAATAAGAAGTACAAACATTAAACACACACAAGGACAGCACACAATGAGGATGTTTACAGCTTATAGACTGTTCAAGGCAGCAATGGCAGAAGGGACAAAACTTTTACTGAAGCGTGCCCGCTTCCACCTAAGTGTTCTGTATCTGCGGCCTGAGGGCAACAGAGAGAAGTGAGTATGGAGAGGGTGGACCGAGTCTCTGCTGACTGTCCGGGCCATACGTGTAACAGCTTTATTATTGAGGAGAGAGAGGTCAGTAGTGGGCAAACTGATAATTTTGGATGCTGTGTGTGTGACCTTAGTAAGCTTATTTCTATTGGTGATGGAGAGCATATTAAAGTAACAGGGAGAGCAGTAGAGAAGGATGGGCTGAATAATACTAGTGTACAACAGTAACGAGAGATGTGGGCTGACAGAGAGGGCACGGAGCTTACGGAGGATGTGGAGTCTTTGTTGAGAGCGTTTATGGATATCTGTGACGTGTTGTTCAAAAGTAAATTTATTGTCTAATGTGAGTCCAATATACTTGAAGTGACTGACACGTTCCACTGTTTTGTCATGGATAATAATGGGAGCCAGATCCAGGATGTGTGAATGAGTTTTGTCCACATTCAGCTCCAGACTGTTACTTTGTTAATATTACAAAATAGTAGAGTCAATACAATAACAAAATACATTTATTGAAGAAATGTTATTCAAATTCATGATTCATTTATTCATGATTTTTTATGCAGCAATGGAGTTCTTTCACCTGTGTTAGACTTTGACCCTTGAGTTTCAGAGTAGTTTCAGAGTAAAAGAAAAACTTTCATTAGTGTAAAATTACAATAATTCTTCTGTTGTTGACGATGCTGCCATTTCACTCTGAGTGGCATTAAAAAGTCTTAAAACCGTCTTAAATTTCACAAGACAAAACCTGGAGCTACCCTGATTTAGGCAGATAGTCGTGGTGAGGTTGACTCACTGATGTTTGAACAGAGCTTCAGAATGGGAAAGAAAAAGGATTTGAGTAACTTGTAACATGGACTGGTCTGAGTATTTTAAAAGCTGCTCATCTACTTGTATATTTTACACCATTTTAAGGGTTCACAGAGAATAAAAAATATGCAGTAAAAGAAAGTTCTGTGGTGAAAATACCTTCAGAGAGATTCGTCAGAGAAGAATGGCCAGACTAATTCCAGATGAAAGAAAGGCAACAGTAACTAAAATAACTACAGAAGTCCACACTTGTGCCACTTTATTAGATACAAGTGCCCCTAATAAAACGGCCAGTGAGTGTAAATTGGTTTTATGTTTATATGGTCATACAAAATCTGGAAAAGTTATGTTAACTTGCACTTTCCATGTTCTGGAAATGTTTTAAAGAATTGTTTGGTTAAAATTTTGGAAAGGTTATAGAAATTTAAATAAAGTTTCAAATATTTACCTCCCAAAATTATCAGTCAGTTATAATTTTTTGTAATATTATTACACTGTAAAAAAAAAAATCTGTAAATTTTACGGTAAAAAATTGGCAGCTGTGGTTGCCAGAATTCTACCGTAAAAACTACAAGAGGCCTGTATTTCATTTTACAGTATAATTTTATCACAAATGTTGTTTTTACAGTTTTTGACTTGAGTTTTTATTATTATTTACTGCAAAATAAAGTTATCTTTCAAAAAAATAGGTTAATGTATATTTTAGTGTGTGACTTAACTTTTAATCAACATTTACTGTAAAATTTAAAGTTATCTTTCAAAAAAATAGATTAATGTATATTTTAGTTTGTGACTTATGTTTTAATCAACATTTACTGTAAAATTTAAAGTTATCTTTTGAAAAGGTGTTAAACTGTAATAAACACAGGACTCGATTTTTTTAACAGTGCTATACTGTATACATTACAAAAAAGAAAACTAAAAAATACAATTTTGCCTTATTTTTAATATTACAGGTAATTACCGTAACCAAAACAGTATTTTACCGATATATCAACTACGGTCTTTTGCTGTTGAGATTTTACAGATTTTTACCATGAAATCTACAGATATTTTTTACAGTGTAGCAATGCATTAAGGTATACTCCATGTTTAAATAAAAAAAATATATATATTATTTGGCAAAAAGTGTAGGAAATGTATGAAAAGCTGACCAAGTCTTCAAGTATCAAGGTTACTGATAGATTTGTGTTTTTTACAGGAAGTGGTCCGTGCCTCTATCCTGACCAATCAGATCCCTCGAGCGCAGGCCGTGCTGAGGAGAAGGGGCCAATCAGAGCACAGACTGTCGGCTCTGAAGATGGAGGGGCTGCGTCAGGTTTACTCCAGTCTGCAGCAGCGAGACCTGCAGACGGCCAACGCGCTGCTCGTAAACATGGTCAGGATACAGTTACTGTTGTTTCATTCACTTCACTCAGCGCATGAACCATCATCAGATCCTCAAATACAATATATAGGGAATATATAGGGAATAGTCACCAGCTCCTTCAGTAGATCCAAGCAGATCGGACAACACAAGGCCTCTTGGTTGAGTGCTTTCTCTGCCCTTTCTAACTCGATAGCAGCGTGGTTTCTCTTTGGCAGAAATGAAACCTAAGTGTCGTGGGACTGGTCTGGGAGGAGACAGGCTCCACCCACTGCTCTGTGTAGATCTGATGAGAAAGCTGGAGGCACAGACTGAGGGAGAGGTTACAACACAATAGTTTTGACAACAACTGTAGACGAGATGTCCATCTCAGAAGTTTTCATGACATGTGGAATCTTTTATTCACAGAATAAAATATAAATGTGGTATGAAGTTCAAGCATTTTATAAAAATAGGGCACAAACTGAAAATACTGATGTCATATTGGTCTTACGCTGAGGTTATTATGCCATCAGAGTAACTTTGTTTTACAGTTTTAGTGTTGTCTGTTTATAGGGTTTCAGTGTGAAGAGGCAGCTCCACAGTATTTGCCAGTACACTGACGACAAAGATCTCCGGGAGTTTGTGGTGAGTCACACATTTCCCATGACACACTAAACAACTCAAAGCACCTTTGATGCATACTTTTCATAAAAAAAGACCCAGACAGTCAGAGAAATTGTCATTCAGTGACAAACTAAGCAGAAAGCCACTCTATAACCACTGAAAACAAATCCAACATTTGTTTGCTTGAATTACTGTACTCAGTTTGTGTTAGGATTGCTCCATCGGTTGATACTTTTATCACTTTGGGGGTCACCTCAGCAAATCATCTGCCTCCTAGTGTGCAGTGTATGGCATATTAGGTTGGTATCCTCTCCATTTATCCAGGCTTAGGACTAGAGCCCAACTGATATGGATTTTTTGAGGCCGATGCCGATACAGATATTTGGTAATAAAAAATACCAATATCCGATATATTGGCCCATTCAGTATTTTATAGCATTTTTCTTTCTTCTCTTGTTTACATGAATATGGCGTGCACACCCCAGGCCACTTTATTAGACTTCATCTTTCATCAGAGAACATCGTTTTAGAAAACTGCTAATTGTTCTTTATGCTCATTGTTATGTAGATTGTAGTGGGTATTATTATGTATTTTATTTATTTATTTTATTTAGTTTTAACTAAGTTCGTTTAACTTAAATTTTATTTAAACTTGCTGTGCAAGTCGAGCAAGGGGAGAACTACAAAATTCATTTTAAATTTTTGTTCTATAAGGTTCTATGGCAGAGAAATTTGTAAATATTTTAATTGCTGTTTTGAGCTTTTCAGGCCATGAGATTTGGGCTGTTTCCTATGAACTGCAGAGTAAGCGCCAAACTGCTTGGAAACACTGAGTTGGAGCCAGCGCCCTCTGCTGGATAAATAGCAGAAGCCTATCATTTGCAAGTAAACAGGTCTTATTCCAGCACACAGTAAAAATAGTGATATCAGCGGTTATCAGCCAGATGTAGGCCGATAGCTGATATCTAATGGCTATATCAGCTGATAATATCGGCCAGGCTCTTCTTAAGACTGACAGAAGCAATACTCTGGCTTGTGACCCTTGTGGCTGGATTAGTGTTAGCTACTAATTGTGTGAATGTCTTAACCTGAATGAATGGATGTTTTGTTTTCTCAATGGATACATCAAAAAATAAAACAATAATTCTGTTGGCTTCATTACTGATTCTACTATAGGGGGTCCCAAACTCAGATAAATGGAGAAAATTGTTCTAAATTAAACAGATATCACTAACAAGACAGTGAGCAAAGATGTATGTATTTTAGAGATGGTGTTATTGAGGAAAAGACAGGAGGCAGAGCTGAAGATGTTGAGTTTTTTTTTTTTTTTCATGTTGAGGATTGATAGAATTTGGAAAAGTCCATCAAAAGACAACTTTTAAATGTTTTGGAGATAAAGAGAGAGAGGCCATATTAAATGGTTTGGACATGTACAGAGGAGGCATAGTGAGGGTAGAAGGATGGTATCGAAGGATTAAATGGGAGATTTATGGAGAACATGAAGTTAGTTGGTGTGAGAGAAGAGGATACAGGGCAGAGGGTGAACTGGAGGCACAGAATTTATTGTGGCGACCCCTGAAAGAAAACAGAGAAAAGGAAAGAAGAGATATACATTTGACATTTTTCTATATCGATATCTATCTTCTATCTATTATATATTTATAACACTGAACAAATGAACCATAAAAAATATTCTGTTACCCTGATTACCAATTGGTTGCTATTTCAGGTTGAAGAGCTTTTGAGGAGGAGATATTTTACCGAAGATGAAGCAAAAAGTCTTTCCTTTATCAGGGAAATGGAGAAGCTGGGTTCACTTTCTGTCCTTCAGTATCCATTAAAGACACCAACACCAAGGTAAAAAATAAAAACAGTTTTACCACTTCTTAAATGTAATGTTTCCATTATACAATAGTCCCACATACTGTATTTTTAAAATTATTGACACTGATTAAATTTTAATAGCATGTTTTGAAAAGTTCTTATTTATGTAAAAGGTAACATTGTGCGGTACCTGTGCACTGGAGGGTACCTCACCTAAGATCTACAGTCAGGATAAGCTCCAGGACCTGGAGCGTAAGAAGATGATAGAAATAATAATAATTACAATTCATACTACCAGTGTAACAATATGTTTTTGCTACAATACGATACGTATCGATTAGAATCGTTTCACTCTGATTCTAAATCAAGCTGATTTAGAACGATGTGATTTGATACAGTTCATCACATTCATATTGATAATTGATAAAGCAACTTTTTGCCAAAAATCATCAAAGTATATTCTAAAATTGAGCATTGCGGCCAGAATTGATTATGTCCAACAGACACAGAGAGAAGAAAAGTTTAATATTTTAATTTCATTAAAAACACAAAAATTACATCTAAAAAGACATATCTGGTTTTATTTTAACATGCAAACTTACTAATGAATCCTAAATATTTATATTTACGATTAAGTGCAAGGTAATGCGTATTGATATAGTTGTATTGTAGGAATAAAATCTCTACACTGATATCGTATCATTACACCCCTAATTCAAATGTATTGTATTAGGTTTTCCTGTTTGTTTGTTTGTTTGTTTGTTGTCTGTTCGCTACAATATATTCTCTGCCTCCACTTAGCCCTCTCCTCTGCATCCTCTTCTCTCACACCAACTAACTTCATGTCCTCTTTCACCACATCCATAACGCTCCTCTTTGGTCTTCCTCTAGGCCTCCAGCCCTAACCTCAGCAGACTTCTACACATATTCACTGTGACTTTAACTCCACAACACGAGCTGTCCCTCTGATGGACTCATTCCTAATCCTATCCATTCCCATCATGAACACAGAAAACCTCAACATCTTCAGCTCTGCCTCCCACATCTTTCCTTTCATTCTTGCTCACCACACTCTGTTGCTCTGGATGGTTCCCTCTAAGAATCAAAAATGTTCACCTTATTCACCTCTTCTCCCTCTAAACATGTTTCTCATCTTTGCTTTCTGATGTGTTGCAGAGCTCTTCACATGGTCAACACTGAGGAGACGAGTGATGAGGTTATAAAGGAGCTTGCGGTTCACAGGAGGTTTGAAGATTCAGGTTTGTGGGTGGATGTGAGGCTGGACTGGGTCAAAAACTGGGACCAGAGCAGCCAGACCGAAGTCCTACTGTCCCGGCTGAAGCATACAGGTAAGACACACTGGATTATACACACACATCAGGCATAATATTACGACCACCTGCCTATTATTGGTGGTTATTATCTGTTATCAGTGGTTTTGCTGTTTCTAATTTTACTTTCCCTCCCGGTTTGTCGTTGTCCCAGAGCTGACTTCCTGTGACGCGACCGTCTTGTGGCGATACCTGACCTCTCTCCATGACCAGCAGCGCGTGGTAGAGTGGGTCCAGAGCAGTGGTGCCCCCCAGTGGCCGGAGTTAACCCCAGAGCTGGTCAACGACAGCACAGCCTGCAGCACGTTCATGAGGGAGGACATACTGGACCGGCTGGCCAGGTGCAGCAACTTTACTTTTTCTGCATTGACAAACCATGAACCTTACAGAAACTTGCATCTTTTTAAATGCATTTTTAATACCATATTTTCAGCACTATAAGGCGCAACGGATTATAAGGCGCACCTTCAATGAATGGCCTATTTTAAAACTGTTTTCATATATAGGGCGCACCGCATTATAAGGCGCATCCACTAGATGGCGCTGCGCTAAAGGGAATGTCAATAAAACAATCAGATAAGTCAGTCAGTCAAACTTTATTAATAGAATACAAACCAGCGTTCTTACAACTCCCTCGTTGAAAACAATGTATTTCCAACTCCATTTGTCACAGTAAAAAGTAGGGCTGTGCGGTGACCGCATTATCGTCATACCGCGCTCTTAGTAATCCAACAGCATTGGGGCACAAGCGACCGCGGTAACCGCAGTTTATCATTTTAATGATGCACTAATGGGATGCACAGTTTAATTTTACTGTAAACCATGAAGCATTTAATGTTTACGCACGTATATGCGCCCAGAGACGCTGGGAGTGGAGAACGGAGGGTTAATGGTGAGAAAGGAAAAGGCTTCTGCAGGAGCTGCGCTGCTTCATTGAAGCTAAAGGCTGATTTATACTTCCGCGTCTTCCTGACGCCAAACTACCGCAGTTGGCTCGACGGCGTTGAAAACCCTTGTTGTTTCATGCAGTGCCATTTCATCGCGAGACCAAGCAACCGATCACAGCGCTTGCGGTCCGCGGCGCCTCGACGCATAGTTACATTTTTGGCCCGGTGCACGTCAGGGCTGCGGCGTAGGTTTTGAGAGGGCTCGCGGAGCTTCGCCGTCGATTTGACATGGAAGTATAAATCAACGTTTAACCGCTTCCCAAGCAGATACTGGGCTTACGCGTTACTCAGAGCAGGAGCCGTAGACTTGACTGACGATCCACTCACCTGGTGACGCGATCACTACGTGAGGTTTTTCTCTGCCCTCTCACCTGCCGCAGGTGCGTGTGTGACACAGTAGCTCTGTAGAGTCTGTGCTGCGGGGAGCACGGCTAGCCTCCTAAGCTCATCTCTCAAATCACAAAAGGTGAACATGTGGGTTTTTCTAAAGCTGCCACGTTACACGCACTACAAGGGCATTCACTCGTGCCTGACTCATTTTTGTTAAAGCAGAGGCTTAACTATATAATTAGCTTATAATCAAAATTTGTTTGGACATGTCATTTTTTCAGGTGTTATTATTAGCTTATGCTATTCCGCCTATACTGCACACCACGGTGTTGAGCCGCATATAATTACTGCAGGGGAAATTCTCTCACCGCGACAGCACTAGTTCAAAGCTACATGAACAGCGTTCGAGCGCTCAGTTTTCTGTCCCCTCAATGTCACAACTCTTCTACTGAGATGGAGCAAAGGCCGCGCCTCCTTGTTCTTTTGCGGCAGGATCCATAAACACGCCTATGGCACACATGAACAGCTGGGACTGGAATTCCCCTTTACCGTTTTTACTGCTGTCACTTCGGCGACGCCCCCTGAATACGGTAGCCATAATTAACCAACATTGATCCATATATAAGGTGCATTGGATTATAAGGCGCACTGTCGGTTTTTGAGAAAATTAAAGGCTTTTAGGTGCGCCTTATAGTGCGGAAAATACGGTAAGTAAATAAAACTATAACCTTGCCTGGAGTTTCCGAGCTCATCTGACTGTTGTTAATATCGTGTGTTTGATTTATTTCAGGAGAGGCGTGTTCATCCCAGAGGAGTTGTGTGATCTGGAGCGTCTCTTATGGCGCGTGGCTCAGGGCGGGGGAGTGATGTCTGAGTCCAGTCCGGTCCCGTCGTACCGGTCCGCTCAGGGCCTGGACTTTCACTGTGTCTTCATCAGCTTCTGTTTGGACCACGGCCTTAAATACCTGCTCTACACCTACCTCCAGCACTACAGGTTGGTCTGAAGTACTCGGGCTTTTGGGTTAAAAGAAATTGTCAAATGTTTTGCAAATGTCATAAAACAATACTGTATTCACATATATCCAGTAATAATAATAAACACTAATAACAATAATAACCAAACACACAATCACACTGACGCATTAATGCAGGAAAGGTGGGGGAAGTGTCTTGCCCAAGGACATAACGGCTGGTAGTGGAGATTGCTCCACCAACCTTCCTGTTAGTAGGTGAATGGCTCTACCTACTGAGCTATTGCCACCCATTTAACTTTAAAAGCTGTAAATGCCACTGTAAATGTTTTTATCAGTACATACTGCAAAAAATCTATATCTAGATTAGTTAAAATGACTTGAATTCAGATTATTAATAGTATTCATAAGAGTAATTTTCACTACATTAGATTAATTTTACTTATTAGGCGAGATTATTAGTCTTGTTTCAAGTTATTTCTTTCCTATTTCAAGCTATCATCTGTCTGTGGAGTAAGAAAATTCCACTTCCAATGGAAAGAGAAGATAAAGTAGCTTGAAACAAGAAAGAAATAACATGAAACAAGTCAAATATCTACCGATAAGTAACCTAATAAGTAAATAAATGTAATCTAGTGAAAATTGCTCAAATCAAGAATTATAGTCTGAATTGAAGCAATTTTAACTAATGTAGATATTCTTTTGTGGAAATTCATACTGTGTTCTTAAGTAAACTACTGTTCAAAAGTTTCTTTCATCAGACAGGAGTGTTTGTTTACCTGCTTTACTAGTTTCGGATACTTCCTGTAGCCTTTGTCAGAAGCGTCACGTGATGTCGCTGTGACGTGTCTTGTAGGCTGCTGATGTTGTTTTGTCAGACAGTAGGGAAAGCTTGCGCCCCCTGCTGTCAGACACCCTCTCCAGGACCGCATCCCAGGTGTGGGATAAGGTGTAAGCTCCCTCGTCCCGGTTCATAGTCCCTGGTGCCCGTTTCCTAATTTCAATGGCCTCCCTGATCCAGCGGTGGTACTTGTTGCTTTCAGCACGGATGACCCTGGCATTGTTCCAGTCCATGACATGATTTTCCCTTTTACAGAGGTCAGATATGGCTGATTTGAGATTTTCTTGTTCTGCTTGTTCTTTGATCGCTCGTTTGTCTGTTTGATGTTTCCTTTTCACATTCTGTCTGGTGTTCCTTCTTCTGTGTTCTGTGTTAACAACTAGTAAAGCAGGTAAACAAACACTCCTGTCTGACTAAAAGAAACTTTTGAACAGTAATGTAGATATTGATTTTTTTTTTTTTTTTTTTTTGCAGTGCAATTAATATTTACAGCCTTTTGTTGCCTTGTCCCAAACTAGAGACGTGTTAATGCTATCAAATTTACAAGTAGCTTTGTTTTTTTTCATGAAATGGTAAATAATTATGACACCTGATTTGTTCTTTATGATCTATTGGGAAAAAAATATGATTTTGATTTTTAGATTTGTAGTTAAAGTCATTAAAGTAGGCTCCTGCGGTCCACAGCGGGAATAAGCAGAAGAAGATGAGTTTTTTCCATTTGCAGTAGCCTCTCAATGTGTTTTTTAATAGTTCAGTGGAATTCATTTTAAACTATTTTGGCATTTCCTCAGCTATACTTCCTTCTTTTGCCTTGGATCAAAAAAACTAATTTTAACTTGCTAGTCCCCAAAACTTACAGTAACTTTATCAGCAAGGTTTTAAGAGCTTAATGCAACAGCTTTGAATAAAATTAACACTGACTAAACTTTTTAATTAATTTTAAAAGTGTCTTTACTTTTTCTTTTTTTTTTTTTTTTAAAGGTTGACTCCTAGAAACTGCCCACTCTTGTCCAACCAGAGTCTGTTCGCGAGCCATCCCTGGTTTGAGATGCTCATCAAAATCCAGGAGATTACCAAAGACCTATCAGGTACCTCACAAAAAATCATTTCAGTTCAAGGCAGATGATTTGCTGTGGTGAGCCAAATGGAAAAGATTGTGTAATAAAACTATTTTTTCTTCCTCCAGACCCAGGGCTGCTGTTCCAGGCCAGTCTAACCAGCGCTCAGGTGCTGTTACCCGGGAGCCAGGCCTCTCTCAGCAGCCTGCTCTTAGAGGGACACAGTCTGCTGGCTCTGGCCGCCATTATGTTCGCTCCAGGAGGAATCGACCAGGTAAAAAAAAAAAAAGAAAAAGAAACAACCAATCAATCACAGGGCTCTGTGCCAAAAGCAACCACAATTCTCCAATTCTTTCTTTATTAGAATTTTTATAAAGGAAAAAGTGCATAAAGCATAAACTTTGGGGTGTGCCTTCTCTTACATCACAAGAATAAAGCTTTAGACTAAGCAATAAAAAAAGGAAAAAAAAGAGGTTTCCAACAAAGTACAGGTGTTATGTACTCAATCCATCTTCCCCATCTGTCCTGAAATGTATCTTGTCATGTTCTAATACAGAAAGTTATCTTTTCCATCTTAAAAACATCATAGACAATATCAATCCAGTCATCATCATAGGCTTTTGCGGCTTAAGCCATTTCCTAGTGATGGCTTTCCTGGCAGGTTCACTCAAAATCTGAAGCAAATATTTCACCTTTTGTCACATTTTCTACCCTAAAAACACGGCAAACAGAATTCATTTCACATTTTCTTCAATTATGGCTTGGATTATGCAACAGTATAGCCAACAAATGCATACCCTTTAAACAGTAACACACCTCCTGGTTTAGACCTAGTTTAGTTTAGCTTTAGTCCTGGCTTTGCCCTGTTCTGTACTCAATTTTTTCTCTGTTATCTTTTATTATTTTGTTCTTGTTGTGGTCAGATCCTGGTGGAAGGTGAAAGGTCGGGTCGCTCTGAGAGGACAGTGGACCCCCAGCTCCTGAAGATGGCGCTGTCGGCTTATCCCAAACTCAAAGCTGCCCTGTTCCCATCTGGGCCCAGAGGAAACAACCCACCTCAGGACATCTCTGTCTACCACCTTCTGCAGGTAAATTATTATAGCTGACATCCAAACTATGGAGTTATTTTGGTGCCAATGCTTAAAGATACACTGCCCATTTTTTCCCTGTGTATTTTTAGGAAAACTAATTATTCTAGAGTTTATATTTTTATCTTTTTTATTGAACATTTCTGTAAAAAATTATCCAATTGAGATTCGCAGATTCCTTTCTGAAGAGATTTCTGGCGAAGAGGCGTCAACAACACACAACCCACATTTCATACAAATTAAAATAAAACCATGAGAAATAGATAGACAGATGGACAAAGAGATAAAATTTAAAGACACATTTAGAAGCAGTGGCAAGTTAGTGATTGCATCTCTAGGCTCTTCAAAATAATCTAAACAGACAAGATATTGGAGTTTTAAGGGCCTTTCAGTAAACAATTCCAGTCTGTAGGAGCACGATACTCAAAAGACATTTTTTTCAGTCTCTGTCTTTACACCTGGGACAGTGCGATATTTGATAACTATATTGAAAATCGCGATAACGATATTATTGCAATATTTGAAAATAGAGCCTACTTTTCAAACATAGTAAGTTAAATTCACTACATTTCACAAAAATGTAAGTTCCTGTATTTACAAGTCAAAACAGCGACAAAATCAAAACTTAACACAGACTAAACCAGGAATAAAACAAGGCTAAGCTGTGACTAAATTCATTAAATTACCACTAAAACTGAGACTTTTTAAACATTTTTATTTAGTCACAGCATGTTTTCTTTTAGGGCTCTGGTGGAAAATTATTCTTCAGTGTAAATCTCTATCACAATAACGCTATGTTCTTCCATCTGATATATTTAGATTCTTGCGATACGGATATTGCATTTGCTGATATTGCGATAATGATAATTTTGCGATATATTGTGCAGCCCTAGCGTAAAGTCCATCAGACCTCTGCTGAAGATACACACTCAGATACGGAGGTCTATACCTTTTGTTAACCCACGGGTCGCCAGAGCAGGCCATCGGACCCAGGAGCACAGGTCACAGTGATGGGTTCGAGGTCTGTAGTTTGTTAAATGAAATAAAAGACAAGTATATAAGAGAAGAGGGGAAGACCTTTTTTGAGCTAGCACTTTTTTCACATTGGCCTGTGTTGCTTTAAAAAATAATTCCTTTTTGACAACAAGGGCTGCACAGTAATATAAAAACATGCAATACTAACTATACAAACTGTTACATATTTCAAAAACAGCATGATTGGTGATATTAGATATATTTAATATGATTAAGGTTTTATTAACCATAGACATAGTAAAGGTTCAATTAAATTTGAATTTATGAAGAGATGCAAGGCTCTGGACTCACTGGTCAAACAGAACTTACTGAATACTAAAATAAACCAGGACTTGTCCAGGTCTAAACTAGGTCTAAACCTGAGTACGTCAGAGGGACAGCTCATGTTAGATGTTTCAGAGATAAGGTCAGATTTTCCAGATTAAGATGGTTTGGACATGTACAGAGGAGGGATAGTGAATACATGAGCAGAAGGATGCAGAGGTTCGAGCTGCCAGACAGGAGGCCTAGTGGAAGACAGAAGAAAAAGATTTAGGCATTGTTATTGCTATATAGTAAACAACAGATGTTGGAGTTAAGTTTATGTATTTTGCAGTCTCTTCATCCCTTGGATCCATCCAAACTCTTCAGCTGGCAGACGGCAAACACCCTCAACTCGACCGGTAAGATCCTTGCAAACTTATTATAACGGTATCTCCAGGGTTTTCCAGGTGAAATTTACACCTTTTAGGACGTTTTTCATGCTACTTATGATTTACTTAATGTCATCTTCACATACAGAAAATATAAATACTGACATATGTATTTACTCAAAGCCACATTTTTGCCAAGTAATACTCAAAGGATGAGTTATGGCTATGTGACCCTTACTTCTAATTACATGTCTTGCTTTTTGTGTGAAGATGACACAAATTATAAAGGTTTGTGATAATGTATATGCATAAATGGAAAGGGTTGCATCAGGAAGGTTACCTTGCACAGCAAGCTGGATTGTCGTGAAATTTGTGAGTTCACAAATTCATGAAAGCCATCTTGTCAGGCTTCCATTGATCAGTATGATCCATTTGGGTTTGAGCCTGTGGCAGCCGAGCCAATGGCGTGAGTTGGCGGGTTTTAGGTTTGCCAACAACAAGAAGCTCTTTTAGCGATATTTGTTAATAACATGGCGACGCAGAAAACCTTAAGGTATGCTGCTCTACATTTACAAAAACAGCAAAAATCTTTACTGTGTTGTTTTCCTGTCATAGCAGTTTGTTGTTTGTTGTGTTTGTAGCTACAAAGCTGGTGCTTTATCCAATCACCTCAAGTATTCTTCTGAAAGTCCCGCCCTGTCACAAACGTTTTCAACGGGAGCCATTCCAGATTGATATAATGTTAGCAACTCTGTGCTAACGTTATATCAATCTGGCTTTTGCCAGGTTATCCGCAAGTGTGAATATCTTAAATATGTGAATCACTGCACAGCAAAAGACAAAGAATTTGCTGCGGTGACTCCAAACGAAAAAGCCAAAAGCAAGAAGAGTAGGGTAATAAAAATGTGTTATTCTAAGTTAATATTTTGTGTTTTCCTCTTCATCAGAAACCTCAGAGCTGCCTCACTTCTCCAGCCCTCACCTGGTCAGTAAGTTCGCTCTTGTGGAGAACCTGGACTTCCTGTATTTCCTCCGTCACGGCCGACCGTCCTTCGCTTACGGCACATTCCTCGTCCAACAACTCAGCGCCTGCAGTGACGTCAAGCTGCTGTGAGGACAATTTTCAACCTTATTCTCAAAATACTCATCTGTTAGAGATGTTATTATTCAACAGTGAATCAGAGCGTCCCTTATTGGAGTGTGCCAGCCCATATGCCATCATAAACCTGTTTTGTTCACAGACGATTTCAATGCAATGTTTTTCTGTTTGTAAACAGAATGGCTGCCATAAACTTAGCAGACCACAATACATTTTCTATAGAAGCAGAAATATAGCAAAATATTAATATTCAAGACGATGACAACCAATCAACTGCATGTGTGTAAAGTCAGAGCCTGGTTAGAAAACATTAACAAGTGTGTCAATGTTTAGTCGGTTTCTTTAATATAGCAGATAGTGTTTATAATTAGCATATAAGCTAAAAGTTACTTAAGATGCATTTCTTAATTTTAATGTTATGCTGGACATGGATTTACAGAAATGTTGTAGGCCACGGTGTTTATTCAGATTTAATAATCATTCTTCACAATTCCGCACCGTTGCCAGCAGGGGGTGACAGACACCTAATCCAAGCGTTCTCTGCAAAGTAAAAGTAACAGCTTCCTCATAAAAATGAATGGGGAACAACTCGTGTTGCCTGGAAATTCCAGACTCACTGCTGTACCAGCGGATGAGTCTGGTCGCCTTAGAATCAATTCGATTTCTAGGGCGGAGCAAACCCGAATTAACGGACAGCAGAGTTAGCCAATCAGAAAATGGCGGACGTGACGTTAACAAAGCAATAAGAACGTGAGAAAGTAAAAAAATGGAGTAGTGAAGCCACGAGGGAGGAACGAGAGAGTTATTTCAACATTACCGTACCATACGCTGAATGAAACAAACTCTCCGCTCCTCGGTGCGCCATCATTATTGTTGTCGGTGAGGAGATGCGTACGAGTGACGCTGCTCGCGAAGAACACGTGACTTAAATAAACCAATCAAAATGCACGGTACGCTTGGGATTTGAGTAAACCACTGCGGACGGCGTGGTGACCAGACTGATATTTCTCTGTAGAATAACACAGAGACATGGCTCTGGATTTTCCAGGCAACAACTCGTGTGCCTGTTCAACTTATTTAAATGCGTCACCTGTGGAAGAGTTTATACTATTAGATGATTACACAGGTCTTCTTTGAGGTAAAAAAAAAAAAAAAAAAAAAATCAGGTACCGTATTTTCCGGACTATAAGTCGCACTAGCCAAAAAATGCATAATGATGAAAAAAATGTATATAAGTCACACTGGACTATAAGCATTGCATTTTTAGGGGGGAAATTTATTTTACAAAATCCAACACCAAGAACAGACATTTCATCTTAAATAGAATAAATAGGCTGAATAGGTGTGTGGTTTGCTAACGTAACACACTGATGGTTATTCAGCTACATGAAGCATAAACAACGAACTGAATAGGTGTCTCGTATGTTAACGTAATATATTAACAGTTATTCACATAACTATAGCATAAAGAACATAATATAACAAGTTCACCAAACTCACCATCTCACTCCTAATCACTAAATCCTTTAAATTCTTCATCCTCGGTGTCGCTTCCGAACAACTCCGCCAACTCCGGAGGTAGACGAAGCGCCGCTTCCTCCTCTGCGTGGCTGTCGTCAGACTCAGCATCAGTTCCATTTCCAATTATTCTGTTCTTTCTCAGTTGTCTTTATAGCCTAAGTTGTTAGTGGTAATGTTTACATTTTAAATTGTCAGTGGTACAGGTGCAGCAGATGCTGGTACACAAGCCTAGAGCGCCCTCTAACCAACACCTGAAATATTTTAATATATAAGTAACACCTGAGTATACGTCGCACCCCTAGCCAGACGATGAAAAAAAATGCAACTTATATTCCGGAAAGTACGGTAGTTTGAACGCCACACTTCCTCTTTATTGACTGTTCTTCTCTTTTACCCCCTCACATGTCCCAGTCTGCAGCAGGCGTGGCAGCAGGTCTACCGTTTGGCCCTTCAGTATTTCAACACGCCCTCGGTCTGCTCGGCAGCCGTGTGCTTCTGCGAGCTGCTGGGACTGTGCAGCCTCCAGCTCAGAGTGGACGTCAGAGCCATGAGCACCGTCCTGCAACACTGGAGCCAGCAGGACACGCTCTCCACCCCCTCACAGCCCCTGCACGCTCTCGGTAAAACACGACGACACGTGGCTTCAGCTCTGCCTCCTGTCTTTTCCTCAGTTCCTCTTGTATAAAGCAATAAAAAGGTTTGATAACACATTGGTTAATAAGATGGACAAAGTAAAGCCAGGCACATAGCAAAGAAACTGTAGTGAGATTAAGGATTAGGTAAAACATTTTGGCAAGCAACAGGTCATCTTTGTACTTATGGGTTACAACTTTTTACAAATTACATTATTATAAATGAATGTGCTTTTTTACATGTAGCACATAATTTACAAGTTAACCCTCCTTTAAAAAAAAATCACATTCTTCCCTTAAAGCCCTTTTAGCTCACTGGGGAACATTTAAAAATATAAAACACAAGGAAAAACCTTTTTTTTTTTTTTTTTTTTTTTTTTTTTTAATCATTAACCCCTGTCCTCATCATACAGAGCAAAACTGAATTTATTTTTTAAAGTTTTAACCCCTAAATACCGTTGTTTACCGTATTTTCCGCACTATAGGGCACTCCGGATTATAGATGAATGGTCTATTTTCAAACTTTTTTCACATATAAAGTGCTCCGGACTAAAAGGCGAAACAAAACAGTCAGATAACTCAGTCAAACTTTATTCAACGCGTTCACCATAACTCCCAAACTTGTTCAGTTGTAACGCGTGAATAAAAAACACAATCTGAGACGGCTAAACCAAACGATAGCATATTCACAATAACTCATAACTGTTCAGTTAACGTTATAACAAAATACAACACAATACACTCACTTTTTCAGTTCATTCCTCGTCCACAAATCCCTCAAATTCTTCATCTTCAGTGTCCGAGTTAAACAGTTGGGCGATTACAAAATGATGGTGAAGCACAGTGTGTATTACTCCGCGATGCTCCCGTAAATAAATTCATATATAAGGCGTTTTTTGAGAAGATTGAAGGCTTTTAAGTGTGCCCTATAGTGCGGGAAATACGGTACACATTTATCACGTTTGTAAATAAAACATGAATTATTTACTCTTTAAAGATGCAAAGAGTTTTTTGTTTGTGCAGCCATTACCAGCCCCCTGTAGGTCACTGATTAGCCCTAACACTGATTTTAATACATTTTATTTCTTGTTCCATTACAAAAAAGGGCTGAAACTCTCACTCTTCCTCCCAAAGCCCTAAAAGGAAATATATTTCTCACAATGCAATGAGAAAATGGTGGATCTGGTGGTGATTTTTTTGTGTGTGTGTATTTTTTAGCCTCTGACTGACTGGTTACAGAGGAATTAATCATTTAACATTTCTGTATTGTGAAAATAAGCAATTTTAATGTAAGTCAATGGGACCAAAAAGGGCTTTAAGAGGAAGAATGTGAGCTTTTTATCTAGACAGTAGAGCATTGAGGTTTTTTTCTTCTGTGACGCTGAAATTCGAAAATGTATTAATGAACATCTTTGTCAAATATCATCATCCTAGCATAAGAAATGCCAAAATTAGACTCAAAAATACATTTGTAAAACCTTAAAAGGGTGAAAAATAGACAAATGTCCTGGCTTTAATTGCATTTACTCACAGTGATATGATGCAGTACTATGTGTATAACTAATAATGTAACAGAGCAGAGTGTGGCTATAAAATGAGCTGTTGACCTCTCATATTCATTTTGTGTTGAAAGTGTCTAAAGGTATGAAGCTTGTGGAGGCGGAGCCAGGAGCAGCGGGGGAGCTGATTGGTCACTTAGAGGCTGCTGTGTGTGACAGTCTGGAGCAAAAGGGAGTCGGGAGGTGAGCTGTACATCGAATATAACCACTACTAAGAAAGAAATAGTCTTATGTTGACTGATTGTCTTGTTCGTTGTCCTCAGGTCTTCGTATGAGGCTGCTCAGGAGTGGGCCCTCCCGGTTCAGTTCTGTCAGATCCACGGTCTGAAGCTCAGTTCTGTTTACCCCTCCCACTGCGCTGAGGACGGACAGTTCATCCACTTCCTGTTGTTCGTCCAGCTGCACAACTTCCCACCACAGCAGGTTAATACATTATAACCCTTAGCATAAAGAGTAACTCACTCCTGAAAACCTCTTTTTAACTGACAAGCTGAACAAATGGGGCTTTAGCAATACATCTCTCTGATTATGGTCCTATGTCTGACATTTTTACACAAACTGTTTCAGTTCCACATTTTTTGAGTGAGTTGAACAATAGCGACTTCTATTTAATGCTTCATAATAGATCCTTATGGCACATTTTTTTGGCAGACAGAGGTAGGCATAGACTACACGTAGGATCAAAAAGACAAACAAAACAAACCAAAAAAAGGGAAGGAAAAAGAAAAGTTGAGAAACTAAAAAATAAAACAACATACATTAAAGTTACACTGTGTAAGATTCCCGGTCTTGCGCCTCTAGAGGCCACAGGTGCCACTGCACCGTCGCAAAACGTAAACACTAGGGCCCCTCCTCCTTCTGAAACTGTGCGAGCGTGCGTCTATTTCCATCATTGTTTCAACTTTAGTTGACCTGCTGCTACCTTTGGAAGTTTGGACTGGATCTTCTATAGAGTTAGCGCTAGCGTTAGCTTATCAACAAATATCGCGCAATGGTCGCAGTAAAAACAACTAATAACTGTATGAAAAAGCACGTTCTAAAGAAAAAATATAGAGGCTAATTTACCTGCCCAACAATAAAGATGCAAAAACGTGATCCGATTTGCAGCCTTCTCTGTCTCTCATCTGACGCCAGCGAGCAAAAGTCTGTCCGATGTTGACTCTTGTCTGCGATCTGGTGCTGTCCCTTTCACATTTTCTTTTTCTTGCCTTGTCCGACATTGTCTTCATCTTCTTGTGTCCTTCGGCCCTGACGAACTGGCGAAAATAACAACGCTAAAAGTAGCTTCCTGGTTATACTGCGCCTCAAGTCGTTCCCTGTCACGTGACTCTTCCTCAACAGCGGAGCGCTCCCGGCCAAGTTGTGAGGGCGGTTTCTCAGTACAGAAGCCCCGCTCGCAGCAACAGATCGCGCCTCAGGCCTTATAATCGCTCAAAAAATCACAAAAACAAGTCAGTATGCCCCACATATTTAGGAGAAAAGTTACACAGTGTAACTTTAAATAAAACAAAGAAAACTGTTGAAAATCTTAAGGGCTAATTGAAAAATAGCATTCATTCAAATAAACGTTACAAATGTTAGCATTAGGGGCATAATGGAGACAGCAGGACACTTTCCTTGATAGCAGACAAGAATAGATTTCATTGTTTATAAAAGGAGTTGGTGGAACTTAATCTTTTCCAGCTTTAAAAACAAAAAGTAAATCATGTACCCATTGCACAAAGGTTGGTAGCAGGGGTTCTTTCTACTTAAAGAGAATTATACGACGGGGCCTAGAGTGATAAAAGCAATAATCAGATTTAGTTTTGGGAAATACCAAAGCAGAGGAATTTAGATAAGTTTAAACCTTTGATGTCGCTGTTTGAGTTAGATAAATTAGGTAGATAAATGCTTCATTGTCATTGCATTGGAGATTATGATTTATACCCAGACCTTAATGTGTGGAGGACATTCATTACAGTGTGTGGCATATTTTTACAGAAACAATCTTCAACTCTGCAAATCAAAAGCTTTTAATGACATTTTTACAGATTTGAGATGACGACAAATTCACCAAACCTTGAAGTTTTACTTTACCATGACATTATTTTGGGTTGTTGGTCACATACATCCTGTTCGTCTGTCCAGGTGCGGTCGCTGGCTGCTGAGTTCAGTCCCACCCTTCGGTCCCACTTGAACCTGGCCTTTCAGGACCTGCAGGTCTACAGTCCCAGGTGTGGAGGGTGTATAGAGGAGCACCCGGGGGGAACATCCTCTGCAGAAGAAGCTGCGAGCTCGGAGCCACCCAAGGAACTTTTCCAAGTCCTGCTGCAAAGCCAAAATGAGACCTGTCCTTCACGGTTTCTCCTGCAGGAGGCGCTTGTGCAGCACTGCCCCACTCTGGCTGTCCTCGCTGCATGTCACCAGGTAAAGTAGTCTTATGAATTAAAGATGAATTACCAAATTTTACTACTGCTGTTCCAGGAAATCTGTTAGCTGTAGCGTTTACAAGCACACACTAACAACAACAGTTTAGCTACTAGTGTTGTAGTCAAGACCGCACTAATCGAGACCAAGACCAGTTCGAGTCCTGAGTGAAACAAGACTTTCAGTGATTTTAATAATTATTTTAATGATCTAATGCAACAAACTCCACACAAAAAAACAGAGACAGATCATGTTCCTAGTTCTTCTGATGCAGAAAACTAATTACTCCAAAATTATGAACAAAAGCTTTTTCTGATAATGTTCTCAGAGACCTCCACATCTGAGACAAGACTGGGTAAAATTAGATTTGAGACCAAGACCGAGTAAAACTGCAGCCGAGACCGGTCCAACACTGCTTTTATTAACAAATACAAAACTCAATTTGCCAACTCAAAATAAAAACATGTTACAATCAGCTGAGATTTGGAGCTTACCTTAAACTTCTAGAGCTGAGTTTAGCTCCAGTTTTACTTCTTTTTTTCCTTTTAGCCCTGTTTCTGTGTAACAAGACGCATCTAACGCTAAAATACAGACTTTCTCTAACTTCCCCCAGCAACCATTATTCAACAGCCAATCGGAGTGCTCCTTATTGGAGTGTACCAGCAGATTAACATCTTTAAATACACAGTCCATACGACGTCTTAAGGTCTCGTTTTATTCACAGATGTTTTCTATTACAATATACTTCTAAATGATTACATGTTTCTTCCAATCCCAGAAAAATGTGTGTTGTTCCTGTTTAAGTTTATTACCATAGCTTTGGTCATAAATATACATAATTTTAATAAATGGCAAGGCTAAAAATTAGTAGTTGGATATGTAGTACTTGGTATTAAATTTAGTACCCCCGAAGTTTTTGAGTGAACTTTGACTCAGCAGGTTTCAGATTAATGGAGGCACATGGAGAGCCAACAATGTAGTCATTAATTCAGTGCTAATCAGTAAAGTAAAGGAAAAACAATTGGGAGAAGTTGGCTGGAAGTAGGAAGACTTTTTCTATAGTAAGACAATGATCTTAAGAAATTTCCAGAACTTTATTTACAAATCAAAGCAGCATTTTCTAATTAATTGCACTATTACTTTACATTAGGAAAGGGGAACTGCAACTTTTTTTTTAACCTTATTTAAACAGCTTTTTAGTCTGTGTGATGGCTGTGATGAGTTGTTGCAGGGTGAATAAAGCCCCCTCAAGTATCTTGGCAAAAAAAAAAAACAGCCTTGCAAGATTGGGCGAACCATCCTGGTGTCCGTGAAGTCTCAGGTCTGGCGAGAAAGTAGCTTGTTTGAACTTCTGAGGCTG
The DNA here is from genome assembly GCA_020698575.1 of Bostrychus sinensis. Taxonomy (NCBI): domain Eukaryota; kingdom Metazoa; phylum Chordata; class Actinopteri; order Gobiiformes; family Eleotridae; genus Bostrychus; species Bostrychus sinensis. Next base: position 6,897,940 of record CM036251.1, read on the forward strand.
CTGTATGAGACCAAAACAGCAAGGAATTGAGCAAAGTTACATGGTTCCACTTTTAAAAAAAAGTTCATCATTAACATCATCATCAGCTCTTTCATTAAACTAATTTTTTCCCCCAAATCTATACCAGCATCCAAGGACCAAACTAAAACTACAACTTCAAAGGTCAAAACTCGAAATACTAACAACAGCAGCCTCAGAGGGTCAAATGAAGTGTTAATATCAATTATTTAGATTATAAGTTGTCACAAGAATGCAGGGGTTTCTTATATTTTATGCAATGTCAGTAAAGCATGTCATCTATTTAATCTATGTAACTCAGACTTCAGACTTTCAAATTCAACAGTAGTATATGCAATCATTATAGTTAAAAGATATACCGTATTTTCCAGACTATAAGTCGCACAAGCCAAAAAATACATAATGAAGAAGAAAAAAACGTATGTAAGTCGCACTGGACTATAAGTCGTATTTTTGGGGGGAAATTTATTTTACAAAATCCGACACCAAGAACAGACATTTCATCTTGAAAGGCAAGTTATAGTAATAATAGAATAGAGAACAACAGGCTGAATAGGTGTGTGGTTTGCTAACGTAACACATTGATGGTTATTCAGCTACATGAAGCATAAACAACAAACTGAATAGGTGTCTCGTATGTTAACGTAATATATTAACAGTTATTCACATAACTATAGCATAAAGAACATAATATAACAAGTTCACCAAACTCACCATCTCACTCCTAATCACTAAATCCTTTAAATTCTTCATCCTCGGTGTCGCTTCTGAACAACTCCACCAACTCCGGAGGCAGACGAAGCGCCGCTTCCTCCTCTGCGTGGCTGTCGTCAGACTCAGCATCAGTTCCATTTCCAATTATTCTGCTCTTTCTCAGTTGTCTTTATAGCCTAAGTTGTTAGTGGTAATGTTTACATTTTAAATTGTCAGTGGTACAGGTGCAGCAGATGCTGGTACACAAGCCTAGAGCGCCCTCTAACCAACACCTGAAATATTTTAATATATAAGTCACACCTGAGTATACATCGCACCTCTAGCCAGACTATGAAAAAAGGTGCGACTTATACTCCAGAAAATAAGGTAATAAATGGTCTAATAATTATGATTCAGATTTCTTTATTCACTTGAGATATTGTTAAATTGTTATTTTATTATTCTTTCCATGTATCCTCTGTGGTACTGTGGGTTCTCTTCTATTCTTCCCATGCATGTATTCGGTTAATTGTTGACCCTGCATTGTCCCGTAGTAAATGATGAAGTAAATGGGGGTCTGTCAGTGTAGGTGTCCAAGTGTCAGCCCTGTGACTAACTGGCACTGCCGAGGGTGAACCCCGCCTAAAGCCCATAGCTGCTGGGATAGGCTCCAGCCACCCAAATATAGTTCATCAGCTCTAGTGTTATAATACACTACTGAAAATCCTAGTTATTCTTCATGCATGCCGTTCACCTTAATAATACAACATTTTACACAATGCCCCTTGCAACAACATGAAATTATTCATTGTTTGAGCAACTATGGGCTTTAGGTAGGGTATACCCTGGACAATGCCGAATTAACCATTCATATTCATCCACTCAGGGCAATTCAGAGTCACCAATTTATGCATGTGTGGTTCCGGCAGAGTGTGTTTCCTAGTAATGGTTTAATAATTTCACTTTAAGATTCAGGATGACAGTCAGCAACTTCAGAGTCTTTATGCCTCTTGTCTTAAAAGTGCCCCGCTTTTCCACAACTACCTATTGTTCCTTTGACAGCCATTAATTATTCATTCGAAGCGCAACAAAGTCTTCAAAATGACTTAAAATAAAAACAAGCCTGCCTATGAACGTTTCGAGATAACGTTAGCCATATTTTGTTCTTCAGTCACACAAATCCTCATTGCTTTTCACTAAAGCTTTGTATTGTTCCTTAAACATAAAAGCCTTTTGCAATAAACCAGTTAAATATAGACAAGTCTGAATTCAATAATTAATATTTTGAGAAAACTTCAAAACACACGTGTGGGTATGGACCTAGTTATAATAGTTTGGATACTTGGAAAGCACAAAATAAACCAATTTAAAGTTGATAGCGTAAAAAAACATATTGGAAGAAAAACTAGCTCATAAAAAGGGTCAGCTATACATAATTCAGCATTCGGTTAAAAAAACGATCAATGGGAATATTTCATGAACTAGCTCGGCAAGTGTCCACAAAGTGTAAACAAGAAACAATTCACTAATGAGGTAAAAACTCCTGTTGCGACAAAACACTGACAAACAATCAGTGGAGAGGCGCTGATTACTGTTAGAGGCTCAAGAAGGCAAACAACACAACACCGCATCTGAATATAAAGTGTAGGAGAACAGTTTTGTAGGTATTCAACCACCAAGAGGTCATCCAACGTGAAATCAGTGCTTTAATATAAACTTTTATTATTGTTCATACATTGATTAGTAAGTGTATGTTTACTCTGACAAGCGCAGTAGTTCAGACCATACAAGCCAAAAAACAACCAGGAACATCTGTTAAAATGAAAGAACGTAAATATTTGCAAGACCTTACTTTACTTATCATATTTTAAAAAGGTAAAAAAAAAATATTTACGTTCTTTCATATTTATTTTCTTGATCAATTGATACGAACTTGTACCACACACATGAAAATAAAATGACTGATAAATGAATAGTAAGTGTTTAAATTGTGCTTCTAAATGCAAAGAGTTTTAAATTTTGATTAGTGAGATTTGTATATTAAATGTAGGGTATACAACTTTTAATAGTAGTTTAAAAGAGCTGTTCCTTATTTCTTCAGGACAGTGATTTTCAAATATTTGGCTTACAGAGACACATTAAATTGGCTATGTTATGCAAAATCGACTTTTCTGAGCTTTCTACCATGGCATAATGTTGTTCTCTCATCATAAACAAACCTGGAGTCTGTTTGAGTAATCCTGTCTTCACTGGCACTGCCGTTCTGAGGTCTCAAAACACTCTCCCACAAACCCCCGCCCACTCCAGGAAGCACGGACCAATCAACAAACCCTCTACATCCAGTCTGCTCTCATTCATTTATCAAAATAAAAACAGTGTACAGCTCTGTTTCCACTGATTCCACACAGACATTTTTCATTTTGTAGTAAGATGGCATCCAACAATCTTACTTTTTATTCTTTAAATTATGTTAAAAAGACAGCAACAGCCTGCAACTCTGCTGCCCTCTGCTGGTCTCTTCACTTTTTTATTTTTACCATTAGAGATTTTTAATAAAACGTTTTATTTTATCAGATATGTTTTAAAGGTTTTAAAATATGAAATCGGTTTAAAAGTTTGAATAAAAGCGTAATATTGCTTCTTTATTAACTAAACCAGGTCTAAACCAGAGGTAAATCACGATAAGTCTCTCAAAGCAGGACTAAAACAGGAATAAAACTTTGCTAAATAAGACTGCAAAAAGACCTAAACTACCTCCAGTAATATCTTGTACCACACTTTGAGAACCACTGCTTTAGGAAATACACAGGCTTTAGTTTCTATCACTATAGCTCCATTTGTTTACCTGTTGTGTTTGGACGGTCAGGGGGCGGAGCTTCTGTCCTGCCTGTGCGTCTGGGTGCTGACCTCGGTGGACGAAACCACGGCGCAGGAAGCCACCTCTCACCTAAACGACGCCCCCCAGCATCACGACTGGGCACTGCACGACCTGTCCATCATCTGGAGGACGCTGCTGGGGCGGGGCCAAGTCACGCCACTGCTCCGGGGCTTCCAGCTTTTTCAGAGGGTAAGGACTGTAATGCTAAGTGGAAAAAGGGTGCAGATTGTTAACCTTTTATTGGGTTGGCAATCAGCAGATTTGAAGCTACATTTGGGTGTGGGTAATACAAGGTTTGAAGACATTTTGAAGCCATTTTCTAACATGTAAGCTGGACATTTTCTTTGTTTTTGTGTGAAAGCTGCATGTTAAAGTTACACTGTGTAAGATTCCCGGTCTTGTGCCTCTAGAGGCCACAGGTGCCACTGCACTGTCGCAAAACGTAAAACACTAGCTTGGACCCCTCCTCCTTCTGAAACTGTGCGAGCGTGCGTTACGTCAAACTAACAATGGGACTAGAGAGTGCATTCATATTTACTGTATAAACTTCCGTAACCACTTGTGTGGCTGTAGATTGGATCTTCTATAGAGTTAGCTGCTAGCGTTAGCTTATCGCGCAATGGTCGCATTAAAACAACTAATAACTGTATGAAAAAGCACATTCTAAAGAAAAAATAAAGAGGCTAATTTACCTGAAGCAAAAACGTGATCCGATTTGCAGCCTTCTCTGTCTCTCATCTGACGCCAGCGAGCAAAAGTCTGTCCGATGTTGACTCTTGTCTGTGATCTGGTGCGGTCCCTTTCACATTTTCTTTTTCTTGCCTCGTCCGACATTGTCTTCATCTTCTTGTGTCCTTCGGCCCTGACGAACTGGCGAAAAATAACAACGCTAAAAGTAGCTTCATGGTTATACTGCACCTCAGGTATAAGAGCTGAAGGGGGAATGCCGTAAAGCAAGTCGTTCCCTGTCACGTGACTCTTCCTCAACAGCGGAGCGCTCCCGGCCAAGTTGCGAGGGCGGTTTCTCAGTACAGAAGCCCCGCTCGGAGCAACAGATCGCGCCTCAGGCCTTATAATAGCTCACAAAATCACAAAAACAAGTCAGTATGCCCCACATATTTAGGAGAAAAGTTACACAGTGTAACTTTAAGGAAGAGAGCAGTCTGTTATTTCTTACACTGCAGTGATTTTCTTCCTCATTCTTGTGTTCCTGTCCTCTGCCAGGACTGCCCTCTGGTGCTGGTGCTGAGGATGTTCGAGTTGTGCTGTGACTACAGGAACTTCACTGAGGCCAAAGCAAAGCTGCTGGACTTTCAGAAGACACTCATCACTGTAAGTTACTTCATTTCAATCAATATCTGTTAGGCAGCAGTGGATGAAGTACTGTGCTCAAGTAAAAGTACTGTTACTTCAAAAATAATATTACTTAAGTAGAAGTAAAAGTACTTGATTAAACTTTTAGTAGTGTAAAATTCCTCCTTCTTCTCCTCTTCCTTCTTCTTCACCTTCTCTTTTTCTTGTCCTCCTCCTTCTCCTTTTCTTTCTTCTCCTTCTCTTCCTTCATCTCCTTCTCCACCTCCTTTTCCTTCTTCTTCTCCTTCTCTTTTCTTGTCTCCTTCTTGTCCTTCATCTCCTTCTCCACCTCCTTCTTTCCTCCTTCTTCTCCTTCTCTTTTCTTGTCTCCTTCTTGTCCTTCATCTCCTTCTTGTCCTTCATCTCCTTCTTGTCCTTCATCTCCTTCTCCACCTCCTTCTTTTCCTCCTTCTCCTCCTTCTCTTTTCTTGTCTCCTTCTTGTCCTTCATCTCCTTCTCCACCTCCTTTTCCTTCTTCTTCTTCTTCTTCTTCTTCTTCTCTTTTCTTGTCTCCTTCTTGTCCTTCATCTCCTTCTCCACCTCCTTCTTTTCCTCCTTCTTCTCCTTCTCTTTTCTTGTCTCCTTCTTGTCCTTCATCTCCTTCTCCACCTCCTTCTTTTCCTCCTTCTTCTCCTTCTCTTTTCTTGTCTCCTTCTTGTCCTTCATCTCCTTCTCCACCATCATCTCTTTCTCCTCCTTCTCCTCCTTTTTCTAGTCCTAATTTTTCTTTTCTTTCTTCTCCTTTTCTTTCATCTTCTCCTCCTTCTTCTCCTCCTTCTCTTTACTTAACTAAATCACTTGAGTAAAAGTATCTAGTTACTGATTTAAGGAAACTGAACTCATTTCTGCTGACTAAATCTAAAACTCATACCTCTCATGAATACAGCCACAGGTTAATTCTCCTCCTCCTGTGTTTGTCTGCCTGTGCTGTAGCTGAGGAGCGGTAGTCCGGCGCCCCCTCGTGGCCTCCCGCTGCAGTGGGTGGAGAGCCAGGCCTCGGTGCTGCTCCTCACGATGCTTCAGCACTGCACCTCTCAGTACGACCTCCACCGACTGCTGCAGCTGCTCGCGGACGTCGACAAACTCCTCAAATCTAACGGTACTAGCATTTTTTTGGTAGACTTGTATAATTTGTATGAATAAAAAAAGTCTTGCCTCATTATTATTTGAATGTTATCTGAATACAATTCCAAAACATGGTACATTTTAGAGAACAAAAATACATAGACTCAGTTATTTCTTTTTTTCTGAATGAGTAAAAAGTAGGTTTGGTTTAAAGATACATCTCAAGGACAGTAGTAGTAGTTAGTTATAGTAAAAGTAGCAGTAGTAGTAATAGTAGCAAGTAGTTGCAGCATTAGTAATAGAATTTGTTGTGCAGTTGTAAAAAATAAGTCATTACTTTTACTTGAAGACATTTTTACTACTTTTACATTTTTAGTACTTTTACTTAGGTGTGAGTAAGATTATTTTGAAACAGTACTTTAACTTTAGTACAGAATTTGAGCACTTCTTCCGCTAGGGCTGCACGATATGGAGAAAACTATGTTGAAAATTGTGATAACGATATTATTGCGATATTTGAAAATAGTAAGTTAAATTCACTTCATTTCACAAAAATGTAAGTTTCTGTATTTACAAGTCAAAACAGCGACAAAATCAAAACTTAACACAGACTAAACCAGGAATAAAACAAGGCTAAGCTGTGACTAAATTCATTAAATTACCACTAAAACTGGACTTTTTAAAAAATTTTATTTAGTCACAACACATGTTCTTTTAAGGCTCTGGTGGAAAATGATTCTTCAGTGTAAATCTCTGTCAGATGGAAGACCACATTCTTGAGATACGGATATTGCGTTTGCTGACATTGTGATAACGATAATTTTGTGATATATTGTGCGGCCCTATCTTCCACCTCTGAGTTTATATTTGTCTTAGTACAAAGTTAACTTCTAAATTATGTAGATCTGTTAAAAACCTTTTAAACTTTTGTTTGTTTGAATGATGCATATTTAAAAAGACAAAGTTGTGACTGTATTGGATATTATTTCTAAGTCTGTTTTGTATTTCCGCTGTCTCAGGTCCAGACTTCAGGAAGCTGAGTCAGCTGAGTCAGCTGTTACAGGGCTCAGACCTGAACCTCTCTCCGCGGCTGCTGCAGTGCACTTCCCCCTCTGACCAGCAGGAGGAGCTGCAGGCCATAGTGGACGCTCTTCAGGCCAGGGGGCGCTACTCTCAGGCCAGGCAGGTGTCCCAGCTGGCCGGGCTGCCTGTCCACCGTCTGCTGCTCAGCCAGGTCCAGTATAACGAATAAATACATCAGAGCTGGAAGAAGTACTCAAAATCTGTACTCAAACTACAGTACTATTACTGCAAAATGTATTTACTATGTAGTTTACTTAAAGTGGCAAGTACTTACTGCTACTTTCACATAACCTCTACTACTGCCACTACTACTAATACTACTACTTCTACTACTGCTACTACTGCTATTACTATTTCTACTATTACTATTACTACTTCTACTACTACTACCTTTACTACTACTTCTGCTACTACTAATACTACTACTTCTACTACTGCTACTACTGCTATTACTATTTCTACTATTACTATTACTACTTCTACTACTACTACCTTTACTACTACTTCTGCTACTACTAATACTACTACTTCTACTACTGCTACTACTGCTATTACTATTTCTACTATTACTATTACTACTTCTACTACTACTACCTTTACTACTACTTCTTCTACTACTAATACTACTACTTCTACTACTGCTATTACTACTTCTACTACCTTTACTGCTACTACTATTACTATTACTACTTCTACTACTACTACCACTACTACTACTTATAAGGCTACTTCTCTTACTACTACTTCTACTACCTTTACTGCTGCTACTACTTCTACTGCTACCACTACAACTACTAATACTACTTCTACTCCTACTAATACTACTACTTTTATTAATACTTAATACTGTGTAAGTTGAAGTAAAACCAATTACAAAATATTACCTGAGTACAAGTAAAAAGTATTAAGTGTAAAGTCTACTTAAAGTGCAAAGTACTTACTTCAATTTGCACTACTAGCACTGCTACTATTACTACTTCTGCTACTACTAATACTACTAATAATAGCTACTAATGCGGCTACTATTACTTTTGCTACCACTGCTGTTACTACTACTACTAGTTGTACTATTACTACTCACCATCCCTCTAGAGTCAAAATACTTTTAGTTTTTCAGAGATTTTAAAATGTGATTTGAGTAAAAGTATGTTTTCCATCTATGCTTACATAATAAATAATTTTAGCATTTAACTATTGTTTTGTTCTGTTGATCATAAAAATATAAATTTGTTAAGAAGTGATATTATTTTGTTTGCAGCTTGAGCAGGAGGTGAACTCTCTCAGGGACAAGCGTCAGTGGCGAAGGCTGGAGACTCGAGTTAACTTTTGGAAGAAATGCCACGATCAGCTCCAGACCGACAGCACTGACCCCGGATCAGCCGCGCAGTTTTTCTTGTCCCGGGCCGAATCCTTGACCTTTGACCCCTCTGTGACCTCTCAGGAGGACCAAACCCACTTATTGGACCTCCAGGAGAAGTGTTTACTCATCGAACTGGCCTCTCACTGGCAGTCCCAAATCAGCCCCATCCCCATTTCCAGATTGGAGGAGCTAGAGAAGGAACTGTGGGTTCACAAAGTCAGGCAAAAACTCCTGACCACTGCCATTGAGAAAGAAAGCGTCTTTAATCTGCCGCCAACGGTTTCCTCTGAGGTGAACACGTATGAAGCGCTCATGAAGGAGTTTTCTTTCACAAATATTTCTGCCCTGAACACAGCGTCTTATCTCAGTCTGGATGGGCTGCCAGACACAGGTGGGTACAAAAGCCAAAAATATGAGTTAAAATTAAAATAATCTACAATAATAACTACACAGAACGCCAAATGCAACAAATCCTTTCTCTTGTCTCCAGATCCCAGTGAGTTGCCTGCTGTTGCCCCTGGGCCCCTGAGCGCAGAGGAGAGGGGCGTCCTGACTGCGCTGATCGGAGAGTTACTGGACCAGGGCAGTATCCACGAAGCCAGTCGAGTCTGCAGATACTTCTCGTTGCACCACCGCGACGTGTGGCTAGTCCTGCGCTCCAGAGGTCTGGCGTCTGGAGAAATCAGCCCCGAGCAGATCGAGGAGGCCACAGAGGCAGCGCCGAGGATGAGGATCCCCAGCTGTGAGTGCAAATCAAACTTCATACTCTGCAAAAACACATTTCACTTTCTGTAAGTTACAAGTTGCAACTCTGGCGTCCTCCCACCATCCAAGCACATGCGTTTGTAGGTGAACGGGTGACTCTAAAGGCTCCATAGTGAGGACTGCAGGACACCAAACAGACACATGTTAACAGATTCTGAGAAAATTTGGATTTTATGTAAATGTATAAGTTCCTAAACTCCAGAGGTCTGTCTGGTCTGTACATGACAGATGGGGTCCTGTAGGTTTTGTTGCAGCTGCCTGTTTTAAAACCTGAGCTTTCATGTCACACTGTAGGACACTACTAAAACAACACTTTTAACTGCACCTGAATCCTACAGTAATCATTAAAATCAGTTTATTCTCGTAATCAAAATAAAGTACAAATATGTGACATTATGCCAAAAACTTCATGAACTTTCCCAGACACTTATTTTGGAAAGGTTTGTCTTTTGAAAATGTTACAGACACACCCCAGGACATCTGACAGTTTAATTTTAAAATACAAAAAAAAAAACACACACCTGCTTTCTAAAACCTCAAAGGAGGGAGAAAAACATTATTTAGCAAAACTTTTGAATTGATTACGGAAAAAAATGTGCGTCAAATCAACCACCCAAAAATATCATTACTTCAAAATAGTTAGAGGAGAAGTGACTCAACAAAATTGTCGCTAAAAGGATTGTGTGCAAACTTTTATAGAGAATACTTACTAATAGACCAGTATTACTACAACTGTTACTACTACACCGAATACTCCTATTACTATGGCCACTAACACTGCCACCAGCTACTATTATTTAGTGCTACAACTACTATCACTATTTCCACTATCACTGTTAACTGCAACCACTACGATTACTGTTGTTTCTTTTATTAGCCACTCAGCCATTGACTAAAGGCGACTTGTTATTTTCCACCTCTGATTATTGTCCCTCTCTGTGTCCAGCGGCCTCCTTCAGCAGCCTTTCCACCTTTGTGGTTTTGCCTCTTCCTGAAGACGAAATTTCGGTCCAGCTTCAGAGACACGTCAACCAGTGTCGGCACGGGAACAACTACTGCAGACAAGTACTCAGCCTGTACCAGCTCTCCAAAGTAGGAATAATAATAATAATGATAATAATAATAGTGAATTTCTAGACGCTCAATGTACCTCTTGCCGCTGGTGTCGTCTCTCTTTAGGAGCTGCAGTGTTCGTTTGCTCAGGTCTGCTGTGAGGACCCTCTGTCTGTTCTGGAGAAGCTGCTGATGTCCGAGCAGCCCGAGCGGTTCAGGAAAGCCCAGGCCTTTATCAGAGCCCAAGGTCTAAGTCCTGAGTCTGTGGCTGAGCTGGTGTCGACCGCGGTGGTCCAGGCTCTGCTCAGCTCCACACAGGAGCTACAGCCAGGTGAGTTCAGAGCAGCGATGTTGTATGACACTGAGGGAAAGACGGGAGGCAGAGCTGAAGATGTTGAGGTTCTCTTTGTTCATGATAAATGGAACTAGCTGATGAAAATGTTAAATTAACCACTCGCTTGTTTTTCAGAGCGACATGTGTTCAAGCCGTCAGAGGGGCACGACTCTTTGATGCAGCTCCTCAAACTGTGTGAAGACCCAAACCTGGTGGGATCCAAACTTCTGGAGAACGTGACCACTGTCCCACTGAGAGATTTGAACTGCAGTAAGACTCACTCACACACGGCACTCATATATATATATATATATCATTACTAGTTACTTTGATTTACTGTATATCCCAAAATAATTGACCAATCACAAAGTCACATAGAGGCATGAGGTTAGAGTCAGATGGAGGAAGATCATTTGCTTTGGAGACCTCTGACAGGACTAATGGCCATTACATACTCGGCAAGAAGTTTTTTTCTCGCACCCAAGGCTGTGAGAAATAAATGACATAATTTTCTTGTCACAGCCCTAGTTGAGCATTTTTTCGTCGCTTGTTCTCGACGCATCAGCTGGGCAGAACATCAGCAGGTTTCCGAGAACTATTGTGCGATTGAAACACGCCCAGCTAGGTGCACTGTGCTCCTATTTTATATCCCTCCTAAACACTGGCCATGGTCAGGTGGAGTAATGCAGTGATAGCAGCTCCGCTAATCACCGCTAACTGCTGATACACACATTTTACTGCCAGCAATGCTTTTCTCAGATGAAGCCACATCTCTTCTCTGTGGACACACCTTGGTGTCCTGTCCAGCTGTGTCTGTTTTCTTTTCATTCTGTCTTAACAACAAAAGACCAAAGTACAACCTTTTCAACGTCCTCACTGTTTCACTGCAATGTTACGTTTACCTCGCTTCAGGCTTTATTTAGCCCTCAGTTTGAACCTTCAGGACATTCGGGTTTATAAAGAAAAGAGTGTAAAGTCAGTAACATCTAACAAACATTAAAGGTATTAGGGAGGATCTTTATAAATTCATTTTTTGCAATATTAATTAAAACTTCATTCATTGCCCTGTATAAGGCTTATAAATTGGTGTATTAGAAAATATAATAATAATATTAATAAACTGTGGACTCTGTGGGACTTAAAAAACCTCATCCAATCGTTTTCGTCATGAGTACATTAACCATTGTTCCACGGACTCGCCATTCATTCGTTCATCTTCTTGGTTTTGGCGATACGTGTGCATTCTTGTGCCTGCGCATGCGTACACAGTTTGTTTATATAGCACGGCGTTAGCCGAGACTCATCGTACGCGGACAGCCTGACTTCGAAGAGCACAATGGCTCAGGAAAACTGTGGAGGTCGCAAAAGGAAAACTGTTTTTGAAGTGTACCAGAGGAGGAGGAGAAAAACTGTAGAAGAGCAGAATAAAACCCGTGTGGTTCTTGGCGATTCTTTCCAACGTTGGCGTGCACTGTAGGAACAGAAAGGGCTTCAGACGATGCATTGGTCGCCAAGTTTCTGCTGGACAGGTAACGTTTATCTTATCGTTTGAAAAAAATGCCTTTTTTCTTTATCTGTTGAACCATTTCAACTGTACAGCAACGTCAGTTTGCTAATGCTACCAACAGCAGGAGGACAGATATTTCTGCTGTGCATGACTGGGTTTGTGTGGGGAACAAGGTCAAAGGTCGCGCACACAAACAATGCAGGTCTAGGTTTAGGTGAATCTCTGCTGATGTCGGCTGTAAACAAACACTCGTGTTCCAACGCTCGTGCACGTCGCTGTGGAGGAGTTCCTTGGAAAGGAACAGTGAAGGGCGGGGCCTGACGCATGCGCAGTATTCAAAAAAGGACAAACAGTCGCTGGTTTCTCAGCAGTCGAAAAAATCCTCCCTAATACCTTTAATGTTTAGAAATATAGCAGCCTTAATTTTCTGTATTGGGAGTAAAACACTTTTTGCTTTGAAAGCTCCTGTACAGCAGCCCCTCCCTTTGGTGTCAACAGCAGATACTACTTCAACTTCTTGTGAAGAACGCAATATCCAAACCGAAGCAAACTTTCTTCTTGTTCTCGCCACTTCAAGAAGAAATTTCTTGCTTCTCGCTGAGTATGTAATGGCCTTTCGTGCATTTACAGTATATGGTGAAAATGTTATGATGCTTCAGTTAAATGTATTTGCTACTAATAAGCAAGTTAAAGTTACACTGAGTAAGATTCCCGGTCTTGCGCCTCTAGAGGCCACAGGTGCCACTGCACCGTCGCAAAACATAAACACTAGGGCCCCTCCTCCTTCTGAAACTGTGCGAGCGTGCGTCTATTTCCATCATTGTTTCAACTTTAGTTGACCTGCTGCTACCTTTGGAAGTTTGGACTCGATCTTCTATAGAGTTAGCGCTAGCGTTAGCTTATCAACAAATATCGCGCAATGGTCGCAGTAAAAACAACTAATAACTGTATGAAAAAGCACGTTCTAAAGAAAAAATAAAGAGGCTAATTTACCTGCCCAACAATAAAGAAGCAAAAACGTGATCCGATTTGCAGCCTTCTCTGTCTCTCATCTGACGCCAGCGAGCAAAAGTCTGTCCGATGTTGACTCTTGTCTGTGATCTGGTGCGGTCCCTTTCACATTTTCTTTTTCTTGCCTCGTCCGACATTGTCTTCATCTTCTTGTGTCCTTCGGCCCTGATGAACTGGCGAAAATAACAACGCTAAAAGTAGCTTCCTGGTTATACCTGCGCCTCAAGTCGTTCCCTGTCACGTGACTCTTCCTCAACAGCGGAGCGCTCCCGGCCAAGTTGCGAGGGTGGTTTCTCAGTACAGAAGCCCCGCTCGGAGCAACAGATCGCGCCTCAGGCCTTATAATCGCTCAAAAAATCACAAAAACAAGTCAGTATGCCCCACATATTTAGGAGAAAAGTTACACAGTGTAACTTTAAAATATCAGCTCAGTCCTCGTTCTCAGTGCCCTGTGTTTGTTTCTGTGTCGCAGTTGTGGAGCTGCTGATCGTGGCCCATGACTGCTTCAGCCTAACCTGTCACATGGAGGGGATCGTCCGAGTGCTGCAGGCGGCGCGTCACCTGAGCCACACCTACCTCGCACCTGGAGAGCAATACGGGCTGCTGGTACGTTTCTCAATTACTTTTTGGAGTCTGCACGTCTCTGTGTCAGCCTTGTGTCTTACTGGACACTGCTGTGAATGTACCCCTGCTAAGGCCCATACAGTAGTTTCTGGGCTCCAGTCACCAGGGTGGCCCCAAGGTCTTAAAAGCTTTAAATAGGTATTATATTTGATCATGTCAAAATCAAGGCCTTAAAAGTATTAAATATCGTGAGTAGGTATTATATTTTGTTTATCTACAGTAGGTCTTAAAATTTGTCAAAACATTGTGTTAATATTACAAAAAAGTAGAGTCACGGCAATAAAAAATATATATATTTATTGAAGAAATGTTATCATTGAAAAGCTTTGGAAGAGGATTAGGGCCACTGTAAGGAAAAGAAAAACTGAGGGTTGAGTTCTAAGATTAAAGGGGCTATATTATGCTTTTTCTGTGTCTTTGAAATTAATTTAGCACACATCTAGATGCGTATCTTACGTTTTGTTGGTCAGAAAATGCAGTAATTACTGAAAAACCCTATTTGAATAAACTCATCATCTGACTCTGTGAGAAACACTCAGATTAGGTCCCTGTCACTTTAAGAGCCCTCCCTCCCCGCTGCCCCACTGCTGTCACGCCTCTTCAGTGCTTCGAAGCCTGTGGAGTTCACATGATTTGTTTGCTACGGGGGAGGCGTGAGCTGTAGCAGTGCTTCCTGAACAGGACAGGACCGTGAGGGGTGAGGGGTGGGGTCAGGTGAAAAAGGAAGACTCAGAATAGAGGATTACCTAAACAGGCGTGAATGAAACAAAACACAACTCCAGGTATGTTAAAGAGGGAACAACATTTTAACATGGTAGAAAGATCAGAAAAGTCAATTTTGCATAATAAAGCCCCTTTAAAGTCAGACTTCTGAGATGAAAGTCAGAAGTACGGGTGCCTGTAAGGACTGACTTTGTGGGTGAAAAAAGAAAACATCATTGATCTGTATTAGAACTTTACAGATTATTGTTCTGTTGTTGACAATGCTGACATTCAGTTCAGCATTGTCACTTTAGGTGGCATTAAAAAGTCTTTAAAAGGTCTTAAATTTCACAAGACAGAACCTGGAGCTACCCTGATCACCCACGAATTGGAATTAGCAGAAGATGAATGAATGATTTATGTGTACGTATGTTGTTGTAGGTGCGTCTGCTGACAGGCATCGGCCGCTACAACGAGATGACCTACATTTTTGACCTGCTACATCAGAACCACCGCTTCGAGATCTTACTGAGGAAGAAGATGGACACAGAGAGAGGACAGGTGGGACTTTTTTTTCTTTTCTAACTCTTTTTTTACTTTTTGATTGTGACTGTCTGTTATCGTCTGTTATCCATGAGACCGCTCTCAACTCTGAAGCAAACGTCCCAAAACTAGTCTACGGCTAAAAGCAAAGGTGTCAGGTCATACCCCGTCCTCTCAGGAAAATAAAACTCAACTCTCTCGCTAGTTTTCTTCAGAATTGACAAAGTCTCTTGACTCTGACTCAGCACCGGTTTGATTCCCGGACAGAGCATGTGTCTAGGTTTTCTCTAGGTGCTCCGGTAGAGGTCGACCGATATGGGTTTTTCTGTGGCCGATGTCTATACCAATGATTAGATGATTTTCAGAGCAGTCGATGACCGATAAACCCTGCCGATATTTTTTAACCTTTATGTAGGGCAGTTTTCTTAATTTTATGAAAGAAATTAATATAATCTTTTAGAAATGCTTATTAAAACACAAACAAATGTTAGAACTGTTTTTTGAGAAAACCAATGAGGCAATTTCAATCAAACTTGCTGTACAAGTAGAGCTTACGGAGAGCTACAAAATGCATTTGATTTTTTTTTTTTTCTACGAAATTCTATGCCAGAAAAAAAGGCTTCTCTTCTTTTCTTTTTCCTTTCTTTTTTTGCCATTTTGAACTTTTCGGTCTGAGATAAATCAATTTTGTATGTTTCCTATGAACTGCAGTGTAAGAGCCCAAACTGCTACAAGATGGTTGGGGAATCTTGGGTCCTTCAGTCACATGGTTGCCCGAACATGTGCCTGACCAAAAATCAACATAAAAGTGCAAGAATTGGCCGATTGCGATTGACTAAAAAAATGCAAAAACCGGCCCTGCATAGCGGCCAACCAGTATACTCCGGTTTCAACCAAAAAATTCACAATAGGCTAATCCTCCAGCTAGGTACTCCTGACCAGGACCTGGATTCAGAACACTGCACTGGTCCTTACAGGTTGCCAGGACAGGTCAAACCAAATGTAGAGAGAACATTTCCTCACAAGGACCTTACCTTGTTTTGCTTTTGTGATTTTGCACATTAAACTTAAATCCTGTTATGATTCACCTCTCATTATGTCTGTGCCCCTCCAGAGCTCGAGTCTGAAGACCGCCCTGCTGGACTACCTGAAGCGCTGTCTGCCCGGGGACAGTGAGAAGCACAACATGGTGGCGCTGTGCTTCAGTATGAGGAGAGAGATCGGAGAGAACCACGAGATGGCGGCGAAGACCCAGCTCAAGATGATCGAGTCTCAGGACTGGGGTGAGCCACAGAGACAGAAGTGTTACGGCTTTAGTGAAGGAAGTCAGAAAGGGGTATTTTCTGAAGAAGCTGTTGGTGTTGAGACATTCTTTGTGTTTGTGTGAACAGTCGTGACTCCAGAATTGAAGAGGTCATTGGAGAAAGTACAGGGTTTGCTGAAGGACGCTGCAGAGAGCTACGCTAAGGTAATGTTAGCCCCAGTACTTCACCTTTACGCTCCCCTGTGTACATTTTTGTACATTTTGCTTGACTTTTTTTCATTTGATGATCATTTTGACTGTGTTAGAGCTTAGGGCATGAAAGTTTTTCATTATAGCCAATTTTTCTCATCAAATTTTTTTACTCTCACATTTCAAAGGTTGAATCTTGTCAGATTTCACTTCTTTTTTTTTTTCAAAATGAAATGCTTACATCACAGATTGAGTGATTTTTGGCTGTAACGGCAGTGAGATAGAAAAATGTGGTTTCAGTGGAAGTCTACACTGTAAAAAATATCTGTAGATTTCATGGTAAAAATCTGTAAAATCTCAACAGTAAAAGACCGTAGTTGATATATCGGTAAAATACTGTTTTGGTTACGGTAATTAACTGTAATATTAAAAATAAGGCAAAATTGGCAAAAAAAAATTTTTGTTTTATTTTTTGTAATGTATACAGTATAGCACTGTTAAAAAAATTGAGTCCCGTGTTTATTACAGTTTAACACCTTTTCAAAAGATAATAACTTTTAACTAAAACTAAATTTTAACTAAATTTTACAGTAAATGTTGATTAAAACATAAGTCACAAACTAAAATATACATTAATCTATTTTTTTGAAAGATAATAACTATTTTGCAGTAAATAATAATAAAAAATCAAGTTAAAAACTGTAAAAACAACATTTGTGATAAAATTATACTGTAAAATGAAATACAGGCCTCTTGTAGTTTTTACGGTAGAATTCTGGCAACCACAGCTGCCAATTTTTTACCGTAAAATTTACAGATTTTTTTTTTTTACAGTGTAGCCTCCTGGTAATCACAGGCCACATTATATTCTATGGGAAAAATACAAGAATTTTATGCATCCACCTACAATGAGAAAATGGTTGAATCTGATAAAATACAGTAAAAATGTCAAATTTCACTACTTTTCATCAAAATGAAATGCTGAGATCGCAGAAGTAATAATTTTATACTGCA
The DNA here is from genome assembly GCA_020698575.1 of Bostrychus sinensis. Lineage (NCBI taxonomy): Eukaryota > Metazoa > Chordata > Actinopteri > Gobiiformes > Eleotridae > Bostrychus > Bostrychus sinensis. Next base: position 6,915,396 of record CM036251.1, read on the forward strand.
ATGCCAGTGCGACTAAAAAATGTGTTTTTTTATCAAAGTGAATGGGGCCGTTTCTGATACTAACATTGTGAAAGAAAGCCACTACATAAAAAAATACAAATGCAGTCAAATTAATTTTACTGCTCATCTTTGACACATCCAAGGCTCTACTCACTACCAAAGCCCCATCCCTCTACTATTTATTATTTGGAAAATAATATAGTTTTTGTGTTGTTTTTTTTTTGTAATACACTCTTCAAAATTCATAAAATGAAAAAGTAGCAGAAAAAATATTGATGTATGATGATTTTATAGCAGTTTTTGAGTGTGTACATTTTTGTCCACGAGGGTCATGAACAATGCAACATTTCAGGGAGCACAAAGGTTAAGCAAATGAAAAAGGTCTATTACTGTAAAGCAGCAAACTTCTACACATGCACCACCTGTCGCCGGGTCACCACTGTTCCTTACTTGTTCCACTTTTGATAGAGCCTGAGCTTATTTTTATCTGCAAAGCACAACAACAAGCTCTGTACTGTTAAGGTCGATTATCTATTCACTGTTTAGAATCTACCTTGCTCCGTTTTGCGAGACTGTCATCATTATTTTGTGTGTGCAGGACTCGTGTGTTCGTCAGGCCACTCGCTGTGTCCGTCTGGCTAAACTCGTGGCTCTCCAGCTGCACTTCATTAAGCAGGGCCAGGATCTGAAAGTCGTCAACCTGCGGCAGACGGAGCTCCTCGGCGCCGTTACAGCACTGCCGCGATGCTACCAGGTACAACATCCACAATGTAACGCACAAGGCACATTATTCTTCTCCGTAGGCTCTCATACACAGCACTGGTGAACTGTGCTGGTGTTTGTTTCTTCAGGTGTTTGTAGTGTCCGAGGCCTACAGCTACAGTCCGGACTGGGCCGAGGTCTTGTACCAGAAGGTGGTCCTGAAAGGAGACTTTGTTTACCTGGAGGAGTTCAAACGACACAGACCGCTCACCTCCGCTCTGTTTGAGGACATATTCAAAAAGTAAGCAAATAAAGGAAGAAAGATGTGTTATGATGAGTATTTTTTATCTCCATGTTTCTAACCTACTGTATGTCTGTTTTCCAGGTTGGACCGTGCTCCTGGTAACGTCACTGCCAACGTGAAGAAGCTCCTGACTCACTGTGAGGACATCTACAGCCGCTACAAACTGGCCTATCAACAAAACCTGTTCGACATCACTCAGGCTTTGCTGCAGGACAAGAACACGGCCAGCTACCTCCACGACAGACTGGCCCGATGAACAAAACACTGTGATGGACATGTTACAATAACTATCTTATTAATTAAATTAATGTACAGAAATAATGAAAATGGTTTCTAATCAAATAAATGTTAATTCTTCTAATAAAGTGGTTGCAACACTAGATGGCAGTATTTGTTCAATGTAGAAATATCCTCTCCAAAGCACACATTGAAATAGACTCTGCATTAGTTTGCTTAGGAGATTTAAATGTCAACTCATTATTACTGGCCCCAAAAACTTGAAAAACAGTGCCACATAAGTTACAGATAACTTGAAGTTAGACTAAGCACTGGTCATTTCTGTTTTCATCAAGCTTTTTCAGCACATGTACAGTTTGCTTGACTTTTTTTCATTTAGTGATCATGTTGACTGTGTTAGAGCTTGGGGCATGAAAGTTTTTTTCTTTATAGCCAATTTTTCTCATCAATTTTTTTTACTCTCACATTTACTTCTTTTTTTTCAAAATGAGATGCTTACATCACAGATTGAGTGATTTTTGGTAATAATTTTATACTGCAATGCCAGTGGGACTAAAAAAATGTGTTTTTTATCAAAGTGAATGGGGCCGTTTCTGATACTAACATTGTGAAAGAAAGCCACTACATAAAAAAACACTAATGCAGCCAAATTAATTTTACTGCTCATCTTTGATACATCCAAGGCTCTACTCACTACCAAAGCCCCATCCCTCTACTATTTATTATTATATAACTGTGTTTTATCTCCATGTTTCTAACCTACGTTTGAGAATTGTAAGTTAGAACGACAGCCTGATTTAATGCCTCAGTGCTCGTTGTCTCACACTGATTGGTCGGGAAATTGCACAACCACACCGTCCTTCCCTCTGAGCCCAGGCTGTCAATGAAAAGCAGAGGTGGAAATTTTGGACATTTTGTTAAAGCTGAGGGATTTTGCTGATAACTAATAACTAATGAATGTAACAAACTGGTGAAGCAGAAGAGTCTGAACGTCGACGAGGTCTTCTGTCTGTATTCTGTGTTTTTAAGGAGTGCTACTTTACTGCATCTGTTATAATTAGACTCTGTACATCAGTGAGAGCGCATCAAAAACACAATTGTAAACCAAAACTCAAAATACTTGGAATTTCAAAGCATTTATAAAATGTAGTGGAGTAAAAAGTACAGATACTTGCTCTAAAATGTAGTTAAGTAAAAGTACAATAACTCCATGTAAAAATATGAAATCTGAATGAAATATGGAAGGATTAAAAGTATTTATTTTACCTTGGTGGCAAAGAAGTTGTCCCCCTAACCTTGATATCAGAAGTTTAAAGCTGTAGTAGAACTAGATTTTGCTGTGCTGTAACAAAAACATTTAAAAGTATTTATACTTTTGTATACATTTTATATTTAAGTATCAAATTGAAGTAGCAGTTGTACTTTCACTTCTGGTCATGACAATACAGCAGTCACATTAGTAATAATTTAACTTCCTTTACAAAGTAATGGTATTTTGGTTAAGACAAACAGAAAACAATAATAAACAAAGAACAATGAACACAGCTTCTCTTATCAGAAAACTAAATCCAGTGCTACAATAATCTTTAGAGTAAATGTGGACTTGAGGCACAGAACTACAAAGTACTGGAGTCTGTCGAGTCTCCTGGTCGGTCAAAGTCCTTAAGTCGACAAAAGGTCCCCAAATCTTTTCAAATAAATGTTTTGTGAATATTTTATTCTTTCCAAAAGAAGACTAGACAACATTTGCTTTAACCACTGGGTGGCGCTAGGTCTGTTGCCAATGCATTACATACTTTTCACTTCAACAAGCTGAGATCTCTAAATGTTTACTCAGTTCTACTTCTGTATAAAGTCACACTGTAAAAATAAAATGTTTCAAAAAAAAAAAAAAAAAAAAAATATATATATATATATAGGGTAGGGTAGGGTAGGGTAGGTAGTTTATTGTCCCCGTAGGGAAATTGGTCTGCAGTGAGCTAAAACATGCAACACATAAAAACAAAATCAGAAACACTCACATGCACACAACATATAATAAATGCAACATATATCAGTTAAAAAAAATAAAATAAAATAAAAAACTCTGACCAGGCCACACAGTTACTAAAAGCAACCTCAAGATCCATGCTGTACATTTCATACAAGACTTGGCTTACTAAAAAAAAAATATATATATATATATATATATATATATATATATATATATATATATATATATATATATATGCAAATGGCAACCTGGACCAGGTCACAAGAAAAGCAGCCACAGCCAAATACCTCCAACGAGTAAGGCAAGTCCTAAGGAGTCAGCTCAATGGCAAGAACAAAGTCCGGGCAATCAACAGCTATGCCCTGCCGGTCATCAGATACCCTGCGGGAATAATAAGCTGGCCAAAGGAAGAGATTCAGACCACAGATGTGAAAACACGAAAGCTCCTAACCATGCATGGAGGGTTCCACCCCAAATCCAGCACCCTGAGACTGTACACTAAGCGCAAGGAAGGAGGCAGAGGACTAGTGAGTGTCAGAACCACTGTCCAGGATGAAACATCCAAGATCCTTGACTACATCAGGAAGATGGCCTCAACAGATGAAGTTCTCAGTGAATGTCTCAGGCAGTGGAAAACAGAGGACGAGGTGCTGGAGGAACCATCATGGGAGGAAAAGCCCCTACATGGGATGTACCATCGACAGATAACTGAAGTGGCTGACATCAAGAAATCCTACCAGTGGCTAGAAAGGGCTGGACTGAAGGACAGCACAGAGGCACTGATCATGGCTGCACAGGAGCAGGCCTTGAGCACCAGAGCAATAGAGGCCAAGATCTACCATACAAGACAAGACCCCAGGTGCAGACTGTGCAAAGAGGCCCCTGAGACAATCCAGCACATAACTGCAGGCTGTAAGATGCTGGCAGGGAAAGCATACATGGAGCGTCATAACCAAGTGGCTGGTATAGTGTACAGGAACATCTGTGCAGAGTACAGTCTGGAAGTCCCGAGGTCAAGATGGGAAACACCTCCAAAGGTGATAGAGAATGACCGAGCTAAGATCCTGTGGGACTTCCAGATCCAGACAGACAAAATGGTAGTGGCAAACCAAGCGGACATCGTGGTGATGGACAAACAGCAGAGGAAAGCCGTTGTGGCTGACATCGCAATACCAAGCGATTGTAACATCAGGAAAAAGGAACACGAGAAACTGGAGAAGTACCAAGGCCTCAAAGAAGAACTTGAGAAGGCCTGGAAAGTGAAGGCAACAGTGGTGCCCGTGGTCATCGGAGCACTCGGGGCAGTAACCCCCAAACTGGAAGAGTGGCTACAGCAGATCCCAGGAAAAACATCAGACATCTCAGTCCAGAAGAGCGCAGTCCTAGGAACAGCAAAGATACTGCGCAGAACCCTCAAGCTCCCAGGCCTCTGGTAGAGGACCCGAGCTTGGATGGATGAAACCGCCCGCGGAGGGCGAGAGGACAATTTATTTATATATATATATATATATATATATATATATATATATATATATATATATATATATATATATATATATATATATATATTTTTTTTTTTTTTTTTTTTTTTTTTTTTACATTTTATTTTTACAGTCATACTGTCTAAAAACTTTAAATTTGAAGTTTTACTATCATTATTATTTTTAACTCCTTTGTTCAGAAAAAAGCATGATTGTTGATAATAATAAAAACTTAAATATACTATACTAAATATACTAACTATACTTAATATACTAAATTTAACAACAAATTTAACTAAACTTTTTTTGAACAATGACAGTAAGCTGGCTGTAAGATGAGTTTAAAAATAATAATGATAGTGAGTAAAAATTAAAATTGAGTTTTTAGACATGAGTGTTACATTAGGTGAACAAAAAATATTTGTTGTTGAAAACTTGAGATTTTGACTCAAAAATCTTGAGGGATCCTGTTGCCCTGAGTTTCTGATTTTTTTTTTTTTTTTTTTTTTTTTTACACTTTCTCGACAATTTTTTTTTTTTTTTTTTTTTTTTTTGGTTAATCTTCCACATGTGGTGTATTAAAGTAGCTCTAGATCCACATTTTATGCACATATCTGGTGTCTGCATACTCCTCTTTGCTGTGCGTGTTTTTATCTGAATATCTGAGTGTGTGGGAGAAAGATTTGCTGTAAATTGCACAAAGTTGCTCATTAATGCTGTAGGCAGAGCTTTAATAATCCAGACTTTCCTTGTGGAGAAAGATATTTAGTGGAATAGCGGCGTCATCTTTCTGCGAGTGCCAGATACAAGATATTACTACTGCTATGAGAAAACACAGCTTCATAAGAGATTAGAGTCTGGTTTATAAACGTTCATGAGACCAGAGCTGCTGCAGAAGAACCAGAAAGTTTGTGATTTAAAGGGAAGTGTTTTTTTTTTTTTTCTTTCAAAATCTCTTGAATCTCAAACTTGTGCAAAGAGAAGCGAGTTATTAAAGGCCCAGTGAGTGAACTGTGGTAGTTGGACAGAATGGGAGTCAGTGTTTCTCAAACTGTGGTGCACGGGCCTCTTCTTAAGAGTCTTCTTTAGTTCCAGTTCTGAAAAGTTTGATTCAGTGGTGACGTGTAGACCACTCCAGGTTTTGTTCTGGCTTATTCCTGATTTAGACCTGGTTTAGACCTAGTTTAGACCTGGATTACACCTAGTTTAGTTCTAGTTTAGACCTGGTTTTGACCTGGTTTAGACCTAGTTTAGACCTGGATTAGACCTAGTTTAGACCTGGTTTTGACCTGGTTTAGACCTAGTTTAGACCTGGATTAGACCTAGTTTAGTTCTAGTTTAGACCTGGTTTTGACCTGGTTTAGACCTGGATTAGACCTAGTTTAGTTCTAGTTTAGACCTGGTTTTGACCTGGTTTAGACCTGGATTAGACCTAGTTTAGTTCTAGTTTAGACCTGGTTTTGACCTGGTTTAGACCTAGTTTAGTTCTAGTTTAGACCTGGTTTTGACCTGGTTTAGACCTAGTTTAGACCTGGATTAGACCTAGTTTAGTTCTAGTTTAGACCTGGTTTTGACCTGGTTTAGACCTAGTTTAGTTCTAGTTTAGACCTGGTTTAGACCTGGATTAGACCTAGTTTAGTTCTAGTTTAGACCTGGTTTTGACCTGGTTTAGACCTAGTTTAGACCTGGATTAGACCTAGTTTAGTTCTAGTTTAGACCTGGTTTTGACCTGGTTTAGACCTGGATTAGACCTAGTTTAGTTCTAGTTTAGACCTGGTTTTGACCTGGTTTAGACCTGGATTAGACCTAGTTTAGTTCTAGTTTTGACCTGGTTTAGACCTAGTTTAGTTCTAGTTTAGACCTGGTTTTGACCTGGTTTAGACCTAGTTTAGACCTGGATTAGACCTAGTTTAGTTCTAGTTTAGACCTGGTTTTGACCTGGTTTAGACCTAGTTTAGTTCTAGTTTAGACCTGGTTTAGACCTGGATTAGACCTAGTTTAGTTCTAGTTTAGACCTGGTTTTGACCTGGTTTAGACCTAGTTCTGCTAAAGGTTGTGCGGAAGACAGGAGGGAGCGGACCCAAAGGTGCGGACAAAATGAACTTTAATATAACTCACGGCAATAACGAAAACACAGGGGTACACGAAAACCACGACAAGACTAAACATACTAAACACACTAGACATACTAAACACACTAGACATACTAAATGAACCCACAAACACCTGGGGAGGACACAGGACATAAATACACAAGGGAATGAGACACAGGTGAAAAACATCAAGGCGGGACAGGCAATCACACACGCGGGAAACACAAGAGGCAGGAAGAAAACCGGGAAAACAAGGAAACAGACTGGGAATACAAAATAAAACAAGGGAAACAAATACAGAAAACAAGACAAAGACACGAGACATAACAAGTTTAGACCTAGTTTAGACCTAGTTTAGTTCTAGTTTAGACCTGGTTTTGACCTGGTTTAGAGCTAGTTATGACCTGGTTTAGACCTAGTTTAGACCTGGTTTTGACCTGGTTTAGACCTAGTTTAGTCCTAGTTTAGACCTAGTTTAGACCTGGTTTAGAGCTAGTTATGACCTGGTTTAGACCTAGTTTAGACCTGGTTTTGACCTGGTTTAGACCTAGTTTAGACCTAGTTTAGACCTAGTTTAGACCTGGTTTAGACCTGGTTTAGACCAGCTGTATAGAGATAGGTTTAAAGTCCTGGTTTAAAGCTGGTTTAGCCCTGTGTTAGACCTGGTTTAGTCGAGGTTTAGACCTAGTTTAGACCTGGTTTAGTCCTGTCTTAGTCTTTGTTTTTGCAGTGGTAGCCCAAAGCGCCTCTGCTGGTTTGCCACTCAGACTGAGACCACGCTCTATAAGAAGAGGGGTCTCTCTCCTGGTTTGACCTGTCCCACCTCCACCTCATTTAGTAACTTTTATGGGTATTCCCTTCTTTATTCCTGTGTTGTTTTATTTCTGTATCATAACGTGAACGCTAATCCATCCTCAAGCCAGTTCCCAGCCCAGATAAATGGATGCTTCAGTATAAAACACATGTGAATGACTGCAGGCTCTGAGGCAGGTGCTTCATACTCACACAGAGGAACAGAGCCTCCACAGAGAAATCCCTGCGGTGTGAGAGCGCAGAGGTCTGGTCAGACTCTGTTACAGTCTGACCTCAGGCCGACGGCTTCGGACGCTGAGGTGAGGAAACTCTGCTCGCTCCTAAATGTGCCGTGACAGCAACGACAGGGCAGAGACGGCACGAGGACAGGGAGAAGACAGGGAGACAGGTCACACATCGATAAACTGTCAGAAAATGTTTCTTCACCTCGAAAACACGCAGAGGAGAATGTCTGGTTACCTGAAGCTCATACCGAGAGTACTACAAGTTTACTTCTTTATACGCAAGGAAGTAACTGATTTTTCATGCAACTAAATGTTTTTGCAGGGAAATTTCGTCGTCTCCAAACACAAAAGTTCACAGATGACTGCAGGATACATGAGAGGAAAATGTTCTGTGCATGGCATCTTCAGGCGGCCATGTCTTTTCTTTTTGAAGGACATTTACACATTGACATCAACTGTTGCAATCTCTATCATCAAGGACCCATCCCACCCAGCACAGGGACTGTTCAGACCCCTCCTAACAGGCAGAAGGCCCGAAAAATAAAAACAGAGGCTAAATAATGAGTCTAATCCCCCAAAAATGTCTTAAATTTAAATGTAGCTATCACAACACCATCTTGTGTCTGCTTAGAAATATTTATTTACACCTTTTTGTTTTACTTTCTTAGGTACAATATTTTTGTATTTCTTTATATCCTTTAAAGGCTCTATGTTCTGCAAAATCATCTTTTTTCTGAGCTTTCTCCTATGTTATGTTTTTCCCTCATCAAAAAATACTTGGAGCTATGTTTTGTTTCATTCACACCTATTTGAGTAATTCTGTATTCTCTGGTGGTGAATTTCTGAGGCCTCAAAACGCTCGGTTGCACAAACAGGAGGCACTGACCCGATCATCAAGCCCTTTACATCCAGTCATTTACCCAAAAATCAATATACAGCTGTTTCCACTGATTCCTCACAGACATTTTTCATTGTGTAATAAAATGAGATCACACAAAAAGTTTAAGGAAGTGAAGTGCTCTTTTTTTCTGATTATGTTCAAAAGATTGCAACACTCTGCTGCCCTCTGCTGGTCTCTTCATTTGTTTCTTTATGGGAGTTCTTGTTAAAAACATTCTCTTTTAGCCACATAATGTTTATTAAAGGTTGTAAAACTGTTCAGAGCTGACTAAGATTGGTTTAAAAATATGAATAAAAGCAAAATATATCCACTTTAAACAACACCAGACGCCCATCACTTCTCGTCCTGTCTCCCCAGACCTGTTCCTTTCTTGAATACTGATTTGTAGGCGGAGCGTCTCTCCTCTCCTCTGTCTGTCTCTCTCCGTTTCTCCTCCACTGCTGCTGCTGCTCGTTGTGATTCAGAGGTAAATGCTCTCAGCCCGTGCATGAGGATGGATGCTCGGATCTTCACGCTGCACTCCCTGACGCTCTGCTGCCTCCTGCACGGTACGACTCGACCTTTAATTCTGTCAGGCTTTTATTTAAGTCTTCATTCTGCTCCTGATCACTGCGAGAGTAACATCTTTTTCTTTCAGTCTTTGTTAGAAACAGAGAAGCTGACAACACACAGTAGTTTATTTAATGGGGATGATTACACTGTTCTTGTCTTTTCTTTTGTTAACCTGAATTGCAACGATCAGAGGAATATAAGAAATGAGAAAACTTTGCATGGCATTAATCACAAAGCAGTTTGAATGAAAGGCTGACGTGCATGTGTTAGGGGAACTGGTGACTCTAATTGTCCCTACAGTGAATGAATGTGAGGATGATGATTGTAGTACATGTTGCATTTACTTGAGCAACTTTCTGAATCAATTGTACTTCTGAGAGTATTTTTATCCCAATATGTTTTATTTCTACTGGAGTAATATTATTTTTGAGCAATCCTCTTTTTGGCGGCTCTATATGTTACCTCTGTGTTGGTTTTAAAAGCTTTATGTTGTGAAAAGCAGACAAAAACTGGAATTTTTGTGTCCCTTATTTTTCGGTAATAATAATAATAATAATAATAATAATAATAATAATAATAATAATAATAATGCCATGGTCTTATATAACATTTTTCTAAACACAAAGTCGCTTTACAGTTAGCTGCATTATTCAGTCACTCCTCTGAGCTGCTTCTGCCGCCATGGGGCAGACTGCTAAAAGTGTGGCTGCCATTCTGTGCCTACAGCCCCTCCGACCACCACCAAACAGTCCTGGACACATTTATAGCCTGTCCGTCCTGGGAGAGGATCTTTCCTTCTGTATGGTTCTCCCTGAGGTTTCTTTTTTTTTTCCCACTACTGTGTTTTTTAGGAGTTTTTCCTTAAGAGAAGGAGGGTGAAAGGACAAAGTGTTTCGTTTAATGTAGTTGTTGTTTATGTTTGATAGTGTGTTTATGTGTGATTGTGTAAATAACTGTTTGTGAAGTGCTGGGCTGTATAAATAAAACTGAATTAATTTGAATTGAACTGACTCATTAATAAGATATTGTCCTCTTATGAATAAATTAAAGAGAAATAGAAATTCAAATACAGTCCCTCTGACACACTCATAGGCAAGGTGGGGGAAGTGTTTTGCCTAAGGACACAGCGGTGGTATGCAATGCTGATAGCAGGGTCAATCCGCCAACCTTCATGTTAGTGGGCAGACGTCTCTGCACACTGAGCTATGTTAGGAAATACCAGAATTTGCACATTATTTTGTCTGATTACATAATTACTAAACTATAAATCAGACACATTAAAACACATTAAAACTTACTCAGTATTTGACTTTCTAAGGCCCATAGTTACTGATGTAGGAGTACCTGGAATAGGAATAAGTGGTAAAAAGATGAATGAGTGTTGTAAAAAATGATCTGAAATTGGCATCTGTAGTATTCAATGGCAGTAAAGGATTCATCCATTGTAATTGTGATAATAATGCTTCAATAGACTTCATGCATTTATCTGTTCAGTTGCTCATCTACTGTAGTCAGTTACTCAGAATAAGCAGTTTCCCATGAGTCCGTTGGTCTCGTCCGATATAAATCCGACACCTCTGTCTCTGTCCTGTAGGCTCACTGCAGGGCGTGCACCAGCGCAGACTCTACAAAGAACTCATGAGGAACTACAACCCCCTGGAGCGACCCGTCAGCAACGACTCCCAAAGCCTGACCGTGCACTTCAGCTTCAGCCTGCTACAGATCATGGACGTGGTGAGTTCTTCACTTTGAGAAGAGATGCTGTACATTGTTCAAATATCGTGACTTCAGTGCACGTTTTTAGGTAAAAAAAAATGAGCTGGCTTTAGAAATCACGTGACATCAAGTTCCCATTGGTTTGTCAGCACTTGTCAGAGGTGGGTAACAGCATTTACTCTGTTACATTTTCATTTTGATGATTACTTTTTACTTCTACTTCAGTAATACTGTTTTGAAGTAACTTACTTCACTCTACCCACCTCTGCCACTGATCAACACTGAATCAGTGGCTGCCTGTCACTAAGAAGTGGCTCATTTAGCAGTGTCTATGTCTAGTATCGATTAGAAAATAGTCTGAATAAAGTCTTAAAAATGCCCTGTAAGGTTTCTCAAAATGATGAACCTTGAACTTCACATGAGTTCAAACTGCTTTAGAAACTCAAACCATATAAAAACTTCCATATAGGGTTGACAGCCTCTGGTTCTTAGTTGACTAATTAGTCAGTGAGTTTAGTTTAGTTATTTCTTTAATAGGAACTGTGTGCAAACATTAATCTCACAAAGGAAAAGACGCTTGAAGACTTGGTCAACTAAAATTTTATAGGTCAATTAGTTGCCTCCACTCTTTGAATCAATAAAGCTGGTCTAATTTTATTCAAGATAAAAATATATTTTATTTGCTGCCAACTTTTCCTAATATGTTTCATTACCTAATTAATGTGACTTCACTCTGGTAAGCTCCTCCACATCGCCTTTGTCGATTAATTGCTGTGCTGGGCATGACTTTGTTTGACTACTACTTTCGAAATATTTAAAACCAGTTTAAAACGATTTACTTTCCAATTAAACACTTTAGGACTAAACATGACTGTAAGCACTTTAAATACATTTACAACCAACTTAATGGGCCGTTTAGATGATGTGCTTATGCAGAAAACACAATGATTCGATTGTTTTTTGGCCTCTCGTTTACACAAGGATGGGATTTTCGTTTTCCGAATCTGCAATCTTTTGAAAATGCTGATATAGGTGTTTTGCTCTTGCTGTGGAGAGCCACTTGGAGCCGCTCTGCTTGTGTGTAAACCTGAACGAACAAGTCCTTACTGAAAATGATAACAGCCCCAATCTGAACAGCAATTGGTTGCCTGTCGGACGCAAGTCAGCCGACCCATGATCACAAACCTCAACACTTTTATGGCTCATACTTTCATAGTTAGTCAGTAAACTCTCAGTAATATCTTTATAAGTACTGACTTTTACAAAAGACTATCAGCACGGCACCAGAAAACCACAAGATCCTAAAGTAGCGGTGACATTGCATATGAAACTATGATTTCCGCTGCTGGATAGGATTTGAACAGCGCCATTTGCTGGACAAATACAGGTACTACAGTTTATTCACACCAACTCGCATCTTCCTCACACCTCAGCGTTTTTCTGTAAATGCGACTCAGTGGTGGTGTGACTGATGCATTTTCCAGGTCCAGTGTTGTCGTGTAAATGGGCCCTAAGTCTTTTTTGGGAGGTGCTCAGTGGCAGAGTGGTTACAGAGTACCCCTGCCTAACAGTACGAAGGTTGTGGGTTCGATCCTTGGGTGGGCCGACTACGATCTCTCTTGAGTGGAGTCTGCGTAGTGCTCCCTGTGTTACTGTGACTTCTCTCCTCCTCCCACTGTCCAGACCAGTTAACCCTCTCCATTTATTCAGGCTTGGGACCGGCACAAAGGATACACTTTCTTGTGGCTGGATTCTGGTTTTAATAGGTGAAAACTGCTAAATCTACAACTAGAACCACTTTCTATCAACCCATACATTATATTTTTAGACCATTCGCTGACTGTTGCAAAAATAGCTCACCAGGATTTGAGCAGTGGGACCAAACCAGCTTCAATCTTTACTTTAGAGATCAGAGCAATGGAGCGTAAACCAAACGACCCCCATCTGGACATAAGGACCAGGAGGAGCAGGCCAAAAACAGCAGCTGATCCTCTCTGATAACTGTCTGTGTTTGACCGAGAGCTTAGTGCATGAGGCAGTGTCCAAATGTGTGCTCCAACACACAATGAAAAATTAACAAAGTCTGATTAATCTTCTCGGTTAATGGGCCATATCCTGATGCTCAGCTGCTGGAGTCGTTCATCACCCTGTCCCGGGGCAGACAGCTGGTTTTTGTAAATGGGAATTGTCTGTTCATTTTTAAAAGTGATCAGAAGAAGGAAAAAGTCTGGAGATGCAGATGTTTGTCAGAGCCACGCAGACGAGTGGGTCCTCCTGGTAAAGGGGCGGTGACAGGGGGGTGTTGTAGACCAGCGGTGTACCTCCAGGACCTGCTTTAGTCCTGGTCTGAACCCGGCTTAGTCCTGGTTTATTCTTAGTTTTGTTTAGGTTTTTAGGCACATTTTAGTCCTGGTTTGACCTGGTTTAGACCTAGTTTAGTTCTGGTTTTAGACCTGGTTTGTTGCTACTTTAGTCCTGGTTTGGACCCGGCTTAGTCCTGGTTTATTCTTAGTTTCGTTTAGGTTTTTAGGCACATTTTAGTCCTGGTTTGACCTGGTTTAGACCTAGTTTAGTTCTGGTTTTAGACCTGGTTTGTTGCTGCTTTAGTCCTGGTTTGGACCCAGCTTAGTCCTGGTTTATTCCTAATTTAGTCTTGATTTAGATTTAGTTTAGTTCTGGTTTTAGACCTGGTTTGTTCCTGGTTTTGTCCTGATTTATTTCTGATTCTGCTCTGGTTTAGACCCGTTTTTTTCTTAGCTGAGTTCTGGTTTTATACCTGGTTTAGACTTAGTTGAGTTTTGGTTTTAGACCTGGTTTAGACTTAGTTGAGTTTTGGTTTTAGACCTGGTTTAGACTTAGTTGAGTTCTGGTTTTAGACCTGGTTTAGACTTAGTTGGGTTGTGGTTCTAGACCTGGTTTAGACTTAGTTGAGTTCTGGTTTTAGACCTGGTTTAGACCTGGCTGAGTTCTGGTTTTTGACCTGTTTTTTTCCTGTTTAAGTCCCTGTTTTGTCCTTCTTTAGTGTCCAATCTCTTGCTATAGTCCTGGGTTAGTCCTGATTTAGATTTATTTTAGTCTTTGAAAGCCAAATATATATAAAGGTACTATAAATGATCACATTACTAAGTACCCCCTGCAAAGTCTGTTTCAGGCTTAAACCTGGTCTGTACCACTACTGACCACTGCTATTCTTTTCAACAATATTATTTTTATAAAGAATAATTTGTAAGCATTTGGAGCAACAAGAAAACAAAGATCAGACGGTTGATGTACGGCTGTGATACTTTGATGCCTAAAAGTGCAGAGGAAAGACAGCTGCTAATATTCGATATGGCAGCATTTTGGATAAAATGAGGAACAACGACATCAGGAGGACTCAAGACAGAGACAACAGTGCAAAGAGTACATGAAATACAACACCAGTGGCTCGAGCGTGTACTGAGAATGGACAAAAACAGGATTAGTAACATTGCACTTCACGGCAGAGTGAAAGGAAAAGCAAAGAACAAGACGGTTGTCATTGGTGCAATATATATACAGTATATACAACCGGCCAAAGTGGCAGTGGGATTATTTGTGTTACCAGCCAAAATGAAAATCTAGCTGCATTTGGCTGGTTGCTAGTGTTAGTCAAGCCCCGCTCAGTAAGTTGGTGAGTTAGTTTCTTTTTCTTTTTTTTTAAAACATCTATTTCTCGAGTCCGTCCCACCTTGTCGCACCAAATCACACAACTTGTCCCACCTTTTGTACTTTTTAATCTCATATCCAAAGTGACTACAGCTCGCCTCGCTGTCACAGATGCCTCTCCCCATAATTTTCAGGTCATGTCTTCACTGTCAATAAGGCACAAGGAAATACAAACAAATGTTAAAAATGAAGGGCACCCTGCATAAAAAAACACCCAAAAAACATCCAAACCTGCCGTGCTGCCCTCACTACACGTGACTATGTGAAGCTAGACAGCCAGAAAACTAATAAAGAAAACTCCGTACACAAGACGTACTTTTCTTGCTTTTATTCTATGCATTATTCAAAATAATGCATAGAATATATCCGTGTAGAGGTTTTTAAAATAAATTCAATAAGGATATTGACCCACTTTGTACTTTTTGCAATTCTACCATCGAAACAATTTGCCATCTGTTTTTTGATTGTGTATATTGGCGCTATCTTTGGTGCGAAATAGAACAAATTTTTAATCGTGCTCTATCAAATAAAATTTAAATTGAAAAAAAAGATGTTATGTTTGGATACAGCAAAACTATTCATCAAAATATTAAATATATCCTTAATCAGTTTATTATCCATGCAAAATATTATATTCATAAATGTAAATTGGCAAGGAAAACACCACGCATACAAGAATTCATAATTGAGATGGACAGATACATATCACTCATAAACAAAATGGAAAATAAAAAAAGCAATAACATTCTCCAAGAGATATATGGACCTTTTTAAAGGGGACCTGTTTTAATATTGCTTTTTGATGGGACAAGATGTTCAATCCAACAGAAAAATGTAAAACCTCTCTAAGCATTTAAGCATATGATTTGAATGGTTTACCCCTGTCATTTTTGTTTTGTTTGTCATTATTGCTTTATTGTCATAGCTACATGTATTGTTATTTATTTTGGTTATTTATGTGTAAATGTATAAGTTAATAATAAAACAAATAAGTACAAAAAAATGGACGTCTCTTGTATTGATATATCTTTTAGTAACTGAAACATACAGAAAAAAATGTGTATTAGAAACTACACTGGACATTTGGTGTGCTAACACAAGTAGCTAGGTTAGCTTATGCACATGTAAATCAGCAGTCTTGTTAGCGGCAGGTAACAACCTCAAGTTTACAGCCAATGTTCAAACAAAATACATCTATAACCTCAAACTAAGTGCTTGTGAATATAAAATACTTACCAAGACGAACGTTTCCCAAGGTTCCAACATTTAGAGCACATTCAGCGAGTTAATGAGCCATTTTAGAGCTCACTTTTATCGTGGTGCTAGCTTGATAGACCCTTTTCACGATGACGTCAGACAACTTCCGTTTTGAGACGATGGGCTGTATCTTCATTTCCGGTGCTGCTGCTCGCCAGTATGGAATTTACTCGGAGTCTTAAAATTGGCCAAATATAAGGCTACATGATGTACAGAAACTCGAAAAGGGATATACATTTTTCATTGAGGGTTACTTATTTGATTATGAAGGTAAGTGTTTTGTCTTGTAGCTAAAGCTAGTAGCTGTTAATGCTGTAGCGTTAGCAATAGGTCTAACGGGGTGTGCGATAAAACAATATTAGATTATGTTACGATCTAAATGAATGACAATCTGCTCGTCTGAAAGGCTCACTGCATAGTACTGCAATGAACTTCTAATTAGACCTGAAAAGTGTATTATTTTGTCACAGACTGATCACTACAGCAGAGTCAGTGTTCGAGCACAGAGCTTTACTAAATGAAAATATACTGTAGTACTATCCAGTGGTATTTCCTGATAAGCAGATTGTCAAATATTCAGATAAACTCAGATCATGACATGATCTAACACTGTTTTATAGCGCAGCTCTATCACTTAGCCATGTTGCTAACGCTATCTAGCTACATAACAAAGCACTCACTTCATAATCCAAGTATCCTTGGTTGAAGAATTAATATCCTTTCGCAAGTTTTGAACGTTTTGTGGGTAAATATTCATTTGAAAATTGCTGTATATTGTGTAAACTTGTAAACGGCAATTTGAAAAAAGTCTGGGTAAATTTCTTATGGGAGAAGCGCGGCACCGGAAATGAAGATACATCCCATCGTCTTAAAACGGAAGTTGTCTGACGTCACGTGAAAAGGGTCTATTTTCACCGAGAGGAAAAGCGTCAAAGATCCTCTAATGACGCACAAGAGTGCTTAATCTGCGCTGAAACAAAAACGATCCTTACAGAAGAAGATGTCTCCCTCTGACAAATTTATCTGTAGCTTTTTTAACAGTTTGCAATATTAAATGGACATATTCATTTAGCAATCATGAACTTATTTATAACTTTTAGCTAACTTATTAACATTATGAAAAGATCAATGTCTTTTAATCCAAAGACATGACACCTGCCATACACATGATTTACTGTGGCGAAATCCTGAAAGCTAGCAACAGAATGGGACTTTCTTACAGTCACTGCACAAAGTACAACAGAATTTTAGATTGACAGCTCTTTCAGTGAGACACCTGGGGCCGGTCCAGTCCTGAGTCCGGTCAGAGCTGGCACTGGGACGGGTCAGGCTGCCTTTTACTCAGACAGACTTCCAAAAAATTCTTGCTTTTCAATATCTGATTCAACCAAAACAACACTGACAGAATATCAAAACCTGCATGATCCACGTCTGGAATGATTGTCAGGCTGCCGGTCTCATTAATAGTGCATGAGAGTGAGCCCCCGCTGTCAGGACGGGGCAGGGGCGCGGGCCGAGGGTTAGTTAAAAGCAGCAGGAGCTCAGACAGGGCCAACATAAATAGGAGAGAGGAGAGGAGGCAGAGGTCAGTGCTGTGGACATGTTCTGCATCAAACTGAGAGGAACACTCACAGAGGTTTATCAAAATGGCCTTTCCTGCTTGATTTTGAAATTTAGTGGATTAAATTTTTCATTATAGGTCAGTGCGAGCTGGAACAGATTTGATTAACATGAACAGAAAGTGAGTACACCCTCGAAAATCCATATTTTTCATGTATATGCAATGGCCACTGAATTATAGATTTTCTCCAGGTAGCTTTCTATGTGCTTTAAATTGATTATGCTACTAATAAAAGTTGGTAAGGATACTTTATATTAAGGGCGTGCATATATCAAACGTCCAAAGTGCAGCCCGGGGGCCATTTGTGGCACAGGTAGAGATTTCATATGGCCCTAAAATGCATTACTTATGGCTTATGACAGCAATTTTGTACAGTGTTTACGTAGTTTTGTCTGTACATTTGTGTGTCTCTACTATTCTCTGCTGTGTATTTTCAGATTTGTCAAAAAATAATAGCAGTTTTTATGCTCAAAGATGTTATTTTGTTGGGACTTCTTTTAGATTGTGTTGTCAAAGAAAATAATGTTTATTTATTTGGCTTTTGAAAACTATACTTACTATATGTTTTAAAATACTTATAAAACAGTGTGCATTAAATGTATACTCTATGTGCGTTTAGCTACTTGACAACATCAGGAGGAACTGTTGGCCCTTGAAGATTTGCACATCTTCAAATTGGAGAAAAACTTGGAGGCTTCTTTAAAGTGCTAGAAATGGACTTGACTGGGATTTGAACCCAGGTCCTCCCACACCCTAAGCAAGAACCATTCCCCTAGACCAACAAGCCACAGGTTTATGTTGAAAAATCAGCTTTTTTGTGCAACATTTTAGTGTTTGCATTCATTATCAGGCGAGAAATAACATGTTTTTCTGATGTACTTAACATATGACATTAGAGGTCAAAGCCAGATGGCACGCTCAGGCTCACAGGAAAAACAGGTTCTGGTTCCTCAGCCACAGTGAATCATTTATCTGCAGTGCGCCTTACATAACCTGAATCTCCAATCCAAAATAACCAAAATGGCGCCAGCTGATACACAGCAACATTTATAACTTCTCTGACCAGATAAGAGCTTTCCTTCATCACCTGTTGATTCTGCTGAAGTCTGCGTTGCTGTTCAGTCCTCTGTAATTTTTTCTTTTTCTTGTTGCCATTTTAACAACATTTAAAGTTACACTGTGTAAGATTCCCGGTCTTGCGCCTCTAGAGGCCACAGGTGCCACTGCACCGTCGCAAAACGTAAACACTAGGGCCCCTCCTCCTTCTGAAACTGTGCGAGCGTGCGTCTATTTCCATCATTGTTTCAACTTTAGTTGACCTGCTGCTACCTTTGGAAGTTTGGACTGGATCTTCTATAGAGTTAGCGCTAGCGTTAGCTTATCAACAAATATCGCGCAATGGTCGCAGTAAAAACAACTAATAACTGTATGAAAAAGCACGTTCTAAAGAAAAAATAAAGAGGCTAATTTACCCAACAATAAAGAATGCAAAAACGTGATCCGATTTGCAGCCTTCTCTGTCTCTCATCTGACGCCAGCGAGCAAAAGTCTGTCCGATGTTGACTCTTGTCTGTGATCTGGTGCGGTCCCTTTTACATTTTCTTTTTCTTGCCTCGTCCGACATTGTCTTCATCTTCTTGTGTCCTTCGGCCCTGACGAACTGGCGAAAATAACAATGCTAAAAGTAGCTTCCTGGTTATACCTGCACCTCAAGTCGTTCCCTGTCATGTGACTCTTCCTCAACAGCGGAGCGCTCCCGGCCAAGTTGCGAGGGCGGTTTCTCAGTACAGAAGCCCCGCTCGGAGCAACAGATCGCGCCTCATGCCTTATAATCGCTCAAAAAATCACAAAAACAAGTCAGTATGCCCCACATATTTAGGAGAAAAGTTACACAGTGTAACTTTAAAGTCCTGTTGACGTCCGACGTAACGACCACGTTCAAACAAAGTCTCTTTTTCGACAACTCTTTGTACAACTGGCTTCTGCTGCTGTCCCTGATCAGAAATAAGTACAGAGCTGTTCATAATACGGCGTATTCTGGTGTTTTATGGCAAAACCGGCAACAAATCTTCATAAGCTCCATGTTTGTTTGGGATACAGGTCAGCAACATCACACCCTTAACTTCTCTGATTGGTTACTCCGCCTGTGATTGTTCCGCCCATAAAAATGAAAATCAAACCAGGAAACACCAGACTAACTTCTTTGTATAGAAAAGGAAAAGAGTTCATGATTATTATTATTTCCTCTTCTACCTGGTGTTGTTTCTTCATCCCACAATAGAATCTTTTGCAGTTTGTAAAAAATAATTCTGTTTTTAAAATAATGGTGCCATAGATTTTTTTCCCTTTAAACATTAGCCATATTAAGCATTTGACACTGAAGAAATTAGCCACAAAATATAGAAAATTATGAATAATCAAGATGGTTTTAGCTGCAACCAGCCAACTACGTGTAAGAATAATGTCAGACAGAACCTGGATATAAAACATTAGCGAGTGTGTTAATGTTTTGTTGTTTTATTTATTGTAGCAATTAGCATAAAAAATGAAAGCTAGACAATTTCCTTGTAAAAAAGAATTGGAATTATGTGACAATCCTGGACTTACCTCAATAACTCCTTTATTTGACTTCAGACCCTCCAACCAACCTCTGTATTAATTCTATAACATTATGTATTCATTTATATTAACCCTCCTACAGCCCTAAGATATTTTTTTATGTTTTGCACCTGTTTTTTGTGGATAACGTTTGCTGTGTTGATTCAAATGGCATAGATTTTGCCTCAAGTGTGTATTTTTGGATGAATTTTCAGATTTCAGGATTTTTTTTTTTAAATCCTCTTTAAAAGGTGTCTAAAAAATAGTCACACGTTTACCCCTAAGACATTTTTTGTGCCATTGACTCCCATTAAAACGACATTTTTATAATACACTGTCACTGCAATATAATTTCACATTTTTATCAAGTATTTCATGGATTCATGATAGTGAGGGATTGGAATTTTAGTTTTGATTAGTTTTTTACTAGGTGGTGCCATTTCCTGCATATATGGTAGACAGAGGTACAAATTTGGAAATGGCCACATTAGTGTTTGTATAAATTATCAAGCCTACAAGGCAAATAAAAAACATTTTTTGAACTAAAATGATTTGGGTGTGTTTTAGGGTTGTCATAAATTGGTGTGAAAGTGTTTGTTGAGAAATGAGTTTGTTTGTGTTTGCGTGAGCACAAATCCAAAATGTAGTTCTTACAGAGATGTGCACATCAGGGAAATTAAGAAAAAGTGCCCAGACTGAGCAGAAGTCTCTGTTTGTGCTGGATGTGTATGCGCCACATAAACTGGAATTTAAGGGGCTAAATTTCATAAACAGAATTAATTTTTGCAATGTATGGTGAGGGCTGAAGTTAATCATGAAATTAAAAAAAATTGAATTATCCATTATTATATAATTTTTCTATGGCAGTGCATTTTTTTGCGCCTTAGGACGAAAGGTGTGACTAAAAATGTTTCATCTGCCGCTACACAAAAATTTTAAATCTAATAAAATCAATCATGATGCCAATTTTTGACACTCCCAAGCTCTGATAATCCACCCCCAAAAAATTCTGATTTGCATTTAGAGAAACAAAAAAATCAAATCAACTTTTAATCACAAAAACTGGAATTTAAGGGGTTAAATTTCATAAACAATATGACATTTTGTTATGTGTGGTGAGCACTGAAGCAAATCATTGTAACCATGAAAAAAAAAATTGGAATTATTGACCATTAGATAATTTTTTAATGGCAGTCTTTATTGGGGCATTTTTTTTGTGTGCTTAGGGCGAAAGGTGTGACTAAAAGGTTAGCGGTGTAAAAGGGTTAATAAGCCATGGTCTACTGTCTGTGCTTTCTCCTGTGGTGTGGCTCAATAGCACTAAAGAAGCAGTCCATTCTCAGCCTTATTTCTGAAGTGCAGGAGGTCGGCTCATGTCTCAAATCTCTGTAATATTTACCTTTTTCTGCTCTCTCCTCCTGATCTCTGACTCCGAGTTACACAGCCGTGGTTTAATCTGCTCCACACGCTCCACTACCTGAGTTCCCATTAGCCAGGAGCACATTTATCAAACTGACTTACATTCATATTCAGCCTCCTCCGCTCTGGACCACTGCCATCTGTGAGACTCATATTAAAACGCGGGTGCACTGGACTGGCTCCTGTCTGCTCCTCCGAGTCTACAGCTCATTTGCAAACACGACAGGGGTTTATTAATACGTATTTGTCTTTGTTTTTGTTTTTAGGATGAGAAGAACCAAGTGCTGACCACCAACATCTGGCTGCAGCTGGTGAGTTCTGAGATTACTGTGTCCTTATGTGTCGCTTTTATCTGGTTCTTGTTTTGTGCAACGTCCTTTGAAAACTTTTACTATCGGGGCAAGAGAGACCTCTGTATACATTTGTAACTGTCTGATAGAGCTGACATTGTTCATAAGGACAAGGAAGGATATTTTAAAAATCCTCTTTTCTGCTGAATCAGCTATGATATAATGTTGTTTCCACCTCAAAAACATACCTCTCCTTCACGAGAATCAAAAAGTCTCCTGCTTCTTATTAGGGCTGCACGATATGGAGAAAACATGCGATATTCGATAACTATGTTGAAAATTGCGATAACGATATTATTGCGATATTTGTAAATAGTAAGTTCCTGTATTTACAAGTCAAAACAGCGACAAAATCAAAACTCGACACAGACTAAACCAGGAATAAAACAAGGCTAAGCTGTGACTAAATTAATTAAATTACCACTAAAACTGGACTTTTTAAACATTTTTATTTAGTCACAACACATGTTCTTTTAAGGCTCTGGTGGAAAATGATTCTTCAGTGTAAATCTCTGTCAGATGGAAGACCACAGCGTTATTTAGATTTGGATATTGCATTTGCTGATATTGCAATAACAATAATTTAGCGATATATTGTGAAGCCCTACTTCTAATAATCTCATCAGGGATTTGAACCAGGGACCTCTTACCTCTTAAGCAAAATACATAACCCTAGACCACATGTGTCCGAAGTGCAACCCAGGGGCCATTCGTGGCACAAACTGAGATTTAATTTGGCCCTCAGCTTTTATGACAAAATGCATTACTTATGGGCCACCAGCACGTTTGTACAGTGTTTCCATAGCTTTATCTGTACATTTGTGCATCTCATCTACAACTCTATGCAGTGTATTTTCAAATTAGTTGATTGAAATATAAGTGTAGTTTGCAGTTTTTATGTTTAAAGATGTTATTTTGTTGGGACTTCTATTAAATTGTGTTAGAGAAAATCATTTATAATTATTTGGCTTTTGAAAACAAAATACTTATAAAGCAGTGCATTGAATTTATACTGTATGTGTGTTCAGTTACTTGACAACATCTGGAGGGACAGTCGGCCCTCGAACATTTACATATTTTCAAATCAGGCCCTCTTTGAAAAAAGTTTGGACACTTCTGCCCTAGACCAACAAAACACACAGAAATGGGTCCAATTGTGTTTTTTTCCCACCAAATTAAGACTCCTAAAAGGATGAGAATTATGTTCGCTTGACCAAATACAACAACTTTTTTGACTCTTGGGGATTTGACCCCAGCACCGCTCACCCAAACCCAGCAAGTGCATGATTTTTTTAGGGCATTCACATCCAGTGTTGCCTCTGTGTTGTCATATGGGGTAGTCTGGGTTTTAAACTGAAAATCACAGACATGGAGGTTTCTTTAAAGCACTAGAAATGGGCTCGTCCGGGATTTGAACCCGGGACCTCTCGCACCCGAAGCGAGAATCATACCCCTAGACCAACGAGCCACAGCCAGTAAAGTACAAACATGTTTTTTCCAACTAATTAACAAAATGATGTAGCAGCTATTTTCTGATGTATTTTTTTGCTTGTGTGCATCCCAGGATCATTTCTCTTAAGATGGGTCTCTGCACATCCTGAGCCTCTAAAAACTCAAGTTCTAGCCGAGTCTTGAGGTTGAGTAACGAGCCCCTGCTTCTACAACTTCCTCAAAGTGGCTCCAAATGGACTCATAACTGACTGAATGAGACCTATAAACAAAACGTGTTTATTTACTCCTGGACTATTTCTTTTCAGCTCTTTAAGGATGAAGCCTCTTTTATTGCCATCACCTAAACTAAACGGTCCCACATAAGTCTCTTCATCTCTTCACTGTCACCCTCTGGACTCCCCAAAGCGCTTTACATCAAACAAAATGGCTGCCTGGCTGTTAGTTACTGATAGCTCTATTTGTGTCAGGCTAAAGTGACTGGCAGGAAAAATAGAGCCAGTAAACATTGATAATGAACTGAAGCCGACGTCGTCCCATCCTCCTGCATCTCCACAGCCCCCATGGGCCGCCGCGCAGGATCCGCACCACTCCAGCTCTGACCCAGATAGGTTTTAGGATAGAGAGGCTCACTCCAGCTGGCAGAGAAAACACAGCCTTCTTCAGCCTCCTTCTTCCTCCACAAAAACTTCATCTGCTCAGAGCTAAAGCCGTTTAAATATGACAAACCTGCAGCGGTAAATCTGTGTTATCCTCTGCATTGTCTGTCTGTTCAGTGACTGGAGCCAAAAAGCTTAGTGTTGACTTTACTTGAAGGCAACAGTGTAAACAAATGAAGTTAATCTAAGGTAAAACTGAGTTTTTTATTGTATTTGGCAACCTAATGGCATAACTCATTTCTGAAAACAAAAAAGTGTCTATGTAGGCTTCATTACCAAGCTCACATTTGTCTCTAGCACTTGTCAATATTGAATTAATGGCTGCCAATAATATAGAGAAAGTGTATTTTCAGCACTGGCTACACACAGTTTGATAACTTTAAAAAACATAAACATATATAAAGATAAAGGAAGCAAAATGAAATCTGGAATCTTAGGAGTATTTATCTGTGGGGAATGGGTCCTGTTATAGTTTTTCAGTAAAATATTTCAATTAAAAACAAGATTAGACATTGACAATAGGACTAATTAAAACTAGAGAGTTTCTACACATCTCCATTGACACTAATTAAAGGATATTTTTGCATATACAGTGTTATAAAGTATAAATATCAGGGCACGGTAGCAGAGTGGTCAGCAGAAAGCTAAGAGACAATAACATGCAATTATTTGGAGATTGTCCAAAGTGTTTGCAAACTCACATTCAAGAAGATAAACCAATATATAAAATAAATCAGTTTTCTGTAGTGTCCTTTTTACTATATTTTTTTTTTTACATTCTTTTAAAACAAAACATTGCAATTGATATATATGAGCTGTTATTATCTATTAGTTTTTATCAGCTTTGTAAAATGCTGAAGGGCCTTAGCTGAGTATGCAAGGCCCTATGCAAAATTTAGCTCTGATGCTATATGAGCTATGTCTTAGGCAGTGATCTAGTTTTTAGAGACGTTTCTTTGCTCTTTTTGCCTTTCTTTCCTCTATAAAGCTCCCCCACAAACCCAGTTGACTCCCGTGTGATCCCTTGCTCGTCTTTACTTTCTTTTGTTTTCCCCTCCGCATATCTGTACAAAGTTTTTTCTTCCATTTGGCCGCTCCGGCATGAAGAAAATCTAGAAATAAAGCGGTTGCTAGGTTGTTGTTTTGCTAACCGGGATGTGCCGCTTTCTCGCGAGACCTGAGACTTCTGTGACTCCGGGTCGATGGCACTCACTGTTGCAAGCGTCACTTTCAGCCCAGAGACAGCAGGGGGAGCTGCTGCATGCATCATTTACCCCACAACAACTCATTTAACCATCACACGGACTCCGAAACTGTTTATATAAAGTAAAAAAGTTACTGAGTTCTGCTTTAAACATTCTGTGAGTAGAGGATTTTAAGTTAACTTTAGCTACTAGACCTCATGAATCAGAAGTACCTGTAGCGTGCTCTCTGTCAAATAAATTGACTCCGAAGACCAGGAAGATGTCTTTCAAATGCCGCCCAGATTTATTGAAGATCAACAGGATAAAAAAATACAGGTTGACAGAAATCAAAATTATGAAAAAAATCAAACTATAGCGGTAAATCAAAATTGCAGAATGCAGTTTCGAAACGGGGGCAATCGCTGACGTAGCACCCCCACCGGTCTAAGAACCTCAGAAAGAGAGAACTCTGGTCTTGGGATGTCACCAAATGCTCCTGTTCAAGGTCGCCACACAGGTTTTATACTATGTGATAATACAGAGTGATAAATCTATGACTAGGTCCATTCTATACATATCTTGTTTTTTTTTCTGGACAGTGTGTCAGTCCGTGGACAGGAGGATACCGGACGTTGCACCTGATAATTATAAATTAGTTTCAAGTCATTCTAACCCTTTTGAGGCTGTCCCAAACTGACTGGATAGAATGGGCCTTGAACAAACACTAATTGTCTGGCAAGTCTCCTGCTAGTCGGCAGAAACAATATCTATCTGTATATAAAAGTTAGCCTAACTTTTGTCACCGGTTCTGTTCATTATTTTTATGGACAGAATTTCTAGGCGCAGCCAAGGGTCGAAGGAAGTCCGGTTTGGGAACCACAGGATTTCATCTCTGCTTTTTGCGGATGATGTTGTCCTGTTGGCTTCATCAAACCAGGACCTTCAGTGTGCACTGGGGCAGTTTGCAGCCGAGTGTGAAGCGGCTGGGATGAGAATCAGCACCTCCAAGTCCGAGGCCATGGTTCTCGACTGGAAAAGGGTGGCTTACCCTCTCCAGGTTGGGGGAGAGTTCCTGCCTCAAGTGGAGGAGTTTATGTATCTCGGGGTCTTGTTCACGAGTGAGGGAAGGATGGAGCGTGAGATCGACAGACGGATCGGTGCAGCGTCTGCAGTAATGCGGTCGTTGTATCGGTCTGTTGTGGTGAAGAAGGAGCTGAGCAGAAAGGTAAAGCTCTCAATTTACCGGTCGATCTACGTTCCTACTCTCACCTATGGTCATGAGCTTTGGGTCATGACCGAAAGGACAAGATCCCGGATACAAGCGGCCGAAATGAGTTTCCTCTGCAGGGTGGCTGGGCCTTAGAGATAGGGTGAGGAGCTTGGTTACCCGGGAGGAGCTCGGAGTAGAGCCGCTGCTCCTCCACATCAAGAGGAGTCAGCTGAGGTGGCTCGGGCATCTGTCCCGGATGCCTCCTGGACGTCTCCCTGGGGAGGTTTTCTGGGCATGTCCCACCGGGAGGAAGACCTAGGACACTGCTGGAGGAAGTGTCTGTGGAGAGGGAAGTCTGGGCATCTTTGCTTAGACTGCTGCCTGTGTGACCCGGTCCCGAATAAAGCGGAAGAAGATGGAATGGAATAAAAGTTAGGCATGCATGTTATTAAAACTCAGCATGAATTATTACTATTCTACAGGTGGCTAGTTAAGGCTAAAACATACCATGAGCTAATACTACACCAAAGATGGCTAAATACTGAGAATACATAAAGACTAATGTTAAGCAAACATACATTAAGCAACAGTACATACTATTTGAATCATAAGAACAATGATTAAAAGTGATATCTCAAGATGAATATGTGAGGAGTCATAATCTAAGAACTTTGTTGATACACACACAGGGCCTAAACTAGAACAAATTATATGTGATACTTTAGCAACCTTAAATTTAACTTTAACTTTAGCTTTAGCGAGTGATGGTTTTATCTGATAACAGTAGCCAACTTGCCTTCTGGCCCTTTTAAATAAATTGTCCACCTCAGTTCACCATTTTACTTCTTGGTTGTGTTACTTTCCCTTCTGTCCTCTGCTAGACACAGTCTGGAGTTAGTTTCAATCACTTTTTGCTCAAATTCTCTCCTCTATTTAGCACAGAGCAGGCAAGACTCAAGAGAGGCGAGGGGTGAGAGAGAGACGAGAAGAAAGGACAAAGCAGCAGTGGATTTTGCCGTTTTTTTCCATAAAACACCAGGATTCGCAGTATTATGAGCAGCTCTGCACTTATTTCTGCCAGTTTATACAAAGACTTGCAGAAAATGTGGGTTTGTTTGAATGTGGTTGTTTCATCAGAAGTCTTTACTGTTGTTAAAATAGAAACAGGACAAGAAAGAGAAGGAAAAAAAAGCCCCTCAGAGGACTTCAGCAACAGGTGAGGAAAGAAAA
Source organism: Bostrychus sinensis (assembly GCA_020698575.1). Lineage (NCBI taxonomy): Eukaryota > Metazoa > Chordata > Actinopteri > Gobiiformes > Eleotridae > Bostrychus > Bostrychus sinensis. Next base: position 6,943,076 of record CM036251.1, read on the forward strand.
GCACGAAACACCATTACTCAGGTCAGAGAAGTCCACAAATTCTCTCTGGCGCCATCTTGGTTATTTCCGGTAGGAGACTAGCTTCCATATTGGAAAGATGTGCAGCAGAAATCAAGTGGAGAGAAAGAATTTGCTGCGAGTGAAGAACCAGACTGTCCTGCTTTTGAAAAGAAAGTAGGAGAGGCTAAAGAGCCTCTATTTTTAAATCTTGATGGCCCCACACTGTTTTTTTAATTTTTTATTTCCCACTTTGCATTAAAAGGTCACCAAAACGTACACAACACTCAAATAATGTAAGTCTGAATATTATTTTTTTTTGTTAATTTTGAGGGTCTTGGTCCATTTAACAAGAACTGAGACAACTCCACATTACTCCAAATGAAATAACCCTGCTGCTTCCATAACCACTTGCCAAAAATAACAAGTACTCACATTAACAGGGCACTCTGGAGACTCCTCGTGATGTCTCAGTGGTCTGCGTGACTTCCGTGGCCTGTCTCCTCTTCCTCCCACTGTCCAAAGAGAATTGACGACTCTAAATGTCCCATAGTGAATGAGTGTCTGCCTGTGTATTTCTTTGTGCCTAAAACCTGTAGTTGTTGGGACACTACAGCTCCAGAAACCCACGACAGGTGCAGCCGTAAACACAAAACTAGCTCTACTGATGAACTTCTGTAAATGTCACTGTATAAAAATCCATTATGAAAGCCCTATAAACCCATTTCACGGCGCTGTCCAAATTTAATTAGCTTCATTTCGGGAGCCTGTTAGTTTGCGAGCGGTGACGTCTTAATCCGCTCTAATCTGCCGCTCTCGGGGACGAGGTCGGGCCCCGTCCCTCTGCCGTACCCCTCCCCATCCCCAGCCTATAAGTTTTAGTTTCATTTCATCTGGCGTTTCTTCTCTCTGGTGTGTTTTTTGGAGGCGGAGGCAAATGTCAGCGAGCTCAGAAACAGTTGGAGACGTGTGGGTTGGTTGGTATATGTCGCCGAGTTAGTGCAGTGTTGTGAAGTTTCTCTCCTCCCGAACTTCACAGGATAAAAAAACAGACTTTACATTGACATTTGCAGCTGCAGATTTCTCCGTTGGGGCCCCAGGAAGTGACTGTCATTTCAATTAAAGTCGCAGGTTATATTCATACAGCATGTTACGTTTATTATTTTCACTGCTCAAGACAAAGACTTTTATTATGCACTTCTTTTCTTTTCTTTTTGGCTTTTCCCTTCTGGGGTCGCCACAGCAAATCATCTGCCTCACACCTGTGCAGAAACGATTAGGCCTTGTTTTTACACCAGATACCAAAACCCTCTGCATTTAACTAAGCTTGGGGCTGGCACAAAAAGTACACTGTCCTGTGACCTCCTGTGATGCTGTAGTTGGGGGAAAAAATTAGTCAAAATATTGGTAATTCCAGTAAGTAGTAGAGAAAGTAATAATAGTAGTTATAGTCACAACAACAGCTGGAGTAGGTGGTAAAAATGTAACTGGAGCCTGACCGATATGGATTGTTTGAGGCAGATGCCGATACCGATATTAGGTAACAAAAAAAATACCAAAGCATTTTTCTTTCTACTCTGTTTACTTTGTTTACATGAATATGGCGTGTACACCCCAGGCCACTTTATTAGACTAAACTTATTTTTAAAATGTTGTAAAAAGCTGCTTATTGTTCTTTATGCTGATTGTTATTTAGGTTGTACTGGGTAATGGTGTGGGGAGTATTATGTATTTTATGTATTATATTTATTTTATTTAGCTTTAACTAAATTGTTTAACTTAAATTTTATTTAAACCTGCTCTGCAAGTAGAGCAAGGGGAGAACTACAAAATGCATTTTGAATTTTTGTTCTATGAGGTTTTATGGCAAAGAAATTAGTAAAATATTTTTATTGCCTTTTTGAGCTTTTCAGGCCATGAGAAGGAGATTTGGGCTGTTTCCTATGAACTGCAGAGTAAAAGCCCAACTGTTTGGAAACACCAGCGCCCTCTGCTGCACAAATAGCAGAAGGCCATCATTTGCAAGTAAACAGGTCTTATTCCAGCACACAATAAAAATAGTACTGTTTACAGATTTCGTCCGATAACCAATAATTCTCTAATGGGCTATATCAGCTGATAATATCGGCCGGCCGATATATTGGTCAGGTTCTAAATGTAATATGAGTAACAACAGTTGTAGTAGTTTTTGCCATGAAAGTACTTTCTACTTAAGTAAACATTGTACTTAGTACTTAGTATTTTCTTTAAGTTACTTCCTTGAGCAATAGTGCTTTGTTGACAATAATATTCAAATAGGATTGTCATTCTTGGAGAGCAGCAGAGTGCAGCTCTGTTACGCTCATTTGAACATAAACAGTGGGGGGGAAAGCTTTTTCGAAAAAACTTTGTGTATGATGCAGTTTTACTCCAAAATGAAAAATGTCTGAGGAATCAGTGGAAACAGAGCTGTACACAGTTTTTTTGTTTGTTTGTTTGTTTTTTTGTTTTGTTTTTTTGTTTTTTGATAAATGAATGAGAGCAGATTGGATGTAGAGGGCTTGTTGATTGGTCACTGCTTCCTGCAATGGGCGGGGCTTTGTGCAACCGAGCATTTTGAGGGTTCAGAAACTCAGTGCCAGACACTACAGAATTACTCAAACAGGCATAAATGAAAAACAAACACATGTCCAGGTATGTTTTTGATGAGGGAACAACATTATAACACAGGCAAAAGCTCAAAGTCAGTTTTGAATAATATATCTCCTTTAAGTTTTGAACCTACCTTCCATAATTTATTTTGTTACTCACTTGAAACCCTGATATAATGTCTGTCACAGGTTAAAAGCTTGTGAGCGTGTATTTAAATATTCATAATGACTTGTTATTCTTAGTGTTTATGTGTTTGATTGACAGTGTCTGATCCTGTTCTGTTTGAACTGCTGCAGTCAAAGTGAATCATTGCATCAGTGGTAGCTCTAGACTTTACAGATCCAGGCTTCTTCCTGATCTCGGTCTTTGAACTCTCTGACATCAGAAACCTCACCTGCTCATTAAAAATACATACAAATGGTTGAAACCTCTTTGTGATCTGCAGACTCTGAAAGGGGATTTTTTTTTCTCTTTGTGGTGGCACTGTTGTGAGCACCTCTGTTTGTGTAGAAAATCTTTGTTAGAGAGGAAAAGCTTTACATTAACCCATGTCCTTAAACTTGCCAGACCAATATGTCTTAATAGCCAGCTTCTCTTTGGTCCAAAAAAAAATGAAGTGACCCAGTTCAGACCAGAACGGACAGGAAAGATTTCTTATGTCTTCAGAGTGTGTAGTTCTTTTTCTGTTATTGGGTTAGGTTGGGTATGACTTGGATGGCTGAGAATCTCACTGTCAAAGTGAACCTCCTGTATTCATTTAGCACCTTAGGGTTGGAAGAAGTACTCAAAATCTGTACTTCAGTAAAAGTACTGTTACCTCAAAATATTTTTTACTCAAGTAGAAGTAAAAGTACTCAACAGATGGTAAAAGTAAGAAAACATTGGGTGTAAAGTTTATAAGTAGGCTACTTATTATTACTACCACTAATTCTGCTACTATTACTACTCCTAGTGCTACTACTACTACTTTTACCATTATTACTATTACAAGTGCTATTATTATAAGTATAATTGTGTGGGGCCTTTCTGTGTGGAGTTTCCATGTTCTCCCTGTGTCTGTGTGGATTTGAGTCTTAAGGTCTCCATGCACCAAGGCGACGATCGCCCATCTGAAGCCGTCTGAACGGTTCTTCCACGTCGCTCATTTCCATCCTTTTGATCTGTATGCGCTGTCTGCCCCCATCGCTCCAGGACGGAGGTCGTCTGACCAGTTTTCTGCCGATTGGCCTTGTTGTTTAATCGGCGTCTTTGGTCTTTGGCAGGAAGCGCTCTGATCGGCCTAGCACTACAGCTGCCGCGCCAATCAGCTCACGGGAATTTTAGCGGAAGTGACGGAGTGACGAGAGGTGAAAACCGCTGTGGCAGCATACGCTCACCATTTTTGCATTTTTCGCAGTTCCGTGCGGAAAGTTATCTTCTTCAAGTAACAGAGCAGCAGCACCTAATCCACACAAAACAATGTCCAAACCGTCCATTATCACGCTTCTCAAATGTTCAAACAAGCTGAGAACAGTGGCAGACCAAGGCGCGCTACATGCAGATGTACTCCACAAACATTGTGTCACTTTCGTTTATCTTTGTTCACTGGCTAGCGCCATCTGCCGCTTTGGGGGGTAATTACATCACGCGCATGCGCAAGACACGGTCATTAGGTCAGTGGTCGCTTCGGTGAATGAAGAGGGGAAAAGGTCATGCGACGTGTATCGAGGCCTTAAAACATGCACAGCAGGCTAATCCTCCGGCTGCTCCTGACCAGGATCCTGGCTCAGGATCTTGAGAAGGGTCCCCAGGCACTGCCCTGCAAAAAATCAATATCGACACTAGTTCAAAAGACTTGAATTCAGATTATTAATCTTGATTCGAGCTAGATTGGATTTATTTACTTATATTAGGTAACTTACTACTAGATTATTTGACTTGTTTAAAGTTATTTCTTGCTGTTTCAAGATACTTTGCTAGTTCAATGATCTGTCCATGGGGTAAGTGGAATTTTCTTACCCTATGGACAAATTTTTTGCTTGAAATAAGTAAAAAAAAATAGCTTAAACCAGGGAAGAAATAACTTGAAACGAGTCAAATATCTAGTAATAAGTAACCTAATAAATCCAATATAGTGAAAATTGCTCGAATCAAGATTAATAATCTAAATTGAACTTTTTTAAACTAATGTAGATATTGATTTTTTTCAGTGGTTATCCATTGCTTCTGACAGGTTGCCCCAGTGACATTGAAGGATGGGTCAAATGCAAAGGACAAATTTCCATATGGGGAAAATGAAAGTACCTTACCTTACTGCTATTTTCCACCATGACCCAAAGTGAGCTGTTTGGCAAAAAACTGTAATTTCCTAAAGAATGGCAAATTAGCAAAGTCATGTTAATGTGTTTTCTTTCTTATTAATTTGCAACCTCTCTGTGTTACTCTGGGTTCTCTCCACTTCCTCCCACAAAGACATGCATGTGTGAATCTAAACCAGGGCCGTCCAAACTTTTTTAGTGAGGACCTCACACTGAAAAATATATGCAGAGGAGGTGAGGTATTTTGTCCCCCAGGGAACAAAACTGCTGCTCTTTTAGCTTTAGGAATCATCAACATTTATCAGCCCCACATTGATCCCAGCTTGGCTCTGCCTCAACCACAAATTTTCTTTTTTTCTTCATTAATGCTAGGTCTATGTCACAGAAATATGAAGCCTTTTTTTACCTTTACTGTTGAATTAAGAAGAAATTCTAGTTGTGGCAATTTGAGCCCACTGAGAATGAAGTCCGTGGGTCGTATTTGGATTCCGGGCCATAGTTTGGACACTCCTGCTCTGAATTGTCCCTAGAGTAAATCAATGTGAGTGAATGTTTGTCTGTGTGAGTTGAAATCCAAGAGTCCTGTTTGAGTTTGTGCCTGTCCAGATGCAGACAAAGACCTTTCTTGAGTACAAAATCCTCTTGCTTTCAATCAAAACACAATAACAAGCTGCAAACAAGATGTGCGATAAACTCATGTGACCTCCATTTGGGGGCCTGCTCAAATCCAGATTACACAGATGAGCCTTATGTAAGCGAAGCTGCGTCTGTGTATTGTTGTGGAGTTGGCAGAGGCGGAGATAGCGGCCTCGTGCCAGCCAGGATCAGCCCGGCGTTGATGTGCGATTTGCATACAGCCCTCGCTCCGTCCTCATTACATTTGGCAGAGCGTCCCCCGATGCTGTTTCGGTGACGGTCCGAACGAACGGTCTGAAGGTCGGACACTTCTCCCCCAATAAGGCTTGTTTACATCCTGTCACCGGACTGAGGGTTATCCCCTGGAGGAATGGGCTGGAATAAGGTTGTCAGCCAAAGACGTGTCCTCAAAAATTGGGAGGGGTTTGAAGTTTGCATTAGAAAAGTCAAGCTAAGGCTGTCCTCATGCTCTGAGGTCAAAACATATTACAGGTCTGACTATAAAGACAGAGAGGTTAACAAAATTTACCCCAAATTTCCTTATATGTCCTGATCAACAACCTAAGCTACAATCATTATAGTATTATTATTATAGTACTGTCACATATTTGGTTTTCAAAGAGTAAAATAAGCCTAATTCTGGAATACAGCGAGGGATGTGACACTAAAGAAGGACAAAACAGGGACTAAACCAGGACTCAACCAGAACTCAACCAGGAATAAACTAGGTCTAAACCAGAGCTAAACCAGAAACAAACCAACTAAACCAGAACTAAACTAGGTCGAAACAAAGTCTAAACCAGGTCAAACCAGGGCTACACTAAAACTAAATCAGGATTAAACGATGCTTGAAAGCAGAACTATACTAAGACTAAACCAGAACTCAACCAGAACTCAACCAGGAATAAACTAGGTCTAAACCAGAGCTAAACCAGAAGCAAACCAACTAAACCAGAACTAAACTAGGTCGAAACAAAGTCTAAACCAGGTCAAACCAGGGCTACACTAAAACTAAATCAGGATTAAACAATGCTTGAAAGCAGAACTATACTAAGACTAAACCAGAACTCAACCAGGAACAAACCAGGTCTAAACCAGAACTAAACAAAGTCTAAACAAAGTCTAAACAAAGTCTAAACCAGGTCAAACCAGGGCTACACTAAAACTAAATCAGGATTAAATTATGCTTAAAAGCAGGACTATACTAAGACTAAACCAGAACTCAACCAGGAACAAACCAGGTCTAAACCAGAACTAAACTATGTCTAAACTACGTCTAAACAAAGTCTAAACCAGGTCAAACCAGAACTAAACTAAGACTAAACCAGGACTAAACCTGGTCCAAGCTAGGACTAAATCAAGTCCTGGGGATACACGAAACCAAAAAGGCTGGGTACCATATGCAGTAAGTTAAGCAGATTACAGAGAGGACATGTAGACTCTGCTCAGAGAGCTTGTAGCAGCCTGGGAATCAAACCCACAACCTCCTTGCTGAGACGAGAACTAACCACTTTGCCAATGTGCACCCTGGCTTAAGTTTTAGCCACGAGCAGGAGCTATATTATGCTTTTGTTCATATTTGTAAACCAAACTTGGTCATCTCTAGAACAGCAGCACATTTTACAACCAAGCAGAGTGAAGCTGTGTTGTGCTCTTTTGAACATAATCAGTGAAAAAAAAAACACTTCACTTCCTTAAACTTTTTGTATGATGCCATTTTACTACAAAAAAGGAAAAATGCTGGAAACAGAGCTGTACACCATTTTTTGGATAAATAAAAGAGAGCAGACTGGATGTAGTGGGGTTGTTGTTGATTGGGCAGTGCTTCCTGGAGTGGGCGGTGGTTTATGTGGAGAGTTTTGAGGCCTCAGAACAGCCGTGCCAGAGTCCACAGGATTACTCAAACTGATGTGAATGAAGCAAAACACAACTCCAAAAATGTTTTTCATGAGGGAACAACAGTATAACATGATAGAAAGCTCAGAAAAGCATAATATAGCCCCTTTAAGGACAAATACTAAAAGACAAAATTCCTGTGCTAAATAAGACACAGAAGGAGCACTGCACTCATCATCCAACATCTTTCTTGTTGTTAAGGAGTAATGCCTCTTTCCCCATGCGCACAAAGTCCCCACAAGAGTTCATTTTAGGCATTAAAATTCAGTGAAAAGTGCTATATTTAGTTTTCTGGGTATGTGTGGTTTGAGGTAGTGTGGCTTATATTTTTAAAACCTTTTCTATGTTACATTAAACCACACTGTCTTTTAATTTAGTTTTTAATTATTATTATTTATCACATTTTACAGAAGATTGTTTTTAATAAAATGCACTGCAAAAGATCAATATCTAGCATTAGTTAAAATGACTTCAGATTTCAGAATTCAAATTATTAACCTTAATTTGGTTTATTAAATTAGATTTATTTACTAATATGTCTAGATGATTTGACTTGTTTCAAATTATTTTTGTCTTAATTTGAAGCCATTTTTACTTATTTTGAGTAAAATTATCTGCCAATGGGGTAAGTGGACTTTTCTTATCCCATTGGCAGATCATTTAGCTTGAAATAAGTAAAAATTGCTTCAAATTAAGACAGAAATAATTTGAAACAAGTCAAATCATCTAGCCTAGTAAGTAAATAAATCTAATCTACTAAAAAAATACTCAAATCAAGGTTAATAATCTGAATTCAACTCATTTTAACTAATGCTAGATATTGATTTTTTGCAGTTTTTTTTTTTAGCCTTATCAGTGTAATTGCAGTGGTAGTTAGCTAGTTATTTTAAACTCAAGTTAAAATATTAATATTAGATAAATTCAAATTTCCATTGTATTTTTATAACAAGTCTGGTGGATTTAGAACAAATGCAGCACAAGGAAATGGAAGAACCAGATCTGTTCAAAAATGTATTAATGACTCTCAAAAGTAAAATTTTGATATGCGTTAACATGTTCCTGTCCCTATCTCGTGTCTTTTCAGTACTGGACAGATTTCTACCTTCAGTGGAATATATCTGAGTATCCAGGAGTCACCAACGTGCGCTTCCCCGACAATCAGATCTGGAGACCGGACATCCTGCTCTACAACAGGTACACAACATTTCATCTGTGATACACCCTCTCTGTTTATCCAGGCATGGGACTGACACAAACACTACACTGGCTTGTGACCCCTTGCAGTCGGATTATTAACACTCTTGTCTAAAAGATTATAATCAGGGGATGACAGTAGCTCAGTCGGTAGAGACGTTTGCCCACTAACTTGAAGGTTGGTGGTTAGAGCCCCACTTCCGGCATTGCATGCTGTCATTAGCTGCGTTTCCATTGACCATCAAATTGCGCAAATTGTATTTGCAAATATAAATTTGCCTAATGGAAACACGACAATTTCGAAAAAACTAGCATTTATCGAAAAAAGTTTTTGCGCTTGGATGAGGTGGTTTTTCAGGCGTATCGGAATTGACATATTTCGCAAAACTGCAATGGAAACACTTTTGTCGATTAAACGAGTCACGTGACCAACAACCGGATACTGGCTGCCTTGGGCATTGCGCAGCGGGTGCCACAAGAGGTCCCACAGCATCGCACAGCTCATCAAAAGTTGAGCGTGTCATTCGGAAATGTTGAATCCACAGCTCTTCTGTAAAATCGCCCACTACAATTTCCCAAATGCGCTTCATACGTAGCCGCTCCCATGTATAAGCGGCCTGTCGCTCCATGGCCTGAATAAGACGCCGACGTCTCCTTTGACGGCTGATGATGAGCGCTAGTGCCGTGGCTGAAATATGGATATATCTGCTGTAAATCAAAGTAATGTTTACATCCGTCGCCATGTTTTTTGAATGACTTATCGCGAGAGTAGCAGTAGTAGAATTGCGAAATTGTGTTTTTTCGACATTTCTAGAATATCGATAAAATTTTGCGCATATGTGTAATGGAAACGCAGCTATTGTGTCCTTGGGCAAGGCACTTAACCTGCCTGGTCTGTATGAACGTGTCGGTGTTATTGTGTGTTTGGTGGTGGTCGGAGGTAGGTGCAGAATGACTGAGGAGAGAATGAATACAGAACTAATGTAAAGCGCTTTGAGTATCTAGAAATGTGTTATATAAATCCAATGCATTACTATTTCAATGTCATGTCATTATCCAAAGTGAGTATTAAACTGAAGCTTAGCTAAAAATATTACATTAAGATTGATTTTTATGTTTTCTAATTCTTCCAAACTTGGCCAAATTCAATGCAATTTAATTTAATTTAATTTAATTTAAAACAATATTTTTGTGTGTTTATTACATTAAAAAAACAGAAATAACTGTCGGCCCATGGACATGTTCACATTCTCAAACACTGACATGAAGTGCAAAATGTGCGCTACCACTAGATGGAGTCATGAGCTAGTCTAGATCCAGTTGTCATTAAACTTTTTCTAACTTTTTTCAAACTATCAGTATAGTCGTATTTTTTAATGCTGCATATAATCCCTTTCATTTCTTATGTCTTAAACATCAAACAAACTGAAAAAAAAAAAAAAAAAAAGATTAGCTAGTTTTTAGGTGGAAAGCTAATCCAGAGTCTGAGGTATATTTCTGTCTCCGGTGTGTCTCTGTAAACATTGGGCTAATACCTTCTCATTTTAACCTGAACTAAAGATAGGACGGTCAGGATTAGCACCTTGTCGCTAACAACAGCACACGGACGGCGGCAGTGACGCTAACTCAGGTTTGTGCTCATTAAAAACGCCGTAGAGGAAGAAGAGTTTGATGTAAAGAGAGTGGGAAGGGCTGTCAGAGGAAATATTGACTGGTTTTTAATGAGGATGGGGGCAGATGATTTGGGCACCGAGCCTGAATTTGAATCATCGTTGTATAAACAGTGAACTTTCAGAGCTAACTTTACTGCTGATTATGCCTCCAGATATTTGGGGAAGTCAACAGTTTTGTTTTTTACAGAAAGACGTGAGAGATGTAATAATATAAAGTGTCATTTTAATGCAGAACTGTGAAACAACTTCAGAGGCAGTGTGATGGCTAAAAAAGTTGTTGCAGGGTGAATAAAGCCTCCTGCCGCATCGGTGTGAAAATCCAGCCTTGCAAAAATAGGAGCACCAACCCGGGGCGTTTCTCTGCCTTGAAAGTGATTTCCTCCAAAGTCACTTCCTTCTAATCCGAAGCAAGTGTCCTTCCTCAGCCCAAATAAACGGCTGATGGAACAGACTTCAGAGTAAACAAACAGCAACACCACAGTCACACTCTGGTTTTATTAATATTTATTCAGTTATACCTGGAAAATATTTACACATTAATGTCAAATTTATTTATAGAGCTCATTTAAAAACGACCTCAGTTGGCCAAAGTGCTGTACAAACTGTGCAAAAGTAAAATAAAATAAATAGAGCAATAAAACGATCAATCAGTAAAATAAAGTCAATCTTGTGATATACTGTATAGCAGTGTTTCCCAAACAGGGGTATGGAGACCCCTAGGGGTACGCGAGTGCATTGCAGGGGGCACATAGAGTTGTTTAATCATTTGTAGAACTTTATAAGAAAATATTTGGCTGTCAAAAACCTAAATCTGAACTAACCCAGGACTATGCTGAGGGATAAAATTGGGATTAACAGAAAAATGCAAAAAAAAAAAGAAGAAAAAACAAGTCTAAAACCAGAACTAAACCAGATCTAAAACCAGGACAAAATCAAGTCTAAACCAGGAATAAACCAGGTCAAAAGCAGGTCTAAAACCAGAACTCAACATGAAATAAACCAGGTCTAAAACCAGAACTAAACCAGAACTGCAAAACCAGAACTAAACCAGGTCTAAACCAGAAATAAACTAGGTCTTAACCAGGTCACTAAGCCCGATCCTGGGGGTGCACAAGACCAAAAAGTTTGGAAACCACTGCTGTATAGGACAATAAACACAGGCTAAAAACAAAATAAAAACAAGATAAAAGCCAAGCTAGTCTAACCACTACTGAACGCCAGGGAAAATAAGTGTACTTTCAGTCTGGTTTTAAACTTAAAGGTTTAGGGGCCACCACCGAAAAAGCCCTGTCTCCTCTGGACACAAGTCTAGATTTTGGGACAGGCAGGAGGAGCTGGTCTGCAGCTCTGTCAGGTGCTGTGGTGCCAAAGAATTAAAACATTTCAAAACAATGGTTAAAATTTTGAAATAAATTTTAAAAGAAAAAGAAGCCAGTGTATTATCTTTATACAATACTTATCATGCATTTAGTTTTTTATAAAGGGACAGGGGAGAGAGTAAACTTTCCGAGGTACATAGCATAAAACATTACATTTTAGCTCATGTGCTAAATACGTTTTTTAAAAGCCCTGGCATTTTTTCAAAAAAAGCTGCAGTGCATTATGGCTGATTTTGGCTGATGCAAGACAGCGAAGGATCGACTGATGTATCCTTGGAGAATTAGCCACGTGTTGGAGGACATCTGTATCTGGGAAGGTGATGAACACGGACGCCTTCCTGTGATCGGCTTTGACAAACACCTCCTGTGTCCCTGAAGTCTCAGATCACAAGAAAGCGTCATATCCTGCAAGCAAATTTGCATAGGTATAGGTAAATAACATCAAAAGAAAATAGACAAATGAGAGACACAAAATACAAAAACAAAAAAAAGTAGAATTAACCTATCACAGTAATAAAAGATGTGCACAAATACTAAGCCACCTGATACATGTGTTTAAACTCCAGACAAGCTCACAATGAATTCTGAAAAGAGCCTTATTTATAATACAGTCGCAGTGCAATCTTGTGTCAGGAAGGGCATCCAACATAAAACCTATTTTCAAATCAATATGAGAATCACTGCTCCCTGTAGGAGACAGATGGTTTACTGTGGCAACTCCAGACAGGGAAAAAACAAAACAAAAGAGGATTATACTTAGAGAATGAAAAGTTTAAATGTTATATTGTGTCTGTTGTCTCTGCAGCGCTGATGAGAGGTTTGATGCCTCGTTCCACACCAACATCTTGGTCAACTCCTCTGGATACTGTCAGTACCTGCCTCCTGGTAAGACCCCTACCACCGCCAACACCACCACCACCTTTCTGTTTAAAGTCTTACAGATTACAGTGAAAGGTTAAGCCTAATTGTGCACCATTTAATCGGGATGTAACGAAAATTCTTGCGATATAAGCTCACAGTGTCGTAGAAAAGCTCACAATAATAAAACGTATTCTCTAAAAATGCCCTGACGAGCCTTTAGTGCCATGATTATTGTGATATTTCAAAAGATCTGGGTTGAAAAAGTGTTTATTAACAATAATTTTGTCATGTTGGCTGCACTGAAACGGAGCAAAGGATCATGGTCTACGTCAGCCGTTCCCAAAGTCAAGACTGTCATGGCCCCCTTAAATTTCCGAAAATTCCTCGCGGACCCCCAACGATAAAACTTCCCTCTATACAAAAGACTGCCATATTTTTCTCCATGTTTTTATTTTTTTATAGAAAACATTACAAAGACACTAATTATTGACTAAAAGTTGTTTTAAAGTAATATTTGAAACAAGTATACACCCTCAAATGTTTTTTTATGGTACTTAATTTTAATATTTTCATTGACTTTTTATATTTTTGCATGTTTTATTTGTTTTTATGAACCAAAACCATGTGTCTGAAATAATAATAATAAAAAAATTATAATAAATTCAAATTGAATTTAAATGGGGCCCCCTGTAGTACCTTCGCGGACCCCCAGGGGGCCCCGGACCCCACTTTGGGAACCACTGGTCTACGTAATTCACTCTGCTTTTTTACCATTCTGTCTATGACGATACGGTGAGACTTTTGTCACTTTATCGTGCCTAGGCAAACCTTTTTTTTCTTTTCTTTTTATCTGTGTCCATACATAAAATCAGAATTTACATTTATTTGACTAATTAAATTGTGGCACCACCAATTGTGGGACCAGAAAATAATTTGCTAGCAACTTTTGATAAATACAACCATGGCGCCCAGTGAGCCAAAAACTAAATGTCAAGCCCTGAAACCACGTATTGAGTTATATTATCACATTTCTTGACACTAAATATTAGATTTATTAAAAGATTGACATGGCAGGAGACAGCATACAATGTGAAACCTGAAATGCATCAATCACAACATCATAAATGAAAAAAAAAAAAAAAAAAATCATTATAAATTAACCATAAAAATTACCTATAAAACAATCTAAGAGCACGCGGAATAAAAGACATTTCATGTTTTTTAGTCTTGCTCCTGTTAAAAACTGTCTCTGGTGTCCCAACTCATATCCAGTAGAGGGGGCCTGAGTTATAAAAGCATGCAGAGGGGAGGACCTGTCTTTCAGGACGTTATGGAGGGTGTGCAGTGTGGCCACATCCCGTCTCTCACACAGGGATGGAAAGGAAGAGGCTGAGATCCCAATTATCCTGCAGCATCTTTTTTGCACACGTTCTAATTCATCGGAGAAGCCTTTTGTCAGCCCGCTCCACACTGAGCTGGCATACTCCAGAACAGGTCTAATGAAAGTCAGATAGATCTGTTTGAGGACATCAGGTGGAAGTCCTGCTCTTCTGGCCACACTAAGATAATGTATCCTTGGGCGTAAATATTATGTTTTAATATCCATTTAATACCTGACTTCGTGACCCTGGCAGTAGTAGCAGTCGTCATATTTATACCCATTTATATTTCTCATATGCAACATATGTAGGACGCCTAGAGGAAGACCAAAAAGCAGATTTATGGATGTGGAGAAGGAAAACATGAAGTTAGTTTGTGTGAGAGAAGAGAAGGTAATGATAATGACAGGTTAGAGTTACAGTACAGCAGCTATTTTTGGTATTTTGAGCTTTTACTTTTGTGCCACCAACTCCTGTGTAGTCACATGATCAAAGATGCTGTTTCCATGGAGACGTCTCTGCAGGTCGTTGCATGAATAGTTTTAGGGACCACAGCACAGCACCTCCACATTTTTTGGTCAGACAGAGAGGACACTGGGTAATGAGCCTGTCGCCTTTTTGGGTTTTAGATTCAGTCTCGGACAAACATGACTCGGACTCACCCAGGTCAGGACTAACCAAGGTCAGGACTCACCCAGGTCAGGACTAACCCAGGTCAGGACTAACCCAGGTCAGGACTAACCCAGGTCAGGACTAACCCAGGTCAGGACTCACCCAGGTCAGGACTAACCCAGGTCAGGACTAACCCAGGTCAGGACTAACCCAGGTCAGGACTAACCCAGGTCAGGACTCACCCAGGTCAGGACTAACCCAGGTCAGGACTAACCCAGGTCAGGACTAACCCAGGTCAGGACTCACCCAGGTCAGGACTAACCCAGGTCAGGACTAACCCAGGTCAGGACTAACCCAGGTCAGGACTCACCCAGGTCAGGACTAACCCAGGTCAGGACTAACCCAGGTCAGTACTCACCCAGGTCAGGACTCACCCAGGTCAGGACTAACCCAGGTCAGGACTCACCCAGGTCAGGACTCACCCAGGTCAGGACTAACCCAGGTCAGGACTAACCCAGGTCAGTACTCACCCAGGTCAGGACTAACCCAGGTCAGGACTATCCCAGGTCAGGACTAACCCAGGTCAGGACTCACCCAGGTCAGGACTAACCCAGGTCAGGACTCACCCAGGTCAGGACTAACCCAGGTCAGGACTATCCCAGGTCAGGACTAACCCAGGTCAGGACTAACCCAGGTCAGGACTAACCCAGGTCAGTACTCACCCAGGTCAGGACTAACCCAGGTCAGGACTATCCCAGGTCAGGACTAACCCAGGTCAGGACTAACCCAGGTCAGGACTAACCCAGGTCAGGACTAACCCAGGTCAGGACTCACCCAGGTCAGGACTCACACAGGTCAGGACTCACCCAGGTCAGGACTAACCCAGGTCAGGACTAACCCAGGTCAGGACTCACCCAGGTCAGGACTAACCCAGGTCAGGACTAACCCAGGTCAGGACTCACCCAGGTCAGGACTAACCCAGGTCAGGACTCACCCAGGTCAGGACTCACCTCATCTGGATAAAACCAGGACTAAACCAGGACTAAACCAGGACTAGGCCAAAACTAAACAGATCAAAACCAAGACTAAAGCAGAACTGAAACCAGAACCAAACTAGGACTAAACCAGAACTGAACACGAGTAAACCAGAACTACAC